>CM076966.1:49926652-50148396 GCA_039105355.1 Benthosema pterotum | reverse complement strand
CTGCTGCTGCTGCTGCTGCTGCTGCTGCTGCTCTCCATACAAATGTCACCCCTCCCCACCTCCCTCTCTCTCCAGGGGCGGATCTAGGCACGGTCATGGAGGGGAGGGCAATCCCCCCCCCCCCCCCCCCCCCACCCTAAATGGCCAGTCTGCTCCACCAAACACGATGGTACGCGAAACAAACAATCCACGATGTTTCAAAATCAAGTGCTTCTATTTAAAAATGATTTGAAACACTACTACTACTACTGCAACTAACTAACTGTAGCTGTGTCACCACTAAACCAACAGCGTTTCATCGTTGAAAACAGAAAACTCTCTGAGTCAGACCTTTTAGCTTTATGCGTGCTGCGTGTCTGTTGCAACGTCAACAACAGCTGATGTTGTTATCGATGCTTATACTTGGCCTGATAAAAGTCCTGTGACCGAAAATGGTATGGTGGGTGTGGAGGGGGTGCCGCCCCCATGCCATTTTCTCCTGCCCCCTCAATTGGGAAATGTTACATCCGCCCTCTCTCTCTCTCTCTCTCTCTCTCTCTCACTCACAGACTCACACGCACGCACGCATTAGCGTGTTTTTATCAGTTTCCAGCTCAGAGCCGACCTCTCACACCTCGGTGCTAAAGCCTGGCTAATATGACACACAAGTGTGCAACTCACTGGCTAGTACTAGCTTCAAGAAGCGTCGCATGCATATACTGTAGGGCTTATTGACTCCCAGTCCTGTTATGAAATATTGAGTACTGGGGGCTCATGTTAAATAATGTACTAAGTATGTATCTCAAGGACCACCAATGGTCCTTGAGAGGGTTCCAGGTGGTCCTCAGCTTGGTTGGTTAACCAGATGTAACTCTCGAACGTAAAAATGAAACCAAATGGACCCTGGCGGGTCCATTTGGTTTCATTTTTACACTTTCAAGAGTTAAAATAATTCATCATCTGAATTGGCCATTTTGGAATGTATGTTTTTGCATGTTTGGTTTCCCAAATCCAGCCTGGAATTGTGGACAAAAGCAAAATAAATCTTCATCTAGATTTGGGGTCTGTGGGGCTAAAATATCCTCAAATGGTGGTCGGTGGCTGAAGTCCTGAATAAATGGTGGTCCCTGGGATGAAAATGGTTGAAAACCCCTGCTCTATCTGCCCAGAATGTGAGGCTATAGTGGGGTTAAGCATGTCAACACCTCTCAGGGGTTGACACTAAGGTCTCCGAGGCACTTGCCCATCGGGCAAGTGCAAGTCAGGTTCTACCGGTACTTGCCCTCAGCTCATGGTCACTTGCCCCCCCAAAAATATGTTGTAAATTTTGCAGATGTAACTCTTGAGAGTGTAAAAATGAAACCAAATGGACCCGCAAGGGTCCATTTGGTTTCATTTTTACATTCTCAAGAGTTACATTACAGTTAAAATTCATCATCTTAATTAGCCCATGTCTACACAACTAGAGAATGATGTGTATGTTAATTTGCCTGTTTTGTTTCCCAAATCCAGCCTGGTATTGTGGATAGCGTGCAATGACTGCCTTCAAGACAAATTTATGTTGGTGTTATAGTGCACTAAGTTGCACACTTGCCCGATCGGGCAACCAGGTAGCAGTATTCACTTGTCCGACCATTTTTTTTTACTTGCCCCGGGCAAGCAGGCAAGTGTTAGTGTCAAGCCCTGCCTCTCTCCTAGCTCTCCCTCTCTCATGCACCACAACGTGGGTTATAGTTCTGCTCATGTTTGCCCTCTCAGGTGTGATTATGGTGGAAGTTGGGCTGCGGGCCATAACACCACTTCAAACCCTTATCAGTTGTTTTCAAAACGTTTTTTTGTTCCCGTCACTGATTATTACAACCAACGATTTATTTTATATTATTAATCTTTTTTTCTTTTTTTTTTCCTTTTTTTGACCGGAGAACAGTCAGTATACAGTCAGTCGTCGGGGTCAAGTTCACAGTTGACAGTTTTCTGAAAATTAAAAAATAAATAATTAAATAAATAAATCATTGTTTCTATGTCAGTGAGTGGCCCTCAGTATTTCATGTCTAAGACCCCCAAAATTCATATGTGTCATAGCCACCGACCCCAAATTAACCCTAATGGGTTCATTTGGTTCCATTTGTACGCTCATTTGGTTCATTTGTTTCCATTTGTACACTCTCAGAAATCCATTAACATGGTGAAAAGCGCCTCTTGATGTTCTAAGCTGATTTACAGCCTCAATCAGACTAGATTGATCAAAATTGACAGGGTGTTTCTTTGTGGACAAACCAATAGGATGAAAACGAAAACAACAAGCAAGATGTTGTTGTTGCTTTCTAAATATCAGTTTTGAACACACTTTAAACATGGCAAAAAATGCACTGCAAAAAGCAGTCAAAAATATAAAAAAAAAATATATATATATTTGAGTGTAAAAGTACTAGAAAGAAGCGTAAGTGAATTGTACTTGTTAGGAGTTCTTGTAATTAGAATTATGTTCTAAAAACAAGGTTGATGATCTTATACAATTTTTTCTCAATTTTTCTCTTGGTTAGTATATCCTTATTAAAACAAAAGCAATCATATTTTACGTCTAGATCTAAGATTACAAGACTTTCTTAGTTCAGAATGTTTTGCAGTGTGCACATTGGACATGGACATATGTGATTAGTTCCATGCATGCCTCTGCTAACGCTGTGTGTGTGAGAGCCTACAGTATAGGCTTTATCTGAGTTATAAATGTCTAAACCAGTCTAACGTTGTTATAAAAATGTCTCCGCATTATCAGCTCTACTGTTTTTGAATGGCAGGTACAGTATAGGTTTGTGTGAAATTTGAACGAGGAGGAACAGGGGCAGATGTAACATTTCCCAATGGGGGGGGGGGGTCGGAGCAGGAGGAAATGGTATGGGGCGGCTTCGCGCCACATGTGATGAAGCCGCACCCATACCATTTTCGGTTACAGGACTTTTATTAGTCAAGTAAAGCATCAATAATAGCATCAGTTGTTGACGTTGCAGCAGACACGCAGCATGCATAAAGCTAAAGGTCTGACTCAGAGAGTTTTCTGTTTTCAATGATAAAATGCTGTTGGTTTAGTGGTGACACAACTGTAGTTAGTTAGTAGCAGTAGTAGTGTTTCAAATCATTTTAATTAGAAGTACTTTAATTTGAAATATCCTGGGTTGTTTTGCCTGCCATCGTGTTTGTGTTTTGTGGGGGCAGGCTGGACATTTAGGGGGGGCATCGCCCCCCACCATGCCCATGCCTAGATCTGCCCCTGAGGAGGAAGAAGGAGCCGCTTGTTTTGTGTGTCAGCTGATTTACGGCGGTTTATATTTAGTCTGCGCTTCAATGTCCTGACCCCGTAGCGTAGCGTAGCGCTCCGGTCCGCTCTGTGACAGCCCACATGATCTATAATATGTGTGTTGTGTTGTGTTGTGTTGTGCGTGTGCAGGTGGTAGCGGTGGTGGTTGGTTGGCGGCAGCAGTAGGATCAGATCGGCATGCCCATTTTTTGCAGTGCATCTGTTTATACTGTGTAGAACGCCGTCCGGAACCCTCATGCCATGTTTTCATAACAGCGCTAAGCAGGGGCGGATTGGCACATATTTTCCCACCAGGACAATTTTGCCTTTGCCAGGCCACCCTGGGGGGGCAGCTGAGCTGGTTAACCAGATGTAACTCTTTGAGAGCGTAAAAATGAAACCAAATGGACCCTTGCGGGTCCATTTGGTTTCATTTTTACACCCTCAAGAGTTAAAATATTCATCATGTGAATTAGCCCAATAGTCTACACAAATAGAGAATGTAGAGTATTGGTCATTTTGATCTGTATGTTCCAGGCGAGCATCTAGCACATGCTAGTGCATTTTGAAGTGCCACTAGTGCATTTTGGATCTTGGCAGTTTGCAACACTGCCTCCAGCAGCGCGAGGCAGTGCCTGGCGCACAGGAAGTGAACGGAATATGGCAACTCTCCTACTTGAAGGCTCTGATGTAGGACACCTTTTATTTTTTGAAGGATAGAAACACTAGTTTCCCGGCCTGGGCCTGGCACCCTGGCCTGCCCTGACTTGAAAAAAATAAAATAAAAACCTGTCCAGGCCACTTAGGTGGCACAGGCCACCGGGAAAACTCCCTGTACTCCAGATGGCCAATCGCCCCTGAGATGAAGCCATGTGATCTTGGCTATATCCCCGACAACTCGTCTGAATCTGTAAACAAGGTTAGCCGTGGCTTACGTAACTCCGTTAAGACTATCCCACAATTACCTTCTAAAACGGTTTTCTGATAAACAAGAACAAAAACACATGTTGCTACCGTTTATCAGTCCTGGTCAAACCTTGTTCGTGACCCATATAATTGCCCCGGACAGATTTGACCACTTAGGCCAGTAGTTTTTCAACCATTTTAATACCAGGGCCCACTATTTATTCAGAAATTGAGCCACGGACCACCAATTGAGGACATTTTTAGCCACACAGAGCCAAAAGATTTCTTTTGGTTTTGTTCGCAATTACAGGCTGAATTTGGGAAACAAAACCGATAAAAATGACCAGTAATCTTCTGCATTCTCTAATCGCGTAGACTTATTAACTTTAAGTGGTGCTAATTCAGATTTTGAATATTTTAACTCTTCAGAGTGTAACGGTCTGCAAGGTCCATTTGGTTTCAGGTTTTCAGGTGGTCCCCAGGCTAAATGACTTCCCATCATTTAGCCTGGGGACCACCTGGAGCCCTCTCTCTCTCTCGAGGGCCCACTATTCATTTAGAATTTTGAGCCACGGAGACCATTATTGATGACATTTTAGCCCCCAGAGACCCCAAAACTAAAGATTTCTTTTTGCTTTTTGGTTCACAATTCCAGGCTGAATTTGGGAAACAAAACAGTCCAACATACAGATCAAAATGATTATTGATCTTCTACATTTTCTAATTAGAACGATTTAGATGAATATTTTAACTCTGAGAGCGTTAACATGACCCGCAAGGGTCCATTTGGTTTCATGTTTACGCTCTCAAAGAGTTACATCTGGTTAACCAACTATACCAAGTAGAAGGTGGGCCGGTCAAGGCAAATCAACGTAAAAATGTCCGGGCCGATTTTTTTTTCTTCGCCCAGTCCACCACTGTCAAGAACAGCAGTGCTGTATTTAAATGGAAAAAAGTCTGCACAACCTGCTGTCTAAGTCTACATAAATATACTACCTAGTTCCTAGGTTGGTACTTTGCATAGGAGGTCAAGGCTAAGGGAAAGTACTACTCAGGGCTTGACACTAACACTTGCTCGGGGCAAGTAAAAAAAAAATGGTGGGGCAAGTGAAGACTGCTACCTGGTTGCCCGATCGGGCAAGTGTGCAACTTAGTGCACTATAACACAACACAAGATAAATTTGTCTTGAAGGCGGTCATTGCGCTCTGCCTTTCCCTGCTTTCTAGCTAGCCACAATTCCAGGCTGGATTTGGGAAACAAAACAGGCAATTAACATGCACATCAAAATGACCTAATCTTCTACATTCTCTAGTTGTGTAGACCTGGCTAATTAAGATGATGAATTTTAACTCTTGAGAGTGTAAAACTGAAACCAAATGGACCCGCAAGGGTCCATTTGGTTTCATTTTTACGTTCTCAAGAGTTACATCTGGTTAACCAACTTAACAGGGGACCACCTGGAACCTGGGGGGCAAGTGACCATGACCTGAGGGCAAGTATAACCTGACTTGCACTTGCCCGATGGGCAAGTGCCTCAGAGACCTTAGTGTCAACCCCTGCTACTGCTAGTGCTGTGGGCTGAGATGGAGTTTGAAGACGTACGTTATCAGAACTACAAGCTCACACCACGCCACTCAGTTCTTGGTGTTTAAGAAAGCACTTATCTTGAAAAATAGAGGGGGGGGGGGGGATTGGAAGGTTTTCCTGTATATGCTATTACTGACGTTTGAAAACAGTATTTGAGGTTTCAGTTGACTGTTCGTGAACTAAGAACTTTCACGTTTTTGTCCACAATTGTGGAAAATGGGAAAGAGAACTGGCAAAACTTTGGTCAAAATAACAGTTATTTAACAGTATATTTTCTAATTGTGTGGACCCTTGAAAATTATGTAATTCAGATGTTTAAATATAATTTAACTCTTGAGAGCGGTAAAATGAAACGAAAAGGACCCATAAGGGTCCATTTGGTTTCATTTTAATGCTGAGTCATGGGCATGTTACTGGAAAAATTAGGCTACTTGTTACTTTCGAAAAATGTAGCTAAGCTACACTACAAGCTACACGACAAAAGTAGCTTGGTGTAGCTTGCTACATCAACACTACATATATATATATATATATATATATATAATATACATCTCACCTTAATGTACAACTTTCTAAATAATTAATATAAAATAATATAAATAAAAATCATCATCATAATAATAATCTAGGAGTGGGTTTGAACATAGGATGGTAACATGTCTAAATTTTGGGATGTGTATTAGAGGTTTTCTACCATTAAAAATGGGCGGGATTCGAAAATGTGTGTGGGAAAATGTAGTTAAGCTATGTAGCTTAGCTACTTGTAACAAGTTACTGCCCAGGGGTTGACACTAAAGTCTCGGAGGCACTAGCCCATCGGGCAAGTGCAAGTCAGGTTCTACTTGCTCTCAGCTCTTGGTCACTTGCCGCCCAAAAATATATTGTAAATTTTGCAGATGTAACTCTTGAGAACGTAAAAATGAAACCAAATGGACCCTTGTGGGTCCATTTGGTTTCATTTTTACACTCTCAAGAGTTAAAATTCATCATCTTAATTAGTCCAGGTCTACACAACTAGAGAATGTAGAAGATTAATGGTCATTTTGATGTGTATGTTAATTTGCCTGTTTTGTTTCCCAAATCCAGCCTGGAATTGAGGATAGCTAGAAAGCAGGAAAGACACAGAGGCAGAGTGCAATGACTGCCTTCAAGACAAATTTATCTTGTGTTGTGTTATAGTGCACTATGTTGCACACTTGCCTGATTGGGCAACCAGGTAGCAGTCTTCACTTGACCCAACATTTTTTTTTACTTGCCCCGGGCAAGCGGGCAAGTGTTAGTGTCAAGCCCTGCTGCCCATCACTGCTTTAATCCCATCCTTCATTGCCTCATCCTACATCATCCTATACACTTCCCTCCCTGGCCCTGCGTCTGTCTCTGTAAACAACAGGCTGACGGCCAACACAGCTCCGTCCTGTTGCCATGGCAACCTCAGCATTGTTTGCCGCCCCTCTCTGTCGGGTTGCCATGGCAGAGCTTATTTGCCATATTAAATGTTTGGCAGCATTGTACAAGATGCCGGGCGGTCGACGCATGACCCCCGACGTCCTCCAACGTCTCTGATCAATGAAGTCGCTGCCCGTTTTTAGAGGAATCATTCAGAGGTTTGACTGACGGAGCCACTGATCCGTTTAAAAAGGAGAATTCCACACCAAAACACATTAGGCATCAATCTGCCTTGATTCTTGTGACATGTCCATACATAATGTCCTTGATTTTTTTCACAAATTCCCCATTTTTTTTTTTTTTTTTGAGAGTGGAATATCCCTTTAACATATGTGTGATTTTCTGTGCGTCTGTGGGAGCACATGAATGGACACTCTCAGATTCTCCTGTTTATGGTGAAGATATTTCAAATTAAAGTGCTTGTATTTAAAGTTATTTGAAACACTACTACTGTCTACTAACTAACTACAGTTGTGGCACCACTGAATGGTATGGAGGCGACTCCTCATACCATTTTCTTCCCCCAATTGGGAAATGTTACATCCGCCCCTGTCATTCTTGCATTAGGTTGAGTTCACTTGAGTTGCTGTTGTGAGGTCTATGATCAATAAAGAGGATAGTGCACGGGGGGCGTGGCGCAGGCTGTGCCGGAGGTTTGCACATGCTCAGTGTAAACAGGAACTGCTATATGGTGGAATGTTCCAGCAGAGGCGCTAGATAGAAATCCCATAACTTGTGATGTAAATAATGAGATCCAGAGTAGTTGTGAATTTAACGGCATCACGATTCCCTTTTCAAACATTTTATATAATCCAGCCACTGTTTGAATGAACAGTATCCATGTTTCTTTGTCATTTCACAAAAATAAAAGTTGACACATGTACTGTCTGTAATTAAAGCAAGCATCATGAACAGCGGAAATCTACAAAAGAACAATGTACGAAACATTTCCATTTAGTAAATGTAGGCTACTTGCCCTTGTCTTTCAGGCTGTTATAAAGAGCCTTTTTCCTCCACACAGTAGTTAAATTGACATAATATTTAAACTAAAGACGGAAGCATTATAGTATTTTCTTTTTATATTATTTTCAGTCCAGGTTCAGTAACTCTAGCGCCTCTGCTGGAACATTCCACCATAGCAGTTCCTGTTTACACTGAGCATGTGCAAACCTCCGGCACCAGCCTGCGCCACGCCCCCGTACACTATCCTCTTTATTTATCATAGGTGGAGGTCTCTCTCTGTGAGAAGAGCTAGAGATTGAATCCTGTCTCACCCCCTTGTGGGGAGGAGTGAGACTGCACATTACTGACCCCAACTAAAATTAAATGTCTTTTTTGCCTCAATTAGTGGGTCACTGTCCATTTTACACATTTTATAGGTCCATTAGGTCTCATCTGTACACACAGCAGAGTTGGGAGGTCTATAATGTGCCATATGTTTGCGACACACACACAACACACACACACACACACACACACACACACACACACACACACACACACACACACACTCACACACACACACACACACACACACCAGTATTATAATAGTTAACTAAAAAACAAAAACTAAAATTCAAAAAAAAAAAATTGAGTTAACTGAAACTAATCAAAACTAAAACAAAACAAACAAAATAAGTAGTATGACTAAACTAAAACTAGCTAACACTAAATATTTTCACCCAAATAAAAACTAAAATAAAAACTAGCAAGTCTGCTATAAAAACTAATTAAACTGAAATGAAAAATCCGTAACTATAATAACCCTGACTGAGGGTTCCTGCGGTCCACTTTTTAGAAGCTCTGGATCAGAGCTAACATCTAATATTCATGCACTCAAGTTGTATATTAACACGATGTATCCTGTTGTCTATATCTCATGTCTTTTTTTTCCAGCATTGTGCCTTGACTAATTCACAGCCATATGAATCAAGCTATTATTCACTGGAGTATCTATACTACAAAATAAGAATGTACTTTTGCACTTTAGTTCGATGGTCAAATATTAGGTTACTATAAGTTAAACAGCAGCCGCATTGTTGCACATCACCGTCTGCCAACTTTTCTACTCCACGTTAGCGTAGACTAGAGGGTGTGCAAGGCTCTGTTTGGTGACCAACACATAGATAAGGTTGGAAATGCTGGCGATTGACGTAGTTGGAGCCTGATAAGATCTCATAGCTCCATTGTAGGCGTACCATTGTGGTTTTAGTGGTTTTGCTTGTCTTGTTTTGCTTTCAGTGAAAGAACTTTAGTGTGCGCTGTCTGTCTGTCTGTCTGTCTGTCTGTCTGTCTGTCTGTCTGTCTGTCTGTCTGTCTCACAGGTAGGAGTGCATTAGATGCATGGCTGTAATAGAAAGTGCATCGTATGCAGGAAATCCCTCCATATGTGTTTAGATAACAGACAGACAAACTCTCATAATGCCCTTGTATCACTGTTGCTGTCCCTGTGACGTCATCAGCCAATTTACTGGGCCGTAGGTCAAAGCCTGTGCACTGCATGCTGTAATGTAAATACATTTTGCCTTTTTTCTTGCACAAACGCACACACACTGAAACACCCACGTGCACAGTGCATATGCATAAGTCCCAGGGGCGGATCTAGGCATGGGCAGGGGGGGGGGCACCAAATATGATGGCATGCAAACAACCCAAAGATATTTTAAATTAAAGTGCTCATAATTAAAATGATTTGTAACCCTACTACTGCTACTAACTAACTACAGCTGTGTCACCACTAAACCAACAGCATTTCATCATTGAAAACAGAAAACTCTCTGAGTCAGACCTTTAGCTTTATGCATGCTGCGTGTCTGTTGCAACTTCAACAACAACTGATGTTATTATTGATGTCTTACAGTATTTCCCGAATAAAAGTCCTGTAACCGAAAATGGTATGGGTGCGCCCCGATACCATTCTCACCTGCGCCCCCAATTGGGGAATGTTGCATCCGGCCCTGATAAGTCCTTTGACTCAATAGTTTTTTCTTTGTTGTTGTGTTTCTTTCAGATGATCTTGTGGGACTGGGACTTGAAGCATTGGTACAAACCACAATACCAGGTCAGTATGTATGTTGTGTATGCCAATGCTCTCTCTATTCTGCAAAAACTGTGCTGGAGTTAGTTATACCAGTGTTGTAGTGTGACTTTTAGATGTGGGGGGACGCCTCTTAAAGGGGAATTCCACCCATTTTCATTTTTTTTTTCTGAAGAGTGTACAAATGTGAACCAAATGGACCCGGGTGCGGGTCCATTTGGTTCCATTTGTACACTCTCAGAAAGAAAGGAAACTCATTAACATGGTGAAACACAGCTTGATGATGTCATCAAGATGTATTTCACCATGCTAATGATTTTTTTCAGACCTCCATTTCTGTGAAACACAGAATGGGGGAACTTTTTTTTATCATGTCCACACACCATCTCTAAGGTATATTAATGACATACTAAAATATTGAAAATGAGTGGAATTCATCTTTAAGGCTTGTGCATGCACACTTGCATGCGCATTTGCGTGCGCCTGCGCAACACACACACTATGCTATTAAAAGTATAGCATATTGAGAAAGATTGTTTGCAATGCCTAATTGTATTCATAAAAGTAAATGACAAGACAAAAAACATAGGCCTACTTTTGCCCCAAAAATATTTTAGATGTTAGAAGTGGAGGGATGCCGTCCCCCCGTGTCCCCCTCCACTACACCCCTGGTTATACTACACCAGAACAATCGACATTGTTGTCATTCAGTGTTTGGGGGCTTTTGCAGGATTACACCTAAATTTCAATGCCATTGCACTGCAACACAATGCACTGTGAGCTTGTTTTTTTTTTTTTTTTTTTTTTTTTGCTAATGTCACCCTGTGTTCACCCTCTGTTTTTGTGCTGAATGTTCATTATTATGATGACATAACCCTGAACAGGGATGGTATGAGCATATATATAAGAAAGCGCTGCTGGCCAATGGGGAGTGATGTTGTTACGTGGCGGCCATCTTGTGAGAGGATAGCGTAACATTGTGTCTATGAGCATACACTTTTTAAATGACGATAACTCGCTAACCAACGGATTGGTCCGACGTAAACGCCAGAGACGTCGGCATAATATGAGCCGTTATATGATGTTTTTTGGGGAAAAAAACTAAAATTTAGCAAAAAATCATAGCCACGTTGTTTATAACGTTCATACTAATGCAATCCGTTAGTAAATCTGACAAGTTTTGACGAGTTCTAGCTGTTTTTGTTTGAGCTGCCATAGAGCATAGTGTATTGAGTCCTCTCACAAGATTGGCCGCCGTGAGAGGATGAACGACGTCAGAGGCTCCGCTTCAAGCCATCTAGCTTTCTTATATATATCTATGTGTATGAGGGGCTTATGTGGATAAAAAAAGCAAAGTCTGTAAGTCAGCTTTATGACGTTCATTTCCTGCGATATATGTTGGAAGCGTGAGATAGCAATAGATGGTGTATATCAGGGGTTTTCAACAGGTGGTCCGGGGACCACCAGTGGTCCCTGAGAGGATTCCAGGTGATCACCAGGTTAACTGATGGAAAGTTGGTTAACCAGATATAACTCTTTGAGAGCGTAAAAACGAAACCAAATGGACCCTTGCGGGTCCATTTGGTTTCATTTTTACACTCTCAAGAGTTCAAAATATTCTGCATTAGCCCAAGTCTACACAACTAGAGAATGTAGAATCTCAAACAAACAACACTGTGGATGAGACAAATCATGGGGAGGTGGGTGGGTGGGTTGGGGTGTGGGTGAGACCAGATGAATTATGAGTACATACTGTATGAGATCCAGAGGGAACGGGCGGGGGGTGAGTGAGCTAAAAGGGTTGGTGAGGTACTTGTAAGCCAATCCTGGGTGAGGAATCTCCATCCATCCGGCCCTCTGGCTTGCTGCTCATGCTGCCAGCCCCTGCATAAGTAATGCGTCGTCCCTCCGAACCCACGTCACCAGAGCAGCCAAGAAGTGCTTGCCCTGCATTTCTCTGCGTGCGTATATACGACGCACGCACCGGCACCGCCGTCCAGCCAGCCAGCCAGCCAGCCAGCACTCCACTTCATCACTGACATCACCGCAGCCTCTCAATTAGCCGCGATCGATGCTATGAGCTCAGAGGCAACGCTGTCTGTCTGTCTGTCTGTCTGTCTGTCTGTCTGTCTGTCTGTCTGTCTGTCTGTCTGTCTGTCTGTCTGTCTGTCTGTCTGTCTGTCTGTCTGTCTGTCTGTCTGTCTGTCTGTCTGTCTCACGCTGTCAGGCGGACGGACGGACGGACGGACGGACGGACGTTCTAGCAGGGTGAAAGGGGATGTCCACCCATTTTCAGCATTCTAATATGTCATTAGTATACCCTAGAGGTGCTGGGTGGTCTTGCTAAAAAGTTCCCCCCCATTCTGTGTTCCCAAGAAATGGAGGTCTGAAGAAAAGCACTAATGTGGTGAAACATCTTGATGACATCATCAAGATGTATTTTCACCATGTTAATGGATTTCTTTAGGTGGTTCTTTTTTCTGAGAGCGTACAAATGGTTGTTATTAGAGAAGGTGAAAGATGGGTGTTCTTTGTTTTACATTCTTTGCTTTCTTTATTTATAGGGATTTTAGCTATAGGGTAAATCGGACATGGTCCTAAATACACATTTGTCTACCAACTTTTTAAAGAGGGGTTTAGTAGACAATAAAAAAAGAAGTCGATTTCAATTTTTGTAAACAAATATGTATTTAGGACTAGGGCATTAACGACTTGAGATTTTTTCCAGTCGACTTGTCAGACAGTCAAGTCGAAGTTGTATCGATTTATCTTTTTATGGCGCGGACAGAAGCATGCGTCCCGTGTGTAGCCTAATGCGAAACGAGGAACAAGACGGTCACTGTAGCGCGGGGAGGTGTTCGTTGAGAAGTTCTGTATTCCTCTGACACTGTTTGCTGTTCGATCTGATCCGTGTATGATCAGTGGAACGCCGCACGCCCAGAGCGCAACAGCGCATGTATCTGCAGTAAGATTGGTAGGCCTAAATTAACGGCTGAACTCCGATACAGTTGCAAAGGAAACTTCAAAGGAGACTTTTGTCCGTGAGTGACAGTAACCAATATTACAGTTGAATTATATACACATGCGTCGCACACATAGAGAAACACCGTCACCACTATTTCAAAGTCAAATGGATTTTTTTTTAGATCTTGTTGAGAGGGTCATTTTGAAAGTAGCTCTCAAGTCAAAAAAGTGTACCGCTGGTCTAAATTATTTTGTGAACGTGTGTCTGTCTGCTATGTGCGCGTGTGCCACCAGGGGGCGGTCAGCGGGAACGGCGTGGACCTGTCGGTCATCAACGAGGCCAGGAACCTGCTGTCGGACCTGCTGATGGACTCGTCCCTGGCTCCGCACACCGCCTCGTCCCTGCGCAACATCTCCAGCCTCATGGGGACCTTCTCGGGCTCCTGCAGACCCAGGGTCAACCCCTTCACCCCCTTCCCCGGGTTCTACCCCTGCGACGAGGTGGACGACCCCGTGGAGAGGAGCGACAGGAAGGCTCTGAGGTGAGCAGCAGCAGCGGCGGCGCCTTGCACCTTAAGGCTCATTCAGAGTTCAGAATTTCGGTGGCTACTGCGAGCACCGTGACCACCGCTATTCCATAGTCCACTACCAGCACCGCTCAGAGCACCGCGGCCACCGCTATTCCATAGTCCACTACCAGTGTTGGGAATATTACTTTACCTTGTTAATATATTACTTATTAATTATTACCCTCATTTTAAAGCAATATATTATATTACAATATTACTGTCTGAGCAAGTGTAATATATTAATATTACTATTACATATTACTTTATACAAAATATATAATGAAATATTTAGTATTACTATTAATCAAATATTGCACTTGCTATCTGGCCAAATCCATATGAAATCAACTTGAAAAAAACCTCACTCCTGAATAAATAATTTGATGACAAATGATAAACAAAATAAGTAATTATTTAACTTCTGCAGTTGTCAATATAATTTCACAAGAACATTTTCAATTAGATCGATTGACAGAAAGTAATATTGAAAGTAATGCAGTAATGCAGAAAGAAAAGTATAATATATTAGATTGTTTTAGTTAAGTAATATATTTAAGTAATATATTTATATTACAAGTTACTGCATTTTGGTAATATATTATGTAATATATTAAGTTATGTAGTGCACATGTCCCAACACTGTCCACTACCAGCACCACCGCTCCCCCTTCTCCTCGTTGTTGTTCATTCCCCCTCTGTTTCTCTCTCTACTTCTACCTGCCTCAATTATAATAATTTCTGCTGGCTGCTTTTATGTTTATCTCCTATTCTATTGATGTCATTGTTTCTAATCTATCAATGAATTCCCCCCTTCCTTCCTTCTCCTCCTGCCTGTCGCTTCGCACTGTGGTGTGTTGTGTGTTTTCTTTTTTTTCTTTTTTAACCAGCCGCTAAAAACAAGCAACCGCTGCGGTGCGGTGGTTAGTAAAATCCTAGGGCTGGAAAGTGCGGTGGTCGCGGTGGTATGACATCATATTGTAGCCAACGGTGGTTGCGGTGGGCACCGAAAATCAAACTCTGAATAGGCCTTTACCCCCCTCGGTTCAGGAGTGTACAGAAAGGGCAGCTATGTCCTTCCCCTCAGGAGCGGATCTAGGCATGGGCATGAGGGGGGGGGGGGGCAATGCCCCCCTAAATGCCCCCCTAAATGCCCACTCTGCCCCACCAAACACGATGGCATGCAAAACAACCCCAAGATATTTCAAATTGCTTATATATAAAAGGATTTGAAACACTACTACTGCGACTAACTAACTACAGCTGCGTCACCACTAACCGATAGTATTTCGTCATTGAAAACAGAAAACTCTCTGAGTCAGACCTTTAGCTTTATGCATGCTGCGTGTCCGTTGCAACTTCAACAACAACTGATGTTATTATTGATGCTCAATTGCCTAATAAAAGTCTTGTAACTGAAAAAAAAGTTACATCCTCCCCTGTTACCCCTCCTCCTCCCCCAGCCTAGTTAACCCAAGCCAACATGCCCATGTCCACGTGAAGCACAATCTCTGTTACTAAAAATGGCAGATGAAAATGTTACCCACGTGAATACCCAGCAGTCTCTGCCCAGTTGAAGTTGTAGGTCAGTGGACTCAGGGCTATGAACATATTAAACTAATTAAAAACATAATTGAATTTAAACTGTATTACATAATCAGTGCCAAGGATTTCTGTCGCCTGAATATTTGTATGTCTTTAAACGTTTGATGAAATGATCAAGGTGGCTGCCATTGTAAACAAGTGTTAAGTTTATCTGGTTAGGTCAGCTGAGAGGATACAAATGTGAACCAAATGGACCCTAGCGGGTCCATTTGGTTCCATTTGTACCCTCTCAGGAAAAAGGGGTCTGAAAGACAAACCATTAACATGGTGAAATACCTCTTGCTGATGTCATCAGATGTATTTCACCATGTTAATGATTTTTTCAGACCTCCATTTTTTAGGAAATACAGAATTGGGGGAACTTTTTCATCATGTCCACACAACATCTTAATATTAATGACATATTAACCCTTAGTGTACTGAACGCGTTTTGGTGTTCTAAGCATTATGTTTTAACTATAAAAATAGCAGATCTACAAGCTCATAGCGCGCCACCGAGTGGCGCGCTATGAGCTCGTATCTCTGCTATTCTTGAAAAATCGTGAAAACGTGGTGCAAATCTTTGAATATTATGTTATTCAGAAACTAGAAATCTAGACAGGACAAAACGGGTGGACTTCCCCTTTAATGATGTCTAGCATGGGGAGCAGACCAGACCCCGCGGTGGGAGGAAGGAAAGCTCTGTGTGGGTTGGAGGTCAATGCACTATTCAGCAGGAAGTCTTTATTGATGACTTCCCCTGTCTGTCTGTCCCGCCCCGTGTCCCCCAAGAGGCCGATGGCCAGAGGGGCATTATTAAACTCGCTTTGCTTTCCAGAGCCTTATCAGGGGTTGACACTAAGGTCTCCGAGGCACTTGCCCATCGGGCAAGTGCAAGTCAGGTTCTGCTTGCCCTCAGGTCATGGTCACTTGCCCCCCAAAAATATATTTTAAAGTTCCTACTTGGGTGCTTTAAACCAGGAGTTTTCAACAGGTGGTCCGGGGACCACCAGTGGTCCCTGGGAGGGTCCCAGGTGGTCCCCAGTTAAGTTGGTTAACCAGATGTAACTCTTGAGAACGTAAAAATGAAACCAAATGGACCCTTGCGGGTCCATTTGGTTTCATTTTTACACTCTCAAGAGTTAAAATTCATCATCTTAATTAGCCCCAAGTCTAGACAACTAGAGAATGTAGAAGATTACGGTAGGTCATTTTGATGTGTATGTTAATTTGCCTGTTTTGTTTCCCAAATTCAGCCTGGAATTGTGGATAGCAAGAAAGCAGGGAAAGACACAGAGGTCTTGCCCGATCGGACAACCAGGTAGCAGTCTTCACTTGCCCCACCATTTTTTTTACTTGCCCCGGGCAAGCGGGCAAGTCTTAGTGTCAAGCCCTGCTTATAGTAGGAGAGTTTGGATATTGAGTGGTCAGAAACCAGAGCGGAGCAGCTATTAGTCACGTGACTATACAGAGCAGGGGCAGATCTAGGCATGGGCATGGGGATGGGGGGGCAATGCCCAAATGTCAAAGATATTTCAAATTAAAGTGCTTTATAATTAAAATGATTTGAACCAACAGCATTTCATCATTGAAACCATCACCTCACGTGTCTGTTGCAACTTCAACAACAACTGATGTTGTTATTGATGCTTTTCTTGCCTAAAATAAGTCTGGTAACTGAAAATGGTATGGGTGCGGTTTGCACCACGGGCGTTTAAGTCGCCCCATACCATTTTCTCCTGTGAGAAGTGGGGGGACGCCGTCCCCCCGCATCCCCCCTCCACTACACCCCTGCCTATCTTTGTAAATAGAGTATCTTTGCCGTCTTATCCCAACAGGGTCTGAGCAGCAGGAACAGCCTGCCCACCCCTCAGCTCCGACGGGGGTCCACCTCCTCCCCGCTGCCCCCCATGGACCCCTCCTCATCCTCCTCCTCCTCATCCTCACGCTGGGAACGCAGCAACGGCAAGAGACCCCATCCTGACCTCAGCCTGACCAGGTACTGTAGTGTACACTGACCCCCCCAGGGCTTGACACTAACACTTGCCCGCTTGCCCGGGGCAAGTAAAAAAAATGGTGGGGCAAGTGAAGACTGCTACCTGGTTGCCCGATGGGGCAAGTGTGCAACTTAGTGCACTATAACACAACACAAGATAAATTTGTCTTGAATGTGGTCATTGCGACCTGGGCTAATTAAGATGATGAATTTTAACAAATTGGGTCCATTTGGTTTCATTTTTACGTTCTCAAGAGTTACAGGTGGTCCCCAAGGTGGTCCTCAAGAGTTCCAGGTGGTCCCCAACTTAGCTGGGTACCACTTGGAACCCTCTCAGGGACCACGTGTTGAAAACCCCTGGTTTAAAGCACCCAAGTAGGAAGTAAACTTAAATGCAAAATTTACAATATATTTTTGGGGGGCAAGTGACCATGACCTGAGGGCAAGCAGAACCTGAAGTGCCTCGGAGACCTTAGTGTCAACCCCCTCCCCCCCAGAATTTTAGAGGGGAAATCGATCCATTTTCAACATTCTAATATGTCATTAGTATACCCTAGAGGTGTTGGGTGGACATGATAAAAACGTTCCCCCATTCTGAGTTCCCCGCTTAATGTCAGCTAATTTCATGGCGCATAATAACATATACAGTATTTACACATTTACTTCTTTCGGGTCCGCAGCACACCTTGCATTACACAACGCAATCAGTTAAGCTTAGGCCTGTAGGCTATAGCCTGATATAGCCGCATTTAAAACTTATACAGTAGCTCACCCTCCACATCTCGGAGGTATGAAGGGACACTTATATATATATATATTCATGAATATGGTCTTCAACTTTTATTTTTTTCGACAATTTATGCATTCAGTCTATTGGCAATAGTTTGTCATGCCTTGTCCCTGGCATAATCGCGCTCGTATTGGCCTTTTTTAATGATGGCCTTCGCTGACGTTTATTGGATATCCTATTTGTAATTTTAACCTTATTCTAAAAATGCAGAGTTGTTGTTCAAACCACTGTTGGTGGACACACCCGGGTGGGTGTGCCAACCATAATTGGTAAATTGTCAAACCACACACACCTTAACAGATGATTAGCACCCACATAAGGAAGGGACTGTCATTGTTACCTTTACACCTGAAGAAGGCCGGCACGGCCGAAACTGTCGTGTTCATCTACTGCAAAGTACAAAAAAATGTAAGCAGAAATTAATAAACTACAACGCTCCTGCAACCTGTCGTGCGACCCACCTCCCCTTTTTGATGTGATACATTTGTTTGGATAACGCACCAGCCAACGTTGTGACGCGGTGGTAATAGAAGAATTTGTTCGCTGACGCTTCCTCATAGTAGATCATCATCAGCTGCTGCTGCTCTTCTGCTGTGAAAGGCACGGCTCTCTGGCTGGCTCTTGCTGGTCTTGCCCATGCTCAAGTCGAGTCAAGAGTCATTGGGGTCGAGTCCCAGTCAAGTCCGAGTCTTTGGGTGGGGAGTCCGAGTCGAGTCGTGAGTCTTTGACCTCAACTCGCGAGTTGAGGTTTTTTTTTTTTAAATGTAGCCTGAATACAGAAGTATGATCCGACGGATTGCACAATGCCACAGCACAGCCACATACAGTAGACACAGCGGTCTCAGACCGAAGATGTTTGTGTTTAAAAACGGACTCGGAGGAACGAGGAAGAGTCCCAGTTTTTAGCGTGTGCGTGGCTGCACGCGAGAGATCCTGCAGTGCCCAAACTCTGTTTTCCTTTGCGTGTGGGGGGTTGACAGGAAAAAAGGACAAATGGATTCAGAGTCAGTCATTAGGGACGGAGTCTGAGTCGAGTCGGTAGTCTATTTTTGCCGACTCGCTGTGGGACTCGAGTCAGAGTCTTAAACTTGAGTGGCCATCTCTGGTACATGCTCGCTTGGCTTTGATGGAACAGAATGAACCAGGCTCTAAAGAAGTCCAGGCTCTAAAGACTCTAAAAAAGTGTGGTTTTGCCTTAAATCCCCCGATTTGCTAATCCACCTTACGTGAAATACCCCTCACATGCTCTACCATTTTATATACCTACCCTGGACAGATGCTAGTGTCAACAGCTGTCCATTACAACAGGGGTTTTCAACAGGTGGTCCGGGGACCACCAGTGGTCCCTGAGAGGGTTCCAGATGGTCCCCAGCTAAGTTGGTTAACCAGATGTAACTCTTGAGAATGTAAAAATGAAACCAAATGGACCCTTGTGGGTCCATTTGGTTTCATTTTTACGTTCTCAAGAGTTACTTCTGGTTCATCATCAAAATTCATCATCTTAATTAGCCCAGGTCTACACAACTAGAATATTAATAGAATATTACACAACTAGAATATTAATGCTCATTTTTATCTGTATGTTACTTTTGTAATTTGCCTGCTTGGTTTCCCCGAAATCCAGCCCGGAATTGTGGACAAAAGCAAAAGAAATGTTTAGTTTTGGGGTCTGTGGGGCTAAAATGTCCTCAAGTGGTGGTCCGTGGCTCAAATGCTGAATAAATGGTGGGCCCTGGTGTCAAAAAGGTTGAAAACCCCTGCATTACAGCACAACACAGTTGGAACTGTGGACTGTAGTGTTGCTCTATCTCCACAGGGGGGCAGTAGCACTCCGTCCATGGTGGCTGGCTTTTCCTAATATCATATCTATGGCATTTTTTTTTGTGGCTTTGCCAGATGACGCATTTCATTGGATAGATTATTTAAGTCGGGTATGTGTAAAGAGGATGGGGCTCTGTCTGTCTTCTGTAAAGTTTTTTATGTCAGTGGTCCTCAATATTTCTCTGTTAGGGACGCCCAAAAATCATCCGTGCATGATCACCAACCCCCCATTTGAACATATGAAGTTCCAGGGAGCCACCAGAAGAAGCAAGATATTTGAGTTAAAAATGAATCCACTGGTGGTCCACTGGTGGTCCTTGAGAGCGTTCCAGGTGGTCCCCAGGCTAAATGATGGAGAGTAGGTTAACCAGATGTAACTCTTTGAGAGTTCTCAAAGTGTCAAAATATTCATCATGTGAATTAGCCCCAAGTCTACACAACTAGAGAATGTAGAAGATTAATGGTCATTTTGATCTGTATGTTTGACTGTTTTGTTTCCCAAATCCAAAGTGGTATTGTAGACAAAAAACAACAACAAAAGAAATTGTTAGTCTGTGGGGCTAAAATGTCATCAAATGGTGGTCGACCTCCGTGGCTCAAATGCTGAATAAATAGTGGGCCCTGGTGTCAAAAAGCTTAAACCCCTGAAGTAGAACGTTATAATTTACGTAAAAACAATGATTTTATTATGGTGTATATAATGACTGTGTGTGTGTGTGTGTGTGCGTGTGTGTGTGTGTGTGTGTGTGTGTGTGTGCGCGTGCGTGCGTGCGTGCGTGCGTGTCAGGGTTTTTATAGTTAACTAAAACTAATGAAAAAAACGATAACTAAAATGTTTTAAAAATATCTGTTAACTGAAATTAAATAAAAAATACTTTTTTATCAATATGTATATGAGTTTCAAACATTTATAATATAACGTTTTTATATATATATATTTTTTTAGTTTTCAGCACCATATGGTACCACATGTTACCAAACAAAGGACAAAAAAGTATGGTATGAAAAAAAACTGAAACTAAAACTAACTCAAAATAAAACTAAAAAAAAAAAAAAAAAAATAGCAAAACTAGCTTCTTTTTTTTTTTTTTTACAAAAAAACTAGCAAATGCACCCTAAAAACGAATTAAAACTAACTATTAATTTAAAAAAAAGAAAGAGTAAAAATGAAGTCACACTAAAATAAAATGTAAATTCCATAACTATAATAACCCTGGTGTGTGTGTTTCTTTATTTTCCAGCTCGGGGTCGTTGTCCAATGGGCCCAATGCTAACCTGCTGACCATCCCTAAGCAGCGGTCATCTTCAGTCACCCTCACCTACCACGCCGGGCCCAGGAGAGCAGGTCAGCGCTTTGATTATTCATTTCATCATTTTCTATTCTCATTTATGTCAGTGGTTTTCAACCTGTTTCATACCAGGGTCCCCGCAGACTGCCCCACCAAACACGATGGCATGCAAAACAACCCAAGATATTTTAAAATGAAAGTGCTTATATTTCAAATGATTTGAAACACTACTACTGCTACCGACTAACTACAGCTTTGATATGAAACATGTCCCGTTTTAGTTCACATACATAGAAAGAAAGAAAATAGAATATGAAAATGTTTCTTATTTCCATTAGTCTTATTAGGTTATGATTTAGTCTTCGTCTTAATCTTTTGAAAATCATTTTTCTTAGTCTAGTCTCAGTCGACTAAATATCAAAAACCTAAGTCGACTAAGTCTTTAGTCTTAGAGCAGGCGTTTTTCAATAGGTGGTCCGAGGACCAACAGTGGTCCCTGAGAGGGTTCCAGGTGGTCCCCAGCTAAGTTGGTTAACCAGATGTAACTCTTGAGAATGTAAAAATGAAACCAAATGGACCCTTTGGTTTCATTTTTACGCTCTCAAGAGTTAAAATATCTCTACACAACTAGAAGTTTAATGGTCAATTTGGTGTGTATGTGTTTTGTCTGGTTTGTTTCCCAAATCCAGCCTGGAATTGGGGACAAAAGCAAAATCAATATTTAGTTTTTGGGTCTGTGGGGCTAAAATGTCATCAAATGGTGGTCCTCCGTGGCTCAAATTCTGAATAAAAGGTGGGCCCTGGGATAAAAAAGGTTGAAAACCCCTGTCCTAGTCCATTGACATCCTCCTCCTCTCATCCCCTCTCTCTCCAGGCACCTCTCCCAGCCTCAGTCCGGTCAGCTCGCCCAGCAACAGCCCCCCAGCGGCGGTGGGGTCTTCTTCGTCCTCCCTGGTCACCCACCGCTCCCCTGTGGAGTTCCCGGACACGGCCGACTTCCTCACCAAGCCCAGCCTCAACCTCAACCTGCACAAGCCCCTGGGCTACGCCACCATCAGCTCCCCGGACTTCCAGCAAGCGTTCCGCAGCCCCTCCTCCGTCCATCTCTGTACCAGGTGGTGCTGCTTTTTTACTATACTACTAAGACCTTACCATAGACCAGGGGTCGGCAACCCAAGATGTTGAAAGAGCCATTTTCGACCCAAAATTAAATTCAAAATCTGTCTGGAGCCGCATTTTATTTTATTTTTTCCTGAGAGTTCCTGAGAGTTTTTTCCTGAGAGTGAACCAAATGGACCCTGGCGGGCAGAAAAAAGGTCCTCAAAGAAAAATCATTAACATGGTGAAACACAACCTTTCTTCAGAAATGGAGTTTCAAAAAAAAATAAAGGAGTTTTACAGAACTCCATTTCTAGTCCACACAACATCTCTAAGGTATATTAATGACATAGTAAACTGAGTAAACTGTTGAAAATAGGTGGTTCAGATTGAAAGCTCCACCTCTGATAACTGCTGGGCTTTTTTGACATGGCCAACAAGTGCTACTTTAACTGGCAACTGTCAGACAGCGCAACGCGTTTTGGGTGACTGAAATGTTTATATTATTTTGGTGTGGATCACCCCAGTGTGTGTATGTAATAATGCTACATCCAGGGAGCCGCTAGGGCTGTGTTCTAGAGCTGCATGCGGCTCCTGAGCTGCAGGTTGCTGACCCCTGAACTAGACATATTTTAATATAGACACAACACCGGAAGTCCCCCTCTCATCCACTTGCATTAAGTTGCTCACCTTTGAGGGGAAAAAAACAGAGTGCATTCTGGGAAAACGGGCCAAGAACATGAACGCGAGGCACGCACGCGTGCTGCGCATGCGTCCGTGCCTAGAGCGCTGAAGGTTTCTGGAGGGGGCGGAGCGTATTGCACGTTCATGTTTCTGGCCCACTGCTCCTCAAACTGCATTCTCAACTTTGGCCACTATATGTCCCTTTCACCTCAAGGTTTCCTCAGGGTGTCGTGTCCATAGTGTAATAAGTATGGACCTTACCTGTTGTGAATATATGAACACTAGGGGTGTGGGACGATTCACTTACCTCACAATGCAATACAATATTGATATTTAGGGTCTCCTGAATCAATTTATATATTGCGATTCTTAGTTATGCTGCGATTCCATTTGATATATCGATATATCATATTTTTTCCCCCCACAAATGACCGTGCTTTTATTATTCCAACCATTTTCAAGAAAAGGTCCAATAAGAAAAATCATTAACAAACACAACTTGATGACGTCATCATCAAGTAAAATACAGTACATTAAAATGTTGAAAATGGGTGGAATTCTGAACAATATGGACCACGACAAGTTCAATCAACTAGGAACATTGTAAAGCAATTTTAAACAGGGGACGGGGTTCACCTCATGGTGAAATGTAGAAAACGGGAGATCTGTGACAAAAAAATCAAGGACATTATGTATCATGTCACAGGAATCAAGGTAGCCTGACTTCAGTCTGAATTGTCATTCCGTTTCACTTCATTATTCAGACTGAAGTCCCTCTCTACTACAGCAGTTTCTGGGATGGGCGTGATCAAAGCAGCAGTCTTCACGGGGATTGGTTCATACCAACCCATATCAATATTGGGAAAGCAGACGACGTTGTTGTCATTATTATGCTAATGCGTTAATAATGACATTGCTAACTAAACAACATGTGAACAAAAGCAGTAAAATATGTCGGATGATGATGTTTATAAAACCTAAAGCCTGACGCTTCTTTAAAGAATAATAAAGTGAAACGAAGTGAGTGACAGGGCTGTTGGCCAATCAGGTGCTGGGCATGGATTTCCAACCAACAAAAACGGCCCCAAAGGCAAGGAAACCAGTCCTTGAATCACAAAGAAAAAATAAGGTAGTATTTTTAAGGTGCTGATTCAGGGTTGAGCCAGGCTAGAATCAAGGTAGATTGATGGCCAATGTGTTTTGGTGTGGAATACTCTTCAGCACATACATCTAATCTCTCAGCCACAGATGGCTGGCCGATGAGGGCGGTCTGTAATATCTGTCAATTCTGGAGTGCTCTTTGCAATAACAAGTTTGACTGATTTCTAAGGCATTTTATTTATAGAATCGACCTCAGGTCTTAAAAAAAGGCTTAAAAGGGTGATTAAAGGGTCTCTTCTTGGGGTGTTTGGAATAACATGTCACCTCCTTCTGTAGCGCGTGGTACTGACACGGAGTGGACGCTGGTCTTCACATGTACTCAAGTGACTGTGTGTGTGTGTGTGTGTGTGTGTGTGCGTGTGCGTGCGTGTGCGTGTGTGTGTGTCAGCTGTGGTCGTCAGACGCTGATGAAGCCAGGGGGTCCCCAGGCAGACGGAGGAGGAGGAGCAGAGACCCACCATCTCTACCACTCTGAGGTTCAACGCAGACGCTCAGGTGACATTATGATTATGATTATGATTATGAATATGAACCAGGCTCTGGTTATAACAGAGGTGGACAATTATTTTTCCTAAGGGGCCAAATGAGATACATAAAATATTGTGGAGGGCCAAGACTAAAGGCTGAACTAAAGTCTGCGTAATATTAATCTAATTTCAAGATAAAAGTAAGAGCCATTTTGACACCAGGGCCCACGATTTATTCAGCATTTGAGTCACAGACCACCATTTGATGACATTTTAGCCCCACAGACCCCAAAACTAAAGATTTATTTTTGCTTTTGTCCACATTTCCAGGCTGGATTTTGGACATTCTCTAGTTGCCTAGACTTTGGGCTAATTCACATTATGAATATTTTAACTCTTGAGAGTGTATAAATGAAACCAAATGAAACCAAATGGACCCGCAAGGGTCCATATTTAACTGGAACTCTCTCAAGGACCACTGGTGGTCCCCGGACCACCTGTTGAAAACCCCTGTTTGTCATTCATGTTGGGTGGACATGGGTGGACAAAAACGTTCCCTCCCATTCTGTGTTAGCAAGAAATGGAGGTCTGAAGAAAGCCACCAACATGGTGAAACATCTTCATGACATCATCAAGATGTATTTTCACTGGAATTTTTCACTAATTTTGGCGCTATGGGGATCTGGAAAAAAGCTAAATATAGCGACAAATGCGCCAAGTTGGCAACACTGATAACTCAGCAAAAAGCGAGATGATGTGTGCTATTTCCCCAACATGTATTTGGGAAACGGAATCAAACTAAATGTAATGCCTCAAATCCTGCATTCGTGTGTGTGTGTGTGTGTGTGTGTGTGTGTGTGTGTGTGTGTGTGTGTGTGTGTGTGTGTGTGTGTGTGTGTGTGTGTGTGTGTGTGTGTGTGTGTGTGTGTGCGCGCGTCTCTTCTTTGGCTACAACTATTTTACTAACTACTATTATAATATCACACTTTCATAGATTCTATGTCCATGAATCGGTGTGAAAAGTTTAGATTCTGTTTTGGTTTCTGTTTGTTTAAACGATCGACTATATGGATTAGTCCTAGACGCTTACCTCAGTGGTCTTCAACAGACGCAGCTATCTTCTTTTAAACACATTGATTAGTTATTATGCTACCGTTTAGAACAATAGACAGATTACACAACACAGTGTAGTGTATTGAACTATGTAAAACACTATACCAGAACTAGTTACAGGGCTTTACACTAACACTTGCCCGCTTGCCCGGGGCAAGTAAAAAAAATGGTGGGGCAAGTGAAGACTGCTACCTGGTTGCCCGATCGGGCAAGTGTGCAACTTAGTGCACTATAACACAACACAAGATAAATTTGTCTTGAAGGCAGTCATTGCACTCTGCCTCTGTGTCTTTCCCTGCTTTCTAGATATCCACAATTCCAGGCTGGATTTGGGAAACAAAACAGGCAAATTAACATACACATCAACAAAACCATTAATCTTCTACAGTGTATTTTTTTTTTTAATACATTTTATTAATAAATAAATACAGATACAGTACAATAATATACAGTATGAGAGACAATACCTTAGACATAGCATCAATATTGAATTAATATAGAGAGAAAACAAGAATGATAATCTGCAAAACATCAATAACACCTACAACAAAGCATCTTTACCATCATTGTCCTTATCATTATTATTATTACCACTAGCCTTATTTATTATTATTTTCCATCACAACATACTAAAGCTGTAGAAAGGACATAGCTCCAATGTCTACAGTGTAGGCCTGGGCTAATTAAGATGATGAATTTTAACTCTTGAGAGTGTAAAAATGAAACCAAATGGACCCGCAAGGGTCCATTTGGTTTCATTTTTACATTCTCAAGAGTTACATCTGGTTAACCAACTTAACTGGGGACCACCTGGAACCTGGGGGGCAAGTGACCATGACCTGAGGGCAAGTAGAACCTGACTTGCACTTGCCCGATGTACAAGTGCCTCGGAGCCCTTAGTGTCAACCCCTGCTTGTGTATCTTAGCTATCATGCATGATGATACAGATAATGTAAATATAGGACCTGTAGCTGCCCTGCGACTTTCATGAACAAACGCGATGGGAGTCTGAACATTTTGGCCATGTACGTGCGGAGAGTCCCCTTGGCTTGGATGTCTGTGTGTGCACGGCCCTCGTCCGGTTTTGTAGAAATATAACTTACATTAACAATGCTCTCATCGGCAGACCAGAACTCTTCAAATGCGCTATAATGCGTGTCCAGTGCTTTCCAATTAGAAAGTCTTTTCGCAAGCTGTTTCCATACCTCATTTTCGCATTAGACTCTTTCGATACACTCCGAAATTTGCCACCTTTCATCGAAAAACTATTTTTGCACAAAATGGAAAACTTGTTCGCATTTTTAAGTGTTTCCATTCAACATTCTCTTCGCAAGAGCCGTTTTTTGCGCAAAAGTAGGTTTATGGAAACGTGGCTAATGACTACTAGTTACTCTACTTTGTGATCTTGTGCTGGTACGGTTTGGTCTATTTGTGCTTCTTTTTTACTGAGATGAGTCTAGAAGAGTGGTTTCCAACCTTTTTCATACCAGGGCATTTATTCAGAATTTGAGGCCACGGACCGCCATTTGATGTAATTTTAGCCCCCAGATGCCAAAACTAAAGATTTATTTTGTTTTTGTTCACAATTCCAGGCTGGATTTCGGAGAAAAAACAAAACGGTCAAACATACAGATCGAAATGACCATAAATGATAAATACTTAAACTCTTGAGAGAGTGTAAATATGCTTACACTCTCAAAGAGTTACATCTGGTTAAACAGCTTTCCATCATTTAGCCTGGGGACCACCTGGGATCCTCTCAGGGACCACTGGTGGTCTCTGGACCACCCGTTGAAAACCCCAGGTCTAGAGCGACTTTCCTCATCCATCAGATCAGTATCTGGTTAAGATCTTTTTGATCGCAGGGAAAAAGACTATCTACGAACGACTAAAAACTGGCTCAAATGGAATGGCTGCGGAATGCTTGATGGAAGTTGAAAGGAGAGGTGTAATTGGTGTTTTTGATTGTTTCTGTTGTAAGAAGGATTTATTTATTTATTTTCTTGTTTTCACCCCCTCAATAAACCCAATAAAAGGAATGTTGGAAAAAAGAAATCATTGCTCCACTGGCCTAACCGCCCATGCCAACGAGGCCCCCTGGTGGAGAGTGTACACACTACAAATGCAGAATGCCAGTAGTTGCAGCAGCAGCAGCAGGTCGCACTTACAGCAGCATGGAAACTGTTAGAAAGCTTGTTACGCTGTAACCTAGCCCTGGTCCAGTGCTGACAGCAGGGGCAGATGTAAAATTTCCCAATTGGGGGGGCAGGAGAAAATGGTATGGGGGCAGCCCACACCCATACCATTTTGGTTACAGGACTTATATTAGTCAAGTAAAGCATCAATGATGATAACATCTGAATTACATAATTTTCAAGAGTCCACACAATTAGAAAATGGAGAATAATTGTTATTTTGACCAACGTTTTGCCAGTTCTCTTTCCCAAATGTGGACAAAAATGTGGAAGTTCTTAGTTCTTAGTTCACAAACTGTCAACTCAAACCTCAAATACTGTATTCAAACGCCATTAGTAGCATATATATATACAGGAAAACCTTCCAATCCCCCCCCCCCTCTATTTTTCATTATAAGTGCATTATACTTGAACACTATTACAGTAAGTAACACCATCACCACTATTTCAAAACTCAAACTTCCTAGGGAGCCTTGAAATGGATTTTCAGTGATCACATCACATTTTCTATGTGTAGATCTTGTTGAGCCGCTCATTTTGAAAGAAGCTCTCAAGTAAAAAATGTGTGGGCTCCCCTGCCCTACGGTAAGCCTACCGCTGGCGGTCAAAGTATTAACAGTCTGTGTGTGTGCGTGTGTGTGTGTGCGTGTGCGCGTGTGTGCGTATGCACATGCGCGTGCGTGTGCGTGCGTGCGTGCGTGCCCCTTCACCAGGTGAAGGCTCAGAGTTCATGGGTGAGCCTCTCATTCGGGAGGAGAGCGTGGAGGCGGACGCGTCGCCGTCGCCAGGAGACAAGACGACGGAGGGGTCCACAGCGGGGGGTCCCACAGCGGGGGGTCCCAGGGGGACAGGGGAGGAGGAGGAGGGGGAGGAGCAGAGTCCCAGCAGCACAGGGGAGAAGAAGACTCAGGAACCAGAGGTACAGTCATGGGCGTCACCGCCATTGATTATGCGGGTGCCTCAGCACTCGCAATTTTTCACATCGAAAAAAAAAAGATGCGAAAAAGTGGGGGTGCTGGCTAAATCGCAACTGTATATTTCTTCTCTGCTTGGCAATGCACAGACAGTGCTGCTGTAGCACATTTACGCCACAAGAGGGCAATGCACTCCAGTGAGAAGTAGGTTACTGCCTACTGCTACTGTCAGTCAATGAGGAAGTCAGTACATTCCTGTTGTATTGTGATGGATGGACAGAAATTTGTGTCTCAATATGTGTGTGTAAATCTGTCTTTTGCAGGTGAGATATAAGAATTGGGTTGATCTAGACATTTAAAACAGTATATTGTATGAGATGAGTATATGTATGAGATGAGCATATGATTAGTGTGGGAAAGATGGCCATATGTGACCACAATACTGTATGTTGATATGTACTGCATGTTCTGCTTCATGGTATTCTGGTGAGTTAGCTCAGCTAATGCTAACTGAAGGTCAGCATGTGTCTCTGATGTTATGAATATAACATTCCCAACTCACTGTGATGGTAATATGCCATGCCATATTAGAGAAATGGTACTATTTGACTAGGACTGTGATTTTGGTCATGAAAACCGAATTGTGATGATTTATGTTTGTGGATTATGTAGTTGTCCAATCCAGTTATGTCCAGTTAGTCATCCAGTCAGTCAGTCGACATAAGTACAGTGCATTCCCGTTGTATTGAGAGGGTTTGTTGGACAAATGTCAATATGTGTGTGTAAATCTCTTTTGCAGAACTGTCCACACAACTGTAAACACAAAACCTTGCTTCATTGAAGTGTGTAACAAATGCATTTATTGTGAAATATTAGTAAAAAAGTGTTTTTAGGGGGAGGGGGGGATTTAACCCCCAATTAACCCCCAAGCAGGAAAATTTAACCCCCAAGCAGCATCAGCACCCGCATCTTTCCAGAGGCGGTGACGCGCCTGGGTACAGTATCAGTTTCTCCATGTGCAAAACTGATAGAGACATACCCCAAGCCACGTACAGCTGTAATCGCAGCAAAAGGTGGCCCTACAAAATATTAACTCAAGGGGCCGTGCATTTTGCACGCCCAATTTTTCGTTTTTCATTTGTTAAAAAAAAGTTTAAAAAAATATCCAATCCACTTCATGATTGTGTCCCACTTGTTGTTGATTCTTCACAAAAAAAAATACAGTTTTATATCTTTGTTTGAAGCCTGACATGTGGCAAAAGGTCACAAAGTTCAAGGGAGCCAACTCTCAAAGAGTTACATCTGGTTAACCAGCTTCCCCTCCAGGGTGGCCTGGCAAAGGCAAAATTGTCCCGGTGGGGAAAATATGTGCCAATCCGCCCCTGCTCAGCGGTTTCCGCTCCCACTCCTACTGCTGTTTGTCATGATGTCCCTACGGTGTTGTCAAGACAGCGGCTGTGAATTCAGCCGAGGATTATTGTTTTGTTTGGACAGTTAAACGTCAGCTGGAAGTTTCATTAGGGAGGACTACTTCATGCGCATCGCTTTTTTTTGAGTCCCCCCCTGCCCCGAAAACAAAAGCGCATGACGGCACATTTGACTATAGTCACGGTAAATACCCAAGCAGATCTGCCATCTATGCCCTCAGTGTCCGTTTATCTAGCAGACTACCTCACGAAGGTTAAAAATTCACATAAGCACAACACTAGCAAAAAGAATGATCTGGTGCCACCAATACAGTATTTAGAACTAATATGGGTAAGTCAACCTTTCCAAGCACTGCCACTCAGGTGTGGAATGCCCTTCCCCCTTTTCTTAAAACGAGTACATTCATTTCATTCGTTTTCTTCCTTTAAGATCAATCTGAAAATTCACTTATCAGGGGGCCTAGAGGGGAGGAGGCGGCGGCCCAACCTCCATATTGCCCCATAAATTGTATATCAATATGTCATGTGTCCTTTCGTTATATGGTATGACAGAGTGTATCTTAGGATTTGCTTGTTTTGTTTTGTAGTTAAGAGCTCATGTCACTGAGAGAGCTCAATGATTGACATTGATGGCATTTTTTAAATCTCTCTTATATATACATACATGGGACCCGAATGGAAACAAGACCGAGAGGTCTTTTTTTGGTTATCCTATTGGACAAATGTACTTGTACTGTAATATGTACTGCTTTATTTTTGTATTCTATTTTATTGTCTGATAAAAAAAAAATCAATCAATCAAAGGGAGGGGGGGGGGGGCATTTTACAGGAGATTTAACCCTTAGTGTACTGAACGCGTTTTGGTGTTCTAAGTATCATGTTTTAACTATTGAAAAATAGCAGATCTACAAGCTCATAGCGCGCCACCGAGTGGCGCGCTATGAGCTTGTATCTCTGCTATTTTTGAAAAATCGTGAAAACGTGGTGCAAACCTTTGAAGGTTATGTTATTCAGAAACTAGAAATCTAGACAGGACACAAAAGCTTTATGTTTTAAACTATTGAAAAATAGCAGATCTACAAGCTCATAGCGCGCCACCGAGTGGCGCGCTATGAGCTTGTATCTCTGCTATTTTAAAAATCGTGAAAACGTGGTGCAAACCTTTGAATGTTATGTTATTCAGAAACTAGAAATCTAGACAGGACACAATGCGTTAAGGGGGGGGGGGGTTAGGGGGGGCTCGAAATTGCTTAGAAACACCACTGCATACAGATTGGACACATGGTACAGTTTCTTAGGAACACGTGTGTGTTGTGTTGTGTTGTGTGTTTTCCAGGGTGAAGCGGCGTTCAGACTGGACCCCCTACTGGAGGACCAGGAGGGTCTGATGGAGAAGATCAACAGCTGGAACTTCCAGATCTTTGACCTGATGGAGCGAACAGGAGGGAAGACGGGGAGGATACTCAGCTATGTGAGTAGCCAGAACCATTACCATCAGGGTTTCATTGTGTCCTGCCGGGTCCAGTGTAGCCAACCTGCCAAAATCCAAAATGCACTAGAATGCGCTAGAGCAGTGGTTTTCAACCATTTTCATACCAGGGGTAAGCAATTACCGTACACAGCGTGTTACCCGTGTCGGATTGGTAGATGATATACATCAGAAAGGAGAGAAAGGAGAGCGGTGCCTGCGCTCTCGTGACTGATGTATTCACTGATGTCAATCACATCTCAGGGCAGTAGAAAGCTCACCCCCGGTTGACAACATCCACGATTTTAAATTTTAGTTAGTAGTTAGTTTTACAACTTAATTAGAAGCGAAGGTTCGCGAAGTTCACTGACAAAGCTCAAACCCCTATACAGCACTAACACACACACACCTACAGATCAAAATGACCATTAAAGGTAGGGTAAGTGATTTGAAATTCATGGTGTAGTACCAGCCTGGTGCACTAGGGGCACCCAAGAGCAGCTACACTATGTGAACCTGCTGCTCAATCCTGATTGGAGGATAATTCACCCTCCACCTGGGGAACTTTTATTAGCTCCTCTGCTAACGTGGGGGAGGGGGAAACTCCATATATGGTCTGCACACCTTATAATAGAGCATTTTAACAGAAAAAAAATAATTGGGTGATATCTGACAAAAGTGAAATGACTTCCCCTATCTTTAACTTTCTACATTCTCGAATTGTGTGGACTTGGGTGAATTCACATGATGAATATTTTAACTCTTGAGAGTGTAAAAATGAATGGACCCGCAAGTGTCCATTTGGTTTCATTTTTACGCTCTCAAAAGAGTTGCATGTGGTTAACCAAATGTCCATCATTTAACCTGGGGACCACAGGTTGAAAACCACTGTCATAGCAGAAAAAATGGTGAAAAATGAGGGTTTTATCTCTGGTGCCTGTCAATCAATTTCACCCCAACTCACCAACAAAAAAGCACTAGATTTTCCGCCAGGAGCTTTTCACTAATTTTGGCACTATGGGGGTCTGAAAAAAAAGAAGCTAAATATAGCAACGAATGCGTCAAGTTGGCAACACTGGTGCACGGTTGGTGGTCTCTCCGATTGGGCGCTTAAGGAGGCTGTGGCACACACGCAAGTTTGCACTCTACCCAGTGCTGATCTACTTATTAGTTTATTTTGAGAGATGCAAGCATAGTGGAATCGACATTGAATCATGGCTTCACTCCAAGGTAAGTAAGTACAGCCTTGCCAGGCCATGATGTCATGAGGCCTGGCTGGGCCACTGAGGACCATATAGATCAGGACCGGAGCCTATCTCCTGTTTCTGTAGTGTGAGGCAGGGCTGGATTGGGACAAAAATTCGTCCCGGTCATTAAAAAAAAAAAAGATGGACAGTTGGTAACCAGATGTAACTCTTTGAGAGCGTAAAAATGAAACCAAATGGACCCTTGCGGGTCCATTTGGTTTCATTTTTAGGCTCTCAAGAGTTAAAATATTCATCTGAATTATCCCAAATCCACACAACTAGAGATCTCGGGTTTTCCTTTCTGAAATCCATCCTGTAATTGTAGATAAAACAGAAGAAATCTTTTGGCCTTTTTGGGGTCCGTGGGGCTAAGTGGTCCGTGCATGGCACAAATGCTGAATAAATAGTGGACCCTGGTATTAAAAAGGTTCATACCATGCCATGCCTAGATCGATGCACTCTGATGTATTGTGGTTGTATTTCCCCATGCAGGTGACATACACGCTGTTCCAGGACACATGTCTGATGATATGTATTGTGGTTGTATTTCCCCAGGTGACGTACACGCTGTTCCAGGACACATGTCTGATGATATGTATTGTGGTTGTATTTCCCCAGGTGACGTACACGCTGTTCCAGGACACATGTCTGTTTGAAATCTTTAAGATCCCTGTGAGGGAGTTCATGTCCTACTTCTGCGCCCTGGAAAACGGCTACAGGGACATCCCTTGTAAGTAAACGCTACATGTATATCATTAGGGGAATTCCACCCATTTTCAAAATTTTCCTGAAAGGATACAAATCCTTAAAAAAAAAGAGGTCTGAATGAAAAATCATTAACACGGTGAAATACATCCTGATGATGTGATCAGATGTATTCCACCATGTTTCAGACCTTCATTTTTAGGAAATACGGAACTCTCTTTTCTCCATGTTTGAGAGATTCCTCCAAACAGCATCCGGCTCTCACAAGTGGCAGCATCACACCCACGCAGGGACGGATGTTTCCCAGTTGGGGAGGGGGGGGGGGGGGTACTGGTAAGGGGGCACATATTTTCCCACCGGGACAATTTTGCCTTTGCCAGGCCACCCTGGGGGGGCAGCTGGTTAACCAGCCCCACCAAACATGATGGCACGCAAAACAACCCACGATATTTAAAATTAAAGTGCTTACATTTAAAATTATTGATGTGAAACACTTCTACTGCTAACTAACTAACTACAGCTGTGTCACCACTAAACCAACAGCATTTCATCATTGAAAACAGAAAACTCTCTGAGTCAGACCTTTAGCTTTATGCATGCTGCGTGTCTGTTGTGACTTCAACAACAACTGATGTTATTATTGTTACATCCACCCATGCACTCACGCCAGCAACAGAATACCTTTTTGATACCAGGGCCACTATTATTCAGAGGCTCTTATAATTTTTTAAAGGATATTTATTTTATATACTGTAGAATACATATTATTTCTTGTCTTTATTATTGTAGATAACTTGTAGGACATTTGTTGCTGCAAGGGCAACTATGCACACACACATTTAATTGATTAAATGTAGAAAATAACAAAAATATTCTTAGTCCGATGCTGAAGAGCAAAGCACAATATTTACAAATAAGTTAATAAATGCTATATAAATAAGAGAAATTAGTAAAAAAAAAAAAAATAACAGCAGTTCTTTAAAACATAATGGGCTCCATTTTCGTTACCGTTAAACCCCTTATCCCTTCATCTTCTTTGTTCATCTTTTTTTAAACTATTAAAAAAAACATTTTTAATATTTTAAATGGGCAGTCTACAAGCTCACATTGTGTCAATAGATTGGCACGTTGAACTATTCCAAATGTTTTTCAAAATAGTAAAAAAAAAAGGTTTAGGATAAGGGGTTTAGATGGAAACGAAAATGGAGCCCATATTGTTGTGTTGTTCGTTCCTTTTACTGTACCTTTCCACCAAACGAAATCTAGAATAGGATCCATTTGTGGGATTGATAAGCAGCATCAATAAGGTGGTGGAAATCCATGAAGATGATCGATCTGCAAGACTCACAACATGTTATACAACTGCTAGTTGTATAACATAACACTGGTGACTGTACAACATATACATGTCAAACTCAAGGCTCAGTCCTGTGAATGATTTATCTCATATAGATATTTAATGACTAGTATAGAGGGCTGGGCAAAAAAAATCGATATGCCAATATTATACAAATCTTAATGCCATGTTATAATATCGAATCGCAGGTTCAAATCGATTTGTTTTATTTTATGTAGCCTATTCAGCTGCATTGATGTGTATGATTGAACTTTATGTTATTTATATTGTTTAAAATTGCCAGTTTTGCTAGTCCAGGCCTGGACAAGATCCAAAATGCACTAGTGGCACTTCCAAAATGCACTAGAATGCGCTAGATGCTCGCCTGGAAACATACAGATCAAAATGACCAATAATCTTCTACATTCTCTAGTTGTGTGGACATTAGTTGGGCTAATTCACATGATTAATATTTTAACTCTTGGGTGTAAAAATGAAACCAAATGGACCCGCAGGGTCCATTTGTTGGTTCATTTTTACGCTCTCAAAGAGTTACATCTGGGTAACCAGCGCCCCCCCCCCCCAAGGGTGGCCTGCAAAGGCAAAATTGTCCCGGTGGGAAATGTGCCATCCGCCCCTGATTGGATGTTCAGCTTAATGCCTGCAGTTTCATCTTTGCACTTGGCATCAGTCGCAACGGTTTTAGAAAACGGCCGCAAACTTAAAAGAAAAAGTGTTTGAGACCTAGGTCGGTCGCAAAACTATTTCACATTCCTGACACACAACTGATAAACTGTGTTCTTATTGAATGTTGGGGGAAGTGCATGTTTAGCTGTTAACATTATTTCTAGCAATTATCTATTATTATTGTGTCAGAGGCTCTGTGCATGACTGGAGTTACATCTCCATAAATATACAGTATATTTCAGCTGATAAGTCAACATCAAAATCATAGTCCTTCCTTATCCATATATGATTATATGGGTTATGTGATGGTGTGTTTAGTGCACATTATTGTAAAGTCTACTCTACAAATAATGCTGTTTTGTGAATGTTCAGATCATAACCGGGTCCATGCTACTGATGTGCTCCATGCTGTCTGGTACCTGACCACTCGACCAATCCCTGGCTTCCAGCAGATCCACAACGAACATGTGACAGGAAGTGACACAGGTAAATCTGAACTCTGGATACACCTCAGGGCTTGACACTAACACTTGCCCGCTTGCCTGGGGCAAGTAAAAAAAATGGTGGGGCAAGTGAAGACTGCTACCTGGTTGCCCGATCGGGCAAGTGTGTAACTTAGTGCACTATAACACAACACAAGATAAATTTGTCTTGAAGGCAGTCATTGCACTCTGCCTCTGTGTCTTTCCCTGCTTTCTAGCGATCCACAATTCCAGGCTGGATTTGGGAAACAAAACAGGCAAATTAACACACACATCAAAATGACCTAATCTTCTACATTCTCTAGTTGTGTAGACCTGGGCTAATTAAGATGATGAATTTTAACTCTTGAAAGTGTAAAAATGAAACCAAATGGACCCGCAAGGGTCCATTTGGTTTCATTTTTACATTCTCAAGAGTTACATCTGCAAAATTTACAATATATCTTGGGGGGCAAGTGACCATGAGGCTGGGCAAGTAGAACCTGACTTGCACTTGCCCGATGGGCAAGTGCCTCCGAGACCTTAGTGTCAACCTCTGCACCTTGTACACATACTTATACAATAGACAGGACACCCTGAGGAACCTTGAGGCGAAATGGACATAGTGGCCAAAGTTGAGAATGCAGTTTTAGGAGCACTGGGCCAGAAACATGAACGTGCAATAGGCTCCGCCCCCTCCAGAAATCTGCAGCGCTCTACACACGCACGCACGCACGTGCATGATGCCTCACGTGCATGATGCCTCGCGTTCATGTTCTTGGCCCATTTTCCCAGAATGCATGCTATTTTACAGGAGAAAATCTTGGCTAGGGCTCCAAATTGCTTAGAAACGCCACTGCAGTGCATCACTAATTAAATGTTCTATTTTCCCAGACCAGGGCAGTGCATACAGTTAGTAATTGAAGGCTCCTACTTCAAGGCCTTTCTACTGACCCGCAGCCTGTGTGTGCGCGTGTGTGTGTGTGCGTGTGTGTGTGCGTGCGTGTGTGTGTGTGCGCGTGTGTGTGTTTTCCAGATTCAGATAGTGGGATCTCTCCAGGCAGGATATCCTACGCCTCCTCCAAGAGTTCGTCCATTTCAGACGACAGCTACGGCTGCCTGGCCTGGAACATCCCCGCCCTGGAGCTCATGGCCCTCTATGTAGCAGCAGCCATGCACGACTACGACCACCCCGGTCGCACAAACGCCTTTCTTGTAGCCACTAATGCACCTCAGGTAAAACAAACACACGAAGCAACAAGATACTGCTCTTAACACACCGACTGTGAGTTCGTCCTTATCTGCTATATGCCACGGCTCAAGCCAGTGAATTCGGTAAAAAATATAAATATATATATATATTTTGAGGCGCCAGATCTCCTAAACAGGATGTGCGATGACGTCATGCTGTTTCTGGTGTCTTGACTAACCTGTCCTCTCACGATCTGAGCAAAAAGTTCCGGGTCAAAAGTCAGGAAGTGACGTCTAGCCCTAGTTAATCTACCCGTGTGCCCACGACATTCAGGGGCACTTGGCTATCTGGACAAATCCATTTGAAATCAACTTGAAACAACGACACTCCTGAAAACAGTCCTGGCGTAGACCTACCTCATCCTACTCAGCTATGGACAGTTAACACAGGAGTTAAATGTAGACCTACCTCATCCTACTCAGCTATGGACAGTTAACACAGGAGTTAAATGTAGACCTACCTCATCCTACTCAGCTATGGACAGTTAACACAGGAGTTAAATGTAGACCTACCTCATCCTACTCAGCTATGGACAGTTAACACAGGAGTTAAATGTATTCCTTGAATTCATGGAAGCCAGCAAATTACTTGATGACAAATTATAGAAAATAAGTAATTATTTAACTTCTGCAGTTGTCAAGATAATTTCACAAGAACTAAACCAACAGCTTTTCATCATTAAAAACAGAAAACGCTCTGAGTCAGACCTTTAGCTTTATGCATGCTGCGTGTCTGTTGCAACTTCAACAACTGATGTTATTATTGATGCTTTACTTGCCTAATAAAAGTCCTGTAGCAGAAAATGGTATGGGTGCGGCTTCATCGCCCGTGGTGCGAAGCGACACGGGCGATGAAGCGCACCCCCCCCCCCCCCAATTGGGGAAATGTCCATCCGCCCCTGCGACTGAGCCAAGTAAAACAAAGGTGAAAGGTTAACTGTATGCCCCTGTTTAAATATTGTATTTTCACAACACCTCCAGCGATAGTGACTGACCGGCCCCTGTCTGGGTTGTGTAAAAACTCCCAGGAAAAAAGGTTACATGATGGAGGTAGAGGTAGAGGGGACCCTGAACTTATCGATTCTCCATGATGTTGACCAGAGTAATGTCTGTCTGGGAAAAAACGGATATCTGCAGGCCTTTATCTATTCCTTTAACCCTTTTCTGTACTGAACGCGTTTTGGTGTTTTAGCTGTTGAAAAATAGCAGACCTACAAGCTCATATCGTGCCACCGAGTGGCGCGATATGAGCCTGTAGTTCTGCTATTTTTGAAAAATTGTGAAAATGTGGTGCAAATCTTGAATACATTATTTCGGAAGCAACATTTTTAACTATTTTTTTTGCTTCTGGGGCATCCCTAGACAACATGTTTTCAGATGGGGGTCTGCAGCTAAATATGGATGATTCTGGTGGTCCTTGGCTTGAAATATGTTAGCATCACTGACACAGGAACACAGATTTTTCAGAAAAACTATAATCTAGTGTCAAAAACTCGATTCTAGCGTCAGAAACTAGATTCTAGTGTCAAAAAGTAGATCCTAGCATCAGAAACTATAATTTAGGGTCAATAACTAGAATCTCCTGTCAAAAACTACTGTAGAATCTACGTCAACATCTAGAATGTTGCTGGCTATAATTGGTGTAAGGAACTACTGTATAATCTGGTGTCAGAACTCAAATCGAGGGTCATGACACAATGGGTTAACCATCTCTGCTTTGTCTTTCTTCCTCAGACTGTTTTTATGCTTCACTGTGCCTACATACAGGGCTCCGTTTTCGTTACATGCTAAACCCCTTATCCTTTCTTTTTTTTGTTTGTTTTGGAAACATTTTGGAAACATTTCAATGTGCCAATCTATTGACACATTGTGAGCATGTAGACTGGCCATTTGAACTATTGAGAAATGTTTTATAAGTAGTTTAATAAGGCAAAGAAGTTAAGGGGTAAGGGTTTTCGCGGTGACAAAAATCTAGGCTGCCGCCCCCATACCATTTTCAGTTACAGGATTTTTATTAGGCAAGCAAAGCATCAATAATAACACCAGTTGTGGTTGAAGTTGCAACAGACATGCAGTATGCATAAAGCTAAAGGTCTGACTCAGAGAGTTTTCTGTTTTCAATGATGAAATGCTGTTGGTTTAGTGGTGACACAGCTGTAGTTAGTTAGTAGCAGTAGTAGTAGTGTTTCAAATAACTTTCAATACAAGCACTGTAATTTGAAATATCTTGGATTGTTGTTTTGCATGCCATCGTGTTAGGTGGGGTAGCGGGCAAACAAATAATAAGCTGATAATTCCCACCCGCAAAACCACCTATTCAATCTCCTCCCATCAGGCAGGAGGTACAGAAGTATTTATTGCTCAACATCTCACTTCAGAGATAGCACTTACCCTATTAGACACTTGAACTTGTCTCGCTAGTTTACAGTTGTAACAATGCATGTATGTAACAACATGCAATGCATATAGCACTTTAAAAAACATATGTAATTTCTATGCTGCTGGTCTTTGCACTGTAATGTCTTCTTGTTGTCTTTTTGTATATATGTTGTCTGTGCATGTTGAGCATGAACCGAGACAAATTTCTATCAACTTCTGTTGACATGGCAATAAAGTTCTTGAATCTTGAATCTTGACCCTGCCTGACGGTGCGTTGTGTCTCTCCCGTCCGTTCCGTTCCGTTGCGTTCCCAGGCGGTGCTGTACAACGACCGCTCGGTGCTGGAGAACCACCACGCCGCCTCGGCATGGAGCCTGTTCCTGTCGCGGCCGGAGTTCAACTTCCTGGTCAACCTGGACCACGTGGAGTTCAAGCGGTTCCGGTTCCTGGTCATCGAGGCCATCCTGGCCACAGACCTCAAGAAGCACTTTGACTTCCTGGCTGAGTTCAACGCCAAGGTCTGTGTGTGTGAGCGTCCTAGAATGGTGTTCAAAGCATTATGTTACATTATGTTACACTTAAAGGGTCCGTGGCTCAAATGCTGAATAACTAGTGGTCCCTGGTGTCAAAAAGGTTGAAAACCCCTGCATTAGGGAATGGAGTTTGCGACAGCATAGGTCTGTCTGTTCCTGTTACCACTTTCGAGACCACGGGTTAGATGTTAATCTGTAACCTGTTGTGTGACCGACCGGACATTTGTCGTTTTTTTTTAAACCAGGTGAATGACGTAAACAGTCCAGGGATCGACTGGACCAATGAGAACGACCGGCTGCTGGTGTGCCAGGTGTGCATTAAGCTGGCGGACATCAACGGACCGGCCAAAGTCAGAGATCTGCACCTGAAGTGGACCGAGGGAATCGTCAATGAGTTTTACGAGCAGGTACGGATGGCAGGGGCGGATCTAAGCATGGGCATGAGGGGGGGGCAATGCCCCCCTAAATGCCCAGTCTGCCCCACCTAACACAATGGCATGCAAAACAACCCAAGATTTTTTCGAAACAAATTGCTTCTATTTAAAATGATTTGAAACACTACTACTGCAACTAACTGCAGTTGTGTCACCACTAAACCAACAGCATTTCATCATTGAAAACAGAAAACTCTCTGAGTCAGACCTTTAGCTTTATGCATGCTGCGTGTCTGTTGCAACTTCAACAACAACTGATGTTATTATTGATGCTTTACTTGACTAATAAAAGTCCTGTAACCGAAAATGGTATGGGTGCGCCCCCATACCATTTTCTCCTGCCCCCCCCCCCAAATCGGAAATGTTACATCTGTTTCACGTTCGTCACAATGTATTGTCAAAAGAGTAATCTCAGGGCGAGGCGTTTTAAATTTTTGGCTTACAACTGAAATGATATGTCGATATATGGCCCATGCCAGCCCTGGTGGACTGGGCACCTAGCCTGAAACCTAGCCTAAAGCTTGAGAGCTAAAAATAAATAAATAAATAAAGACACACAGTACGGCTGGAATAACTCTCCTTTAATCGTGCTAATGTTTCTGCGAGTTCAGGCCAGTGTTGCCAACTTGGTGCATTTGTCACTATATTTAGCTTTTTTCCAAAAAAGCTTTAACAAATATATATTTGGGACCACAATTCAGATGCCCCCTCCCATAGCTAAAAAGAAAGCAAGCAATGTAAAACAATTATTCCACCCATTTTCAACATTTTTTTTTCAGAGAGCGTACAAATGGAACGAAATGGAGCATTTGTACGCTCTCGGGGGAAAAAAAGAAGAATCCATTTCAAGAAATCCATTAACATGGTGAAAATACATCTTGATTATGTCATCAAGATGTATTTCACCGTGTTAATGATTTTTTCCATTTCTGGGAAACACAGAATGGGGAAACGTTTTTATTTTTTTAATCATGTCCACCCAGCACCTCCAGGGTATACTAATGACAATATTAGAATGTTGAAAATGGGTGGAGTTCCCCTTTAACAACAACAACAACACCACCACGCTGTTTGTCTCCTCCAGGGGGACGACGAAGCCAGCCTGGGACTACCCATCAGCCCCTTCATGGACCGGGCGTCTCCGCAGCTGGCCAAGCTCCAGGAGTCCTTCATCACGCACATCGTGGGGCCGCTGTGCAACTCGTACGACGCAGCGGGGCTGCTGCCCGGGTACTGGATCAACGAGGAAGGGTCCGAGGAGGAGGAGGAGGAGGAGGAGGAAGAGGAAGAGGAAGAGGAGGCCGAGACTGATGAGGAGGAGATGGAGGAGGAGCTGGCACCAAGTAAGAGCCAGGGGTGTAGTGGAGGGGGGACGCAGGGGGACGGCGTCCCCCCACTTATCATATCTGAAATATTTTTGGTGCAAAAGTAGGCCTATGTTTTTTGTCTTGTCATTTACTTTTATGGATACAATTAGGCATTGTAAACAATCTTTCTCAATATGCTCTACTTGTTTTAATAGCGTGTCTGTGTGTGTTGCACCTTAGAGATGTTGTGTGGACATGATGAAAAGTCAGGAAGTGATGTCTAGCCCTAGTGATTTACCCGTGCGCAAACGACATTCAGGGGCTTTTGGATGCATTGGATTGAATGGGTGCGAATGGGACAAACAAAACAAGTTGTCACGGCAATTCTGTTCCAAATGAAAGTCAGCAACGGGATCATTATCAGACGATGCGCTTGGACTAATAGTTGGATTACAGCATGAAATCTACATTCGTCGTGTTACGAGCCGCCGTTGTCATGACCGGCACGCGTAATTTTAACGGAAAAATAACGACGACCGCGGGATCGGCAGTCCATGAGTTAAGAGTATTGTCATCTTCCCTGTGCGTTCTCTCTCTCTCTGTCTCTGTCTCTGTCTCTGTCTCTCTCTCTCTCTCTCTCTCTCTCTCTCTCTCTCGTCTCTCTCTCTCTCTCTCTCTCTCTCTCTCTCTCTCTCTCTCTCCCAGAGCGTAGGAAGGGTCGGCGACGGCGGCTGTACTGCAACATCATGCAGCACCTGACCGAGAACCACAAGGTGTGGAAGCACACCATCGAGGAGGAGGAGAAGAGCAAGGAGCTGCTGCTGCAGCAGGGGCAGCAGCAACAGCAGCAGCAGCAGCAGCAGCAGGACATGGCTGCTGCGGCCTCCAGCCTGCCCACCTCGCCGTCCGATGACATCCAAGTCATCCAGGAGGAAGAGGAGATGGAGGAGCAGCAGCAGCAGCAGCAGCAGCAGCAGCAGCAGCAGCAGTAGCAGCAGGAGGAGGAGGAGGAGGAGGACGCCATAGATATATGTAGATATAAGAAAGCTAGATGTCTCGCCCGCGCTGCTGGCCAATGGGGAGTGACGTTGTTATGTGGCGGCCATCTTGTGAGAGAGTAGCATAACATTGTGTCTATGAGCATATACTTTTTAAAGGGGAATTCCCCCCATTTTCAACATTCTAATATGTCATTAATATACCTTAGAGAGGTACTGGGTGGACATAATAAAAACGTTCCCCCATTCTGTGTTTCCTAGAAATGGAGGTCTGAAGAAAATCATTAACACGTTGAAACACATCTCGATGACATCATCAAGATGTATTTTCACCATGTTATTGGATTTCTTTTAGACGCTTTTAGACGCTTCAATGCTTTAATGCAACCAAATAGACGCGTACAATGCAACCCTAACGGGTTCATTTGGTTCCATTTGTACGCTCTCAGAAAAAAAATGTTGAAAATGGGTGGAATTCCCCTTTAAATGACTGAATGATAACTCGCTTATTTTTTTTCAACCGATTTTCAAAACGGATTGGTTTGTTGTAAACGTCAGAGACATCTGCACAATATGAGCCGTTATATGATGGTTTTTTTTGTGGGGGGGATAAAATTTAGCGAAAATCATAGCCACGTCGATAACGTTCACAATAATGCAATCCGTTTGCAAATCCATCAAGTTTTGAGCGAGTTCTAGCTGTTTTTGTTTGGGCTGCCATAGAGCATAGTGTATTGAGTACCTCTCGCAAGATGGCCGCCGTGAACGACGTCAGAGGCTCCGCCTTAAGCCATCTAGCTTTCATATATATACAGTATCTCTATGGAGGACGGTGCCCACGACGGCTACGGGACAGACAGAGAACCAGGAGGCCTAGGGTGGGGGGGGTTAGATGGAGGGACCCCCACAACACAGACAGAACATGAGGATAGACCGCTGCAGCGCCGCCCCCCTCGCCTGTGTCCCGGAAGAGAAAAGAATTTCCCCCCATTCGTTTTCCTAGACTAATTTAAATTTTGAAAATGGGTGGAATTTTTTCTTTTTGGCTGTGAAACGCCGTACAAAGGCAACACGGGTCGCAAGAAATTCTGGCACAATAAACATAATATTTGGTAACGAACAAATGATTACAAAGAAGAAATAATGTGCATATTTTTTTCATTTATATAATGATTTGTTAGGCTCAAAATATTGTGTTTGTTGTCATGATCTGAGTCTACGAGTCTACGAGGAAAATTAACCTTGGGAATTCAAATCTTCCCAGAAACAGGCGCTGTGGCGGCACTGCAAAGCTCTATTGAGATACACATCGTGAACACAGAGATATTGATAAAACACGCACATATAAACATAACACACACACATACACAAATACAGTACTACACAACACAGAAATTGTCACTGTGCTAACGCTCAGATGCTTAAAGGACTACTTCACCACTTTTCAACATTATGTTCATATCATAGGTCCTCACTAATGTACATGATGACACCATTATTATTGGAAGACCATCTGTCTCCCAATAATAATAAAAAATATATATATTTTTTCAAAACAATATTGTTAAAAAAAAAAAAAAAATGCCGACCGATGGTGCACATGGTGGACAGGTTTCTGAACTGCTCACAGCCTAAAACTCAACACAAAACTCAACACAAACTCAACAACGACAAAGTAGGACAAAAAATTGGTATTTTATCATGTGCATTACTGAGGACCTACAGTATGATATGAAGATACGTTGAAAAGTGGTGAAGTGGTCCTTTAACGCAGTCACATTATTTTTGAGAATAAAAGAGAAAGAAATAAGAAGATATACGTTAAAAAGGCCTTACTACTGTGAGTGGATCCTTTGCTGCAACGGTGGGAGGAGCTCCACTGCTATGGAGGGTCCAGTCAGTGTTCCCAGACGAAAGACCACCTGACCACCACCTTACCGCGACCCGACCACCACCCTACCACGACCCGACCAGCACTCTACCACGACCCGACCACCACCCTACTGCCACCCTACCACCACCCTACCACGACCCGACCACCACCCTACTGCCACCCTACCACCACCCTACCGCGACCCGACCGCCACCCTACCGCGACCCGACCGCCACCCTACCGCGACCCGACCTCCACCCTACCGCGACCCGACCATTACTGACCGCCACCCTACTGCGACCGACCATCACTGACCACCCCTCTACCGCGACCCGACCGCCACCCTACAGGAGGGGCGAAAGCAATCCTTGAGCATGACGTCCGTCGCAACAGTTTTACAACCGCCACAAGCGTTTTGCATAACAGTTGCGACTGTTGTGCAATAAAACCGTTGCGAGTGTCGCGGTCGAGGATTGCTTCCGCTGGCTCTCTACAAAACCCAACCACCACCAGGACTGAGGACCAGAAGGGAGACCACAGACTCCTCCTCTCCTCTGTGAAGTGGCTCTGATGCTGCCTTGGAACGCAAAGCGCTTAAAAAAACAAACAAAACAAAAAAAAAGGCTCATTTACGCTTCTGCGTTTGGCGACCGTGTGGTTGTTGCCACATCGCGGTCGTTAACAAGCGAAGAAGTATGAATTAGCTCCTCTTGACCCGTTATCCCTTTTTTTAGGTACAAAATGAAAAAAAAAAAAAAAACACAAACAAACATGAAAGATATATATTTAAACATGATGAAAGCTGGAGAGAGATGGGGGAGGGAGGGAGGGAGGGGGGGGATCAAAAACGAGCAACACCCGTTAACCAAAGTGAACAGTTTCGAAAAACCGTGAGAAGACAAAGAGGCTTCTAGGCGACTCGCCTCGACGTCAGGTATATTCTAGACCAGGGGTTTTCAACAGGTGGTCCGGGGACCACCAGTGGTCCTTGAGAAGGTTCCAGGTGGTCCCCAGGCTAAAGGATGGAACGTTGGTTAACCAGATGTAACTCTTGAGAGTGTAAAAATGAAACCAAATGGACCCTTGCGGGTCCATTTGGTTTCATTTTCACACTCTCAAGAGTTAAAATTTTCATCATCTGAATTAGTACCTCTTAATTGGTGGTCCTTGGGGTCAAAAAGGTTGAAAACCCCTGTTCTAGACAGATATATATATAAACATATATATATATATTTATCTCAAATGTGCCTGTCTGAACCTTTTACTGAGTCCATGTTAGGCCCAGACTAGAGCCTGGGGTTCGAGTGTAGTTCTCTCCACTTGCTGATGACACGAAACACTGTATCATTGACTCAGTCACAGAGACATTGTTGTAATGTTGACTGATTAATAGCATTATATCTGCATCATTTTGGATGCCTTTATTCATTGTGTACCACCTGCCTTTTATGTTTGATTATTTTACTCTGTTCGCTTCAGCGTGTACGTGTGTGTGCGTGCGTGTGCGTGTGTGTGTGTGTGTGTGTGTGGTGTGTGTGTGTGTGTGTTGGGTGTGTGTGTGTGTGTGTGTGTGTGTGTGTGTGTGTGTGTGTGTGTGTGTGTGTGTGTGTGTGTGTGTGTGTGTGTGTGTGTGTGTGTGCGCACAAGTGAAGGTTTGAGGGGTGATTATACTGTATGTGCATATTGTTAGTATGTTACTCGTATGAATGTATATGCGTTTGTTGTTCTTTTTTTCAGTAATGTTTTTATTTTCGTTTGTTTCTAATCAGTGAAATATCCTCTGGTGTTTTTAACCTGTTTGTATTCAGATCAGGAGTGCTGTTTCAATGAAGGGATTTTTCCTCATTTTCTTTTCTCTTTTTTTTTGGATTATTATAACCATTTTTTTAAAGGTTACTCAGGATTTCACGCAAAGATAAATACTTATTTTGCAAGGATTTATGTAATTATTGTTAAATAACGCTTTTAAAAATCAAAGAAAAGTAAAAAAAATAACGACAAAAAACAACAACAACTGGGTGACTGAAGTAGTTTTTAATCTTTGTACGAACAACTTGACTTACGTAACAAACAATTGAAGCAATTGAATCGTCTTTCGTCTCCTCTGAGCCAGAGGAGAAAACGTCTTTCTGCCACTCACAAACTTTTTTTTGCATCACCTTTTAACAAACCTCACTGGAGAAATCATTTTCTCGGTCGTCGATTGGAAAGGAAGCGTTTGTTTGGCAGCAGGAAAACATGATTGTAAAAATGGAATTTTTTGCCGCGCTGGTAGTAGTTCATGTACTACCGGTACATTAGGAACATGCTATTTTGTCTGCATTGTTTTTAAACCTACAGTATACAGTACAACAAGACCTCTTCATTTCAGTCAACTTGCAGACACTGAGTTTAAGGGAGAATTCCACACCAAAACACATTGGGCATCAATCGATCCCTGATCCCTTGTGACATATATACTGTACTTGATTTTTGTCCCAGATGACCCCTGCTCTACATTTCACCCTGAGGTCCCCCTCCTCCCCTCCCATAGTATTCATCATGTGAATTAGCCATTTTGGAATGTATGTTTTGCTTGTTTTGTTTCCCAAATCCAGCCTGGAATTGTGGACAAAAGCTAAATAAATCTTTAGTTTTGGGGTCTGTGGTTCTAAAATATCCTCAAATGTGGTCCGTGGCTCAAATCCTGAATAAATGGTGGTCCATGAGATGAAAAAGGTTGAAAACCCCTTGATCTATGACAAAAATCAAGTACACTATATATGATGTCACAGGGATCAAGGTAGATTGACGACCAATTGTGTTTTGGTGTGGAATTCTCCCTTAAAGACAAATGGAACCTCCTTCCCCCATGTTTATTTTTCCTCCTTTTTTTGCCAAACCCGTAACTAGGCCAGTGCGTAAAAAGAAGGGATCCAGGGTGTTAACTTTCACTTCTGTTTTTGTCTGATGTGTTTGAAATGTGCCATGAGGCAGGTTTAAAACTAATAGCTCTCTATTTTTATCTGTATGAACTCTAGGCATTCCACTATAAAAAATATATATTTTATGAAAGGGGCGCGGCAGCGTTTATCTGCCTGCCTTAGTTCCTCTATCACCTTTTTATTAAATCAGTTTTTTTTTTCCTCCGGAGATGAAAGTTCCTAAGTAGGCAGTGTGTAAAAATCATCATAATGATATTTAAAAGACAACAAAACAAACAAAAAATAAACAAAAAATAGATATACCTAGGTGTGCACATTTTAATACCAAACAAGTGTTTAGCCTCTGCACAAAAAAAAAAAGAATGATGTGCATATAAATATATTATATTTTTTAATTAATCAACTGAATGCATCTGTTTTCTACACGCAGCTGACATATATTGTACATTGAGACCCTGTAATTACCTATTCTGTTTCCAGAGGTTTTTATCTAATACTATTTACAGGTGTGGAACTGTGGGATTTGGTGTTTTTTTTGTTTTGTTTTAATTTTATTTAATTTCTTTTTTTTTCCATATGGGTTCAGCATCTCCATGTTCTGTATCATAACCACTGTGTTTTATTTTTTGGTTTTATTTAGTTTTTTCTTGTTTTATCTCTCTCTATCATTATTGTCTACCCAAGTCTATACCCAACCAGTGCCAAAAGCTTTTCTTCCTTAAAGGCCTGATTTGTACTTCATTGTGTGACGGTATCAATCCTGCGCAGCGGAACTTACAGTACAAGCAGGTATTTATAGATCAGTGGTTTTCAACCAGTGGTCCGGATGCAATGTTGGTTAACCAGATGTAACTCTTTGAGAGTGTGAAAAATGAGAGCGTAAACATGAAACCAAATGGACCTGTAAGGGTCCATTCGGTTTCATCTCTCAAGAGTTAAAATATCCATCATGTGAATTAGCCCAAGTCTACACAACTAGAGAATTTAGAAGATTAATGGGGGTCTGTGTGGCTAAAATGTCCTCAAATGTTGGTCCTCCGTGGCTCTAATGCTGAATAAATAGTCGGCCCTGGCATCAAAAAGGTTAAAAACCCACTGTTCTAGATGGAATCAGACTTTAGTCTGTGGGCGGTTGGTTGCACATCCCAACCTGTGCTGTGGTTATGGCCCGTTTCAGAGAACATCTTGAGTCATATCTCCTTCTGGCTTGAGTTGTGAGTACGGTAAAAGTTAGCCCTATTTGTTTTCTGGCTTTTGTGCCTTTTATTTGATAGTTAAATGTTCCGACAGACAGGAAAGAGCTATGAAGGCAAAGGTCGTCGTGAACGGGACTCGAAGGCAAATAGGGTAGTTGTACCACAATGTATTTACAGTGTTGCCAACTTGGCGAATTTGTCGCTATATTTACTGTAGCTTTTTTCAGACTATATTAGCGCCGAAATTAGTGAAATACTCCTGTCAGAAAATCTAGTGCCTTTTGGCTGGTGAGTTGGGGTGAAAATCGATTGACAGGCGCCAGAGATAAAACACTCATTTTTCACCATTTATTTCTCCCCCTCCTATGACAGTGATTTTCAACCAGTGGTCCCCATAAGGCTAAATGATGGACAGTTGGTTAACCAGATGTAACTCTCTTTGATGTAACCAGATGTAACTCTCTTTGAGAGCATAAAAATGGTTTCATTTTTACACTCTCAAGAGTTAAAATATTCATCATGTGAATCAGCCCCAAGTCTACACAACTAGAGAATATAGAAGATTAATGGTCATATACCCTTACAGACGAGCATCTAGAGCATTCTAGTGCATTTTGGAAGTGCCACTAGTGCATTTTGGATTTTGGCAGTTGTTGGCAACACTGTGTATTTCATTGAAAGTAAATACTTTCCACGTGACGCCGTTGCACAACAAAGTGTAAATCTGGATGGCAGAGTTGGGGCTCAGGCGGAGTCATGTACGTTATGATTATGGGCTCAGTGTTGACCCACAAAGTGTAAATCTGGATGGTAGAGCCTTAAGGCCCTGATACACTAGCAATATTTTGATCAATATCAACTAACAATGTCAACATCAACGGGCAACATGATGAGACACATGGCAACAGGCAACACTTCTTTTTTCCTGAGAGTGTACAAATGTGAACCAAATGGACCCTAGCGGGTCCATTTGGCTTAGTTTGCATTGAATCATTTTCACCCAACTCAAAATGTTCATTTAGCGAAATAGAAGTTACAAAATCCTTGTCTTTGTCCACCGCAGTGAAGCAGCAGCAGCAGCCATGGTTTCAGAAAAGTTTATCAGTGGGAGTCTAGGAGAAAGGATCAGGTGACGCCAAGGAGGGCTGTGATTGGAGGATTCCGAAATGTTGCCCAGTAGAGGGCGCTAAAGATCTGACTTTTCTGAACAACCAGGAGTTGATCATTTTCTATAGAAAGATGAAAAGTCAACGTTGATAATTGACGTTGCTTGTTGATGTTGATCAAAACATTGCTAGGTGTATCGGGACCCTTAGAACCCACCCTCACACCCACCCCTTACATTTTTCTGTCTCATTTCGTTTCATTTCGTAAATCTTTTTTGGTTTTGTTGGCTTGTCACTGTGCAGTCTCACAAAACACAGTGTACTCTGATGTATGTATGTGTCATAAATACATCTATGAACGGCTGTTAACCCACATGTAGCATTAAGGTATGTACATTTGTCTAATGTAACCATTCACCCTCAGCATTGTGGGGAAACTGATTCTTTTGTGTGTGTGTGTGTGTGTGTGTGTGTGTGTGTGTGTGTGTGTGTGTGTGTGTGTGTGTGTGTGTGTGTGTGTGTGTGTGTGTGTGTGTGTGTGTGTGTGTGTGTGTGTGTGTGTGTTATTTATAGCTGTCATAAAACACCATCCCTAAAGTATCAACCGTTTATCATTGGCTTTTATTGTGTATCTGTGTGCATGCATTCCTGTGTGTGTGTGTGTGTGTGTGTGTGTGTGTGTGTGTGTGTGTGTGTGTGTGTGTGTGTGTGTGTGCGTGCGTGCGTGCGCGTGTAGCCTAGAGAACACTGAAACTGCCTTCATTTTATTGCCTTTTTTTACACAGATATATTTCAAGATTAAACTGGGCTCTTCGCCTGAATTCCAAAGCTCATGTCATGAAGATTATGTTAGCTGTGGGGAATTGAAGTCTATCCAGAATCCATATGTACTGTATATGTTTAGAATATACTATGCTAGTAGTTCAAGGGTAAGGCACCACTTGAGTTTTTTGTGTAGTTACCATGATGTGGACAAGAAATAAAAAAAAAAAAAAGTTCCATTAATTGGAAGTTGATAATTCAAAACAGGGGTGGATGTAACATTTCCCAATTGGGGAGGGGGGGGGGGGCCAGATAAATGGTATGGGGGTGATGAAGCCGCACCCATATATTTTCACCACATATTTTCAGTTACAGGACTTATATTAGACGATTGGACATTAATAACATCAGTTGTTGTTGAAGTTGCAACAGACACGCAGCATGCATAAAGCTAAAGGTCTGACTTAGAGAGTTTTCTGTTTTCAATGATGAAATTCTATTGGTTTAGATCTTGTTGAGAAGATCATTTTGAAAGTAGCTCTCATGTCAAAAAACTCACAGACAAAATAGATTTTCAGACACTATAGAGTCTAGAGTGCCTGAAAATCAATTGTGTTTGTTTATGTACTGAAACAGTGACTTTGAGATGTTTTAGTGCACAAGGTTAAGTCGATAATGATCATCACTGCTTTTTTTTTTCTGTCGACAAGAAATGTTTTCTTCACATTTCTTGTCCACATTTGGAATTTCATCATGGCAAGGTATCTACACAAAAAAAAAACTTTACCCTTAAACTGAATGCCATATTGAGATCATATCGGGGACCACTGTGAATCAACTAAAGGTTGTGGTATTTAAAAGATGTACTATATGACAAAAAAAACTGTACAAAAGCATTTTTATTGTTCTTAACAGATTTTACCAATACATACAAAAAAAAAACATTGCAATAAGGACATTTCACAAAATGTTCAGATCATACTGAACGACAATTAACGATAAAGATATAATTTACTACATACCGTAGTATAATTATAATTTACTAAACATACTATTTACTACATTATACTATGTAGTAAATACTACTAAACATAGTACTATGTCTAGTAGTGAAAAGCACCATTTAGCCCAGTGTTGCATGATACAGATATCTCCATACAGTATCTGCTGCTACAGTGGAGTATTGAGTTATTCGTTGTTCCAGGGGCGGATTGGCATAAAGTATTCATCATGTGAATTAGCCCAACTTAGTCTACACAACTAGAGAATGTAGAAGATTAATGGTCATTTTGATCTGTATGTTCCAGGCGAGCATCTAGCGCATTCTAGTGCATTTTGGAAGTGCCACTAGTGCATTTTGGATCTTGTCCAGGCCACTAGGTGGCGCAGGCCACCGGGAAAACTCCCTGTACTCCAGATGGCCAATCCGCCCCTGTATCTCCATACAGTATCTGCTGCTACAGTGGAGTATTGAGTTATTCGTTGTTCTTTCCAGCTCAGTCGGGGTCAGAGTTAGTTCACATGATGTGGTATGTGGCTCAGATCCAGCCCCAGACAGACAGACAGACAGTGTGCACATACAGACATTTCTAGGAAAAAGTCTGCCACTCTCATTGCTCCATAGACAGGGGGGGTGTAGTGGCAGCCGCTTCGACCTCTATCTATCGATTGAATAGACACTTATCAACAGAAATGTTACGATCCAATCGTGCCGGTATAGCAGATATTCAGATACCCGCCGGGCAAGTAGATATTTTGTATTCATTGCATCGGTGGATCACGGATACTACTAGTAGGGCGGGGCGAAGCATAGTTTTACTGAAGTTTTGTTTAGGGTTAGTTACCGCATAAAGCACCGTCTAACCCTAACCCTAACCCTAGCCTAATCCTAAACCCTAAACATAACCCCAGTAAAACTAGGCTATGCCTACACCTAACCCCAACCCTAAACTTAACCTCAGTAAACTTATGCCTAAACCTAACCTAACCATAACTTCAGTAAAACTTCCTTCGCCCCGCCCTACTAGTAGTATCCGTGATCCACCGATGCAATGAATACAAAATATCTACTTGCCCGGCGGGTATCTGAATATCTGCTATACCGGCACGATTGGATCGTAACATTTCTGTTGATAAGTGTCTATTCAATCGATGGATAGAGGTCGAAGCGGGTGGTAGTGGAGGGGGAACGCGCGGCAGGGGGACGGCGTATCTAAGATATTTTTGGGGGCAAAAGTAGGCCTATGTTTTTTTTTTGTTTTGTCATTTACTTTTATGGATACAATTAGGCATTGTAAACGATCAATTCTCAATATGCTATACTTGTTCTAATAGCGTGTCTGTGTGTGTTGTTGCGCAGGTGCCCGCAAGTGTGCATGGTAGAGTTCTCAAACTCTGCCCGAACCCGACCAGGCCTGGCCCCCGACCCGACATTTTAGGGCCGGGCTCGGGCCTAAAATGTATGTAGATCAGTAGGGCCGGGTCGGGCCTATAGGGCTCCATGAAAAAAGCAATATATATTGAATTATTTTATTATGATAAAAATAATAGTTCTGTTTTGTCTGTCTGTGTATTTACCTCTCATGGAGATGGTGCAGATTGGCATTTTCACTTTTACTCTGTGTAGATTGCTCAAATTCTACCTAAACCCGACCAGGCCCGACTCGAACGGACATTGTCGGGCCTGAAAAATATGCTAATTGGTCGGGCCAGGCCGGGCTTTGGGCCTGATCAGTTAGGGCCCACTTAGGGCCGGGCCTCAATTTTCAGGCCCGTTGAGAACTCTAGTGCATGGAATTCCACTCATTTTCAATATTTTACTATGTTATTAATACACCTTAGAGATGCTGTGTGGACATGGTAAAAAAGTTCCCCCATTCTGTGTTTCCTAGAAATGGAGGTCTGAAAAAAATCATTAGCATGGTGAAATACATCATGATGTCATCATCAAGATGTGTTTCATCATGTTAATGTGTTTCCTTTTTTTCTGAGTGTACATTTGTACACTCTAAGAAAAAAAAGAAAATGGGTGGAATTCCCCTTTAAGAGGCGTCCCCCCACTTCCCTGGCTAATAATTAAGACAATCCCTGGCTAATAAGACAAATATGGCTTAAAACATTATACTTGCCATAACTAAAATAAACAAATAAAACAGTATCTTAGTTCTTCCATAAATATAGCATCTTTCACTCAACAGGGAGTGCTCCTGTCGCAGCTTGATGATGTCACACGAGCGATGTGTCCTTTAGGCCTGAACCACACAGTCTCATGTGACATCGTCAACCTGCGACAGGAGCAGTTCCTATTGAGTGAAATATTCTCTATTTATGAATGACATAAAATTATTGGAGGTGTTTTATCTGTATTTTTTTTAGTTATAGAATGCAAGTATAGTGTTTTAAGGCATATCCGTCTAATTAGGCAGGGATTTTTTTAAAGTCCCACTACAACATTGTCCTGAAGCTGCCCTGAGAGTGGTGTCCATGAACCATCAGACAGATGTCCTCTATCAATCATTGACAGGTCCCTGACCCATCCATCACCCAGGCACCAACGGTCATAGACATTTAATCTGAGCACTAGTGCTTTTCCCACAACCCTTTTTACAGGGAAATCTTAGTTTTGTCCTGAGAATTCTACAAATCCTGACATGTTTCCAGGTCCAGTCTTGGTCCTCAGTATTTCATGTCAAAGACCAACCAAAATCATCATGTACCGGTATATTGGCCGGGTCACCGACCCCCGTTGTGTGTAGTTCCAGGGACCCTGCCCAGAAGCTATGCAGGGCTTGACACTAACACTTGCCCGCTTGCCCGGGGCAAGTAAAAAAAAAAATGGTGGGGCAAGTGAAGACTGCTACCTGGTTGCCCGATCGGGCAAGTGTACAACTTAGTACACTATAACACAACACAAGATAAATTTGTCTTGAAGGTGGTCATTGCGACCTGGGCTAATTAAGATGATGAATTTTAACTCTTGAGAACGTAAAAATAAAACCAAATGGACCCGCAAGGGTCCATTTGGTTTCATTTTTACGTTCTCAAGAGTTACATCTGGTTAACCAACTTAGCTGGGATAAAGCACCCAAGTAGGAAGTAAACTTAAATGCAAAATTTACAATATATTTTTTGGGGCAAATGACCTGAGGGCAAGTAGAAGCTGACTTGCACTTGCCCGATGGCCAAGTGCCTCGGAGACCTTAGTGTCAACCCCTGCTATGCAATAATTGAGTTAAACGTGTACTCGGTGGCACGCTATGAGCTTGTAGATCTGCTATTGTTCAATAGCTGAATCTAATGTAACGCTTTCATTAGCTAAGGCATTTTAAGAGTGTGCTATTAAAGGGAAATCCACGCATTTTCAAAATTTTCCTGAGAGGATACAAATGTGAACCAAATGGTTCCATTTGTACCCTCCCATGGTGAAATACATCTTGATGCTGTCATCAGATGTATGTCACGTGTTGATGATTTTTTCAGACCTCCATTTTTAGGAAATACAGAATTGGTGGGACTTTTTTTTATCATGTCCACACAACATCTCTGAGGTATATTAATGACATATTAAAATGTTGAAAATGGGTGGAGTTCCCCTTTAATGCACACACCGCAGAACTAACGCAGTTTAATTCTGATTTATCCACATCACATTGAAAACAAAAACAACATCCTCTAGGTTTTACTACACATATAAAACATTTTAAATAATGTTACATCAAATCAAATCTCAAGTGTTTTTTTTTTTTTTTTTTTTTTTCTGATTGGGTGCACACTTCCACCATATCCCTCATGTCCCACCGGTGGCTCCAGACCCACAGTTTGTTTTGAGGTTCTCAGAGCAGCTTTTCAAGGAATCCAAAATCCATGTTTCCAGCTGCTGCGCTGTTGAACGCTGTTGTGCAAACATGCATAATTTGCTGAGCCAAAAAAAAGTGTCTAGTACGTGCTTTCATCGAGCGAACCAGATACATAACCAGGCCAACCTCCTGCCTCTGCTCTCTCTCTCTCTCTCTCTCTCTCTCTCTCTCTCAGACACACACATTCTAAATGTCCAAAGGTGAAAAATCTTCACCTTTGTGCAAAAAAAAAAAAAAAAAAAAAAACTTTGCACAAAGGTTTGTGCAAAGGTTTGAGAGAGAGAACATTTGGGCGCCTGCTGAGTTCCAAGCGGTAGTGGTAGATTTAAGACAGTGTCATCTCCTTAATAGGGACTTTAAGCTCCCCAATTTTCAGTACGGCGGCGGCAACCCGTACAGGAAGTACAGTACGGCTTCTTCTTCTCTGACGCAATCACCGTAAGCTGTCAAAATCATTAAGCAACACAGCTGTCCGCAACAGCAACGGGTTACCATGGTGACACGTCTATGCAGCGTGTGTCAAACAGGCGTTGTTGGACACTGCGTTAAAGTGTACAGTACGTTCTGCCGTAGTAGGAACGGAACGGCTGCTACGGCAAGCAGGTTTATCTGTCGAACATGGGTCGAGTTCCTGTTGCCGTACTTAGAGGCTTAAATTCCCTTAATGTTCTACTGCTGATGATGGGGAGTGTGAGTCTCTGTGTCTCTGCTGCAGTCCCTCTGCTGCCTGCGAACGGCGCAGATGGAGTAGGGCATGGGCTGCAGGGTCATGCCCAGTTTAGGAGTCAGAGACGGGACGACGCCCGGAGGGAACTGGAGGTGGAACCTCTGGAGCATGGAGGTGAAGAACAGGAACATCTCCATCCTGGCCAGCTGCTCCCCCAGGCAGTGACGACGCCCTGGACAGAGACGGACAGACAGCCACGTTGAAATTAATACTTCAAATGGTCTCTTTGTCTTTGTCCCCCACGCAAACACTTTTTAATTTAACCCATTGTGTCCTGTCTAGATTTCTAGTTTCTGAATAGCATAATATTCAAAGATTTGCACCACGTTTTTACGATTTTTCAAAAATAGCAGAGGCGCGCTATGAGCTTGTAGATCTGCTATTTTTCAATAGTTAAAACATAATGCTTAGAACACCAAAACGCGTTCAGTACACTAATGAATTTATTTATTTATAGAGCACATTTTCTACTAGCCAAGAATCATAACATCGAAAGACTGTCCGCGCAGTATAGGTAGGCCTCAGGGGCGGAAAAACCCAAGATATTTCAAATTAAAGTGCTTCTATTTAAAATGATATGAAACACTACTACTGCTACTAACTAACTACAGCTGTGTCACCGCTAAACCAGCAGCATTTCATCATTGAAAACAGAAAACTCTCTGAGTCAGACCTTTAGCTTTATGCATGCTGCGTGTCTGTTGCAACTTCAACAACAACTGATGTTATTGATGCTTTACTTGACTAATAATAAAAGTCCTGTAACCCGAAAATGGTATGGGTGCGGCCTCATCGTCGCGCCACGGGCGATGAAGCCGCACCCATACCATACCATTTTCTCCTGACCCCTTTAATTAGCATGGACGCAAATGGAGCCCTTTGTGTTGTTTTCTACTTTAGTGTGTCTGAAAGAAGAGCTTTATGTTTTGCACTTTTATGTGTGTGAGTTGAATTTACAGGTTGTATGAGTTGGATTTGGCAGGCGTTTCATCCTGGGGTTTATCCAAGGACTTCTTAACTTATTTACTGACTTGGCACTTTTGTGATTCTTAAAAAGACCTTAAATAATAACTGAGTAGTAACAATAATATACCCTTGGAGCTTTGGCTTACATATGACGTGAGCGAGTAAAAAAAAACATTTCAATGAAAGTTTATTTTCGGTAAATGAAAATAAATATGGTCTCCGTTTGGGCGTTTACTGGCATGACACAACGGCGTTTAAAGGGGAATTCCACCCATTTTCAGTGATTTACTGTGTCATTAGTATACCTTAGAGATGTGGTGTGGACATGGTAAAAAAAAAAGTTCTCCCCATTCTGTGTTTCTTTGAAATGGAGGTCTGAAAAAAATCATTAACGTGGTGAAACACATCTTGATGACATCATCAAGTTGTGTTTTAATGATTATTGTTTGAGAGCCCTTTTTTCTGAGAGTGTACAAATGTACGCTCAAATGTACGCATGTACCGCATGTCTCTCATTGAAATCGGCTGGATTGCACAAAAAACGGACACCAAACGGCGATTGGCACGTTAATAATGACATCGTAAAAATGTTGAAAATGGGTGGAATTCTGCTTTTAAACATGACCGAAAATCAGGGGTTTTCAACAGGTGGTCTCTGAGAAGATTCCAGGTGATCCCCAGCTAAATGGAAAGTAGGTTAACCAGATGTAACTCTTTGAGAGTGTAAAAATGAAACCAAATGCGGGTCCATTTGGTTTCATGTTTACACTCTCAAGAGTTAAAATATCCATCATGTGAATTATCCCCAGTCTACACACCTAGAGAATGTAGAAGACTGTATGTTTGACTGTTTGGTTTCCAAAATCCAGCCTGGAATTGCGGACAAAAACCAAAATCTTTAGTTTTGGGGGTCTGTGGGGGGTAAAATGTCATCAAATGGTGTCCCTCTGTGGCTGAAATTCTGAATAAACAGTGGGCCCTGGTATCAAAAAAGGTTGAAAACCCCCTGACCTAAATGAATTCTATGCAGTGTTGTATTGGAATTTTTAGAAGTGGGGGGACGCCTCTTAAAGGGGAATTCCACCCATTTTCTTTTTTTTGAGACCTCCATTTCTAGGAAAGACAGAATGGGGGAGAGTTTTTTTTTTACCATGTAAACACAACATCTCTAAGGTATACTAATGACATAGCAAAACATTGAAAATGGGTGGAATTCCTTTTTAATGACATCATAAAACATTGAAAAGGGGTGGAATTCCGCTTTTATACATGACCTAAAAAAACAAGAATTCGACGTACCCAGAGAGAAGGGCAGGAAGGCTTCCCGCCGGACGAAGTTCCCGTTGGCGTCCAGGAACCTCTGTGGTGAGAAGATGCTGGGCTCCGTCCAGTACTTCTGGTCCATGTGCACCGAGTAGAGGTTGGTGATGACCATGGTGCCTTTGGGGATGCTGTAGCCGTTGACCTAGACCAAGGTGATTTTTCATTTTAGTTTAGATTTAGTTTAGATTTAGTTAGTTTTGACATTTTATTTTCTAATTCAGTTAGTTTTAGTTAGTTTCTAGAGAGGTTTTTCTAGTTTTTATTTAGTTTTTATTTTTGGTAAAACGTTTAGTTTTAGTTAGTTTTAGTTTAGTTATAGTTTTGGTTATTTTTTTCTGTTCTTTGGTTGTCAGGTATACCCTTGCTTTGAGTTATTAGTAGATTGGATGATTGCTCTCTCCCACAAGAACACAATGTTTACCCCCAGTGTTTATGGAACTCAGTAATGGATAGAAGATCTAGAAGCATCTCCTCCTCATGCTGGTCACCAACACATTCTGGATTTAAAAGCTTTACAAAAACTAAAAGTTATAGTCTAAAACTAAGGGGTATTTTGGGTATAATTTACATTACTTTCAGTTAGTTTTCTGAACCCACATTACAGTTTTAGTTTGGTTATCGGTTTTTGCATTAATTTTTATTAGTTTCATTAGTTTCAGTTAAAGGGAACTCCCATTTTCAACATTTTAATATGTCAATATACCTTAGGGATGTTGTGTGGACATGATAAAAAAAAGTTCCCCTAATTCTAAAAAAACAAATGGACCCGCTAGGGTCCATTTGGTTCACATTTGTACCCTCTCAGGAAAATTTAGAAAATGGGTGGAATTTCCCTTTAACTTTTATTTAGTTTTAGTTAACTATCATAACCCTGACCTGGACGTCCTGCGAGGTGGCCCTGAAGATGCCCAGAGGGACGATGTTGCAGAAGCGCAGCACCTCGTGCAGCACTGCCTCCACGTAGGGCATCCTCTGCTTGTCGTCCAGCGACGGAGCTCTGCCGTTCTGCAGCACGCTGTCGATCTCCCTGTGGACCCTCTCTGGATCCACAGCAAGGAGAAAAAAACACAATTAGTAGGGATGTATTAACACTCTCGCCGCTTTAGGCACAAGCCTAAAAAAAATTCTAAATTTGGCGCCCCCTAGTGGCCAAAACTCGGAAAACTCGTGTTAAGCAGTGATAGATCCAAAGTGGGCGCGTACGCGTTTCGGTGTTCGAAGCGTTACTAGCATAATTAGCATTAACTAGCATGATTAGCATTACTTAGCATGATTAACATTACTTAGTATTAGCATTGCTTAGCATTATTAGCCCTACTTACTTAGCATTAGCAATACTTAACATTAGCGGCATTACTTACTTAGCATTGTTAGCATCTATTAGCATTATTAGCACTGTTAATAGTGCAAAACCACTGATAATAACCTTGTATGTTGGGGTAGAGGGCCATGTACAGCATGGCCCAGCGCAGGGTGTTGGTGGTGGTCTCCGTTCCTGCGATGATCAGCTCCCCCACCGAGTAGATGAGGTTCTCCAGGGAGAAGGAGGTCCCGGAGGGGTGTCCCGCGCTCTGCTCCAGCTCGTCTAGGTAGGCGTCCACGTAGTGCCGGGGAGCCTGCGGGACCCTGCCCTGGGAGAATCCCTCGATGGTCTTCTGCAGGAAGCCGTAGACCTCGGCGGCGTTGCGGAACAGCTTCTGGTGCTTGCCGAACGGCACGTACTCCAGCCAGGGGAAGGCGTTGTAGAGGAAGGCGGCGGGGCTGACGGCCAGCTCCACGTTCTCGCTGAACAGCTCGATCATGTGCTGGAAGTTGTGGTCGTCGTAGGTGAAGCGCTGGCCGAACAGGATGAGGTTGGTGATGTTGGACACGGCGTTGGTCACCAGGTGCTTGGGGTTGAAGGCTCGGCCCTTGTGCTCGTCCATGGCGTCCAGGAAGAACATGCACTCCTCGGAGATCTTCCTCTCGAACAGCTTCTGGCCGCTGCCGAAGTAGCGGAAGGAGTTGCAGGCCAGCTTGCGGTGTTCGATCCAGCTGCGGCCGTACTTGCAGTTCAGCAGGCCTTTATAGGAGGGCGGAATAAAACGGAATAGAGTGTGAATTTGTGATTTTTATGGGATGCTTCGCTTTAAAGAGGGGGTGCCGTGATGTTTGTATTTATTTATTATTATTATTATTATTTATTTATTTATTTATTTATTTTCAATTTTGTACATGTTTGAGAGGTGACAGTATGTAAACAGACCCCCTTGGTGTGTTTTTTTATGTGCAATGATGTCTTCCCTTTGTATTTAGGGTTTCTTCCTGGGGGCCGAACCAAATGGACCCGCTAGGGTCCATTTGGTTCACATTTGTACCCTCTCAGGAAAAAGGGGTCTGAAAGAAAAATCGTTAACATGGTGAAATACCTTGTGATGATGTCATCAGATGTATTTCACCATGTCACTGATTTTTTTCAGACCTCTAATTTTAGGAAAATACAGAATTGGGGGAACTTTTTTTTTTCATCATGCCCACATACACAACATCTCTAAGGTATATTAATGACATATTAAAATGTTGAAAATGGGTGGAGTTATCCTTTAACCCCTTAATTGCTTTCAAATACGTACTGCAAATCTTCTCAAGCACTAAATAATAAATCATCTCCTTACCAGGGGTGTAGTGGAGGGGGACAAAACGGGGGGACGGCGTCCCCCCACCCATATCTGAAATATTTTTTGGGGAAAAATAAGGCCTATGTTTTTGTTGTCTTGTCATTTACTTTTATGGATACAATTAGGCATTGTAAACAATCAAATGCGCATGCATTGCATGTGTCTTAAAGGGGAATTTTGCTTATTTTCAACATACTATTACTATTACAACATTTACTATGTCATTAATATACCTTAGAGATGTTTGTGTGACTGTGGATATGATAAAAAGTTCCCCCCATTCTGTGTTTCCTACAAATGGAGGTCTGAAAAAAAAATCATTAGCATGGTGAAATTAATACATGGTGGATGACATCATCAAGATGTGTTTCACCACGGTAATGAGTTTCCTTTTTTCTGAGAGTGTACAAAATGGACCCACTAGGGTCCATTTGGTTCACATTTGTATACACTCTCAGAAAAAAAAAATCAAATGGGTGGAATTCCCCTTTAAGAGGCGTCCCCCCACTTCTAAAAGTACCACTACAACACTGCTCCTTACCACCCATTTTGGTCATCTTCTTGAATAAGGGCAACGATGGCCGGTCAGCGAAGGCCTCACTCTGATGATACAGACACTCTCTGACAGAGTCATATCCGTTCAGCACCACTGTCATGATACCTCCAAGATCCATACTGAAGATCTGCAAGAAATGCAGAAGAAAGTCAATCAAAGTTTTCTTCAGACATAGTCAGAGTGGTGGATTGGCACATATTTTCCCACCGGACAATTTTTGCCTTTGCCAGGCCACCCTGGGGGGAGCTGGCAGCTGGTTAACCAGAATGTAACTCTTTGAGAGCGTAAAAATGAAACCAAATGGACCCTTGCGGGTAATTTGGTTTCATGTATACACCCTCAAGAGTTAAAGTATTCATCATGTGAATTAGCCCAACTTAGTCTACACAACTAGAGAATGTAGAAGATTAATGGTCATACAGGATGCACGTTTGGGTGGGCTCTGCTCCCCCCCCCCCCCCCCCCCCCCCCCCCCTGCACCCCTGCCCTCTAGATCCGGGCCTGGTTTTCCTTGATATTGTTCTTACAAGTGGTTACAATTGGTATATATAATTGAATAGCCTCTAGGATAATAATTACCACCAGACAGAAAGATAAAGACGTTTTATGGCACAAAGAATACGGCTGCTGTTGTTTATAACCTTAGGATAGCACAAAGACAAAGACTGCACAGAAAAGTATGATTTGGAATTGAAGGACAGTGTGTGATTCTGAGTGATCACCTGATGTTTGTTTGCATAGCCATATCTTACTTTATTGTCACCTAAATTAGTCCTGTAGTCTAACTCACAAGGCTAAGGATCCCTGCAATAGACCTGTGCAGTGACGTCACCTCCCTGGTTCCACTATAGTGTTTCCTCATTCATTTTTCTCATAGACTTTTTGAAAATAATTTATATAAAGACAATTTAGCTGCGGACAAAGCCAACTCGGGTCGTGACAAATCATGATGACACACACAATATCATCATACAGTATAATATATATGAGTAGAAAACCGCAGGATACAACACTTTTTGTTTCGTTTTTCATCTTAGAAATTATTTGATCGTCCCAAAAGATTGTGTGTGCGCCATCATGATTCGTCACGGCCCGAGTTGGCTTTGTCCACGTTGTAATCGTCTTTATATGAATTATTTTCGAAAAGTCGATGAGAAAAATGAATGGGGACTTCTGGAACCGGGGCGGTGACGTCACTGCGCAGGTTTATATGCATAGCTGACCTAACATGACATGGTAAGATGTAGACCAGGGGTTTTCAACAGGTGGTCCGGGGACCACCAGTGGTCCCTGAGAGGATTCCAGGTGGTCCCAAGCTAAGCTGGTTAACCAGATGTAACTCTTGAGAACGTCAAAATGAAACCAAATGGACCCTTGCGGGTCCATTTGTTTTCATTTTTACACTCTCAAGAGTTATAATATTCATGACCTTAATTAGCCCAAGTCTAGATAACTAGAGGATTCATGGTCATTTTGATCTGTATGTTTTGTTTTTTTTGTTTCCCAAATTCAGCCTGGATTGTGGACAAAAGCAAACTAAATCTTTAGATTTGGGTCTGTGTGGGGATAAAATATCCTCTAATGGTGGTCCGTGGCTCAAATCCTGAATAAATGGTGGTCCCTGGGATGAAAAAGGTTGAAAACCACTGATGTAGACCAACAGTAGGCCTATGCAGTCAAGACAGTTAAAGGCATACAGTATCTAGGCCATGTGATTCTGACTTATTTTTATAGAGCATGTGCCGCAAATAAAGCAACCAAATTAATACAAATAAAAACATGAACACATAGGGCTCAATTTTCGTTACCGCTAAACGTCTTATCCCTTAACTTCTTTGGCTTTTTAAACTATTAAAAAGTAGTAGTTCAAATGGCCAGTCTACAAACTCACAACGTGTTAATAGATTGACATGTTGAAATATTCCAAAAAGTTTTTCAAAATGGTAAAAACTAAATAAGGGGTTTAGCATGTAATGAAAACGGAGCCCATACTTTCTAATGCTGTAGGCAATATTATTGTTGTGGCAATATTATACAGTCAGATCTTTACTTTTTATGTAACCTATATGGGGGAACTTATTAAGAGATTGTGGGTTATAGCTGATCGCCTTTGTTTACGAAGTCTCACAAGGTTTGGTAGAATATGCACAGAATATGTAGAATATGCACAGAAAACGCAAACAAAAATCTGTGCATATTATACTAAAATAGATTTGTGCATATTCTGCAGCCCTTTGTCTGAACTGAACTGCCAACAGCCCTCCTATGAGACACAGACACGAGTTTGGAAAAATGTGGCATTTTATCATGAACAATACGTATAGTGAGTGAGGACCAATTACACTGTATATGAAGGCATGTTCAAAAGCGGTGGAGTTGTGGTTTAATATATAAGTTGCTATTAAACCCCGGCTGCTTCGTCCCACACATGCAATACATTATTACAGTGTGTGTCTCAAATGAACAGTTGGATGGTCACCAGGCTACAGCGGTGGTTTTCAACCTTTTCAACGCACTATTTATTCCTAATGTGAGCTTCGGACCATGACATGCTTCGGATGATGACATTTTAGCCCTACAGACCCCCAAACTAAAGCTTATTTTGCTTTTGTCCACATGCTGGAACAAAACAGTCAAACATACAGATCAAAATGACCATTAATGTAACATGTAAACCCGTAAACATTCATTTGTTTTACACTCTCAAAAGGGTTACACCTGGTTAACAAACTTTGCATCATTTAGCCTGCATGGGACCACCTGGAACTATCTCAAAAAGGACCACTGGTGGTCCCTGGACCAATGGTCTACACTACAGTAAAACCTCAGTCTATCTATAGATAGACTATCTCTAGCTGTGTGAAGTTAGCTACCCATGATTTTTCAAATTTCTGAAAAAATATATAAAAATGGTGCCATTCTTTAGTGCTCTATTTGTGCTGAATTGTGCCGTAAATTTCAGAATTTGTGCTGCTACCATTCTGGAGATAATTGAAGTTATAGGTCCTGAGCTTTGTCAATCTGTACTACCCCACACTTAAGGTGGTCCATTTGTGCTGTTTTTTAGTGATTTTATATGAATATTTATATATAATGAGCTATTAGTTATGACCACTATGACTGCCAGGGGGCGCGTTGCAATTATAAATATTTATATAAAATCATATAATATCAATAAAAACAGCACAAATGCTGAAATTCTAGCACACCAAGCACTAAAAGATGAGCCCATTTTTAATAAAAATATTTTTCCCCCAAATTTGAAAAATCATGGGGTGCTAACCAGTGTTGTAGTGGTACTTTTAGAAGTGGGGGGGGACGCCTCTTAAAGGGGAATTCCCCCCATTTTTTTTTCTGAGAGTGTACAAATGTGAACCAAATGGACCCTAGCGGGTCCATTTGGTTCCATTTGTACACTCTCAGAAAAAAGGAAACTCATTAACATGGTGAAACACATTTTGATGATGTCATCAAGATGTATTTCACCATGGTAATGATTTTTTTTTTCAGACCCAAAAATATTTAGATGTGGAGAAGTGGGGGACCCGTCCCCCCTCCACTAGGCCTACACCCCTGGTGCTAACTTCACGCAGGTTCTCTCTCTCTCTCTTCCTCTCCAGCTCCCCTCCCCTCTGTGATGGGGGCGTGCGTGTGCGTCCGTGTGCGCGTCGAGCTGGCGTCAAGTAGTGTGATAAATGAAGTTATTAGTTATAGCAGGAGGCTATAGTCTAATCATCACATGATCGGCTCCTTATTGCGTCACTGCATGGAAACATGCATAGAATATCATTGCGCGGAGAGAACGCCATGCAGAGCCGTATTCATTCTACTGTAACATGTAGACCCACCTGACCATGGACTTCACTTTGCTTCTTCATGAAGACGTGCGGCTCCGTGGCCAGAGACAGAATGTTCCCTATCAGCGGGATGGGAGACGGTCCGGGGGGGAACCCTGGGGGTCTCCTCTGCTTGACCAGCTGGCGGACCAGCAGCAGAAGGAGCAGGCAGACGGCCAGACAGCTGAGACCCACCAGCACATGTCCAGGACACAGTGACCCCAGCAGCAGAGGCGGCGACTTGATGATGGACACCATGATGATTCCAAGAGATCTAGCCTATGATGCAGATCCTCCTAAAAACCCGTCTGCTCTGCTTCCCCGAAAAAGGACCGAGGCATAGTTTGGTGCAGGCTATCATCTTGCACATTTTTCTATCCCCCGCCTCCTCCTCTAAAGAACTTGAAGATTGGCCAGAAGTTTAGACTGTAGTGAACCATGACTGCGAGATGAACTTTGTTCGCCATATTGATCAATACACACGGAATAAAGGCTAATTTGGGGGGCGGGCGTTTTCCTCGCAACAGCCTTCCTTTCTGACAAGTGTGGCTCCACAAAAATGACGCGTACGTTTTTCTGCTGAAAAGCGGTTTTTCGGATGTTTGCAGACGAAATGGGAAAAGGAAGAGAAAGTCAAATGTTTGCAGAAGTCAGGGCCGGATCTAGGCATGGGCATGGGGGGAGGGGGAGGGGGGGCTCTCCCCACCAAACATTAGGCTATGGCATGCAAACAAACAACCCACATTTCAAAGACATTTCAAATTAAAGTGCTTGTATTTAAAATGATTTGAAACACTACTAGGCCTGCTGCTATAGGCCTACTAACTTGTGGCGCTAACCAACAGCATGACATCATCATGAGTGAAAACAACAAGCTTTAATGCATGCTGCGTGTCTGTTGCAACTTCAACAACTGATTAGCTATTATTGATGCTTTACTTGACAAAATAAAAGTCCTGTAACTGAAAATGGTATGGTATACCCTTTCCCTGACCCCCCCCCCCCACCCCCCCCCCCCCCCCCCCCATTGGGAAATGTTATATCCGTGCCTGGCAGAAGTACAGCTTATCAGCATGACAGCTGCTGGTCCAGACACGCGTGGCACTGACCGCAGTGCAGGGCAGGGCAGGCACGATCCTGCTGCGTCATATGGTTGTGATGTAGGCTACAGTCTACAGACACGTCTGTTGGGTTAATTCAGAGCAGGTATATATAATATAATATATATATATATATAATATATTATATATATTATATATATATATATATATATATATATATAATATAATATATATATATATATATATATATATATATATATATATATACTCCATTTCTGTTGCTTATGTTCAAATTTACAATTTAGGCATTCAGCAGGCGCTCTTAATCCAGAGCAATTTATGCATGCCAGGTCGCTATAGCCTGTGTTGTTAAATTGTTAAATCCATGTGTAGGATACGTTATACTTTTGAAGCGGATGTGGCTCAGAAGGTAGAGCAGGTCGAACCATGATCCAAGGGTTGGTGGTTCCAATCCCGGCTCCTCCTGTCTACATGTCGAAGTGTCCTTGGGCAAGACACTGAACCTCCAATGGTTTCCACCCCTGGTGTGTGAATGTGTGGAAGTGAGGACGCTGAGCGTTGACTGTTCGCCACTTCACCTCCCAATGTATGAATGAATGGACCAATGTAAGCACTTAGTGCACAGAAAAGTACTATAAAAATGCAATCCGTTATTATTAATGCTAAAGGATACAGTCACTATATATGTACATACAGTATAATTAGGAAGAAATTAGACACTTCATGCCGGCTTTTCCCCTACATGTTGAACATATCGACTGCTAAACACACTGATTTCACTTACTAGATAGATGACATGTATCGCGTTGTACATGTATGTACACGTAATCAGTGCTATTCACCATAGATCACAAGTGTTACACTATGGCCTCAGCTGACTCAGTGACATAACATGTATCTGAGCTTATATTGATAACCATGACGATTGTTCTACTATACTGTGCCAGAGGGTACCGTAGTAATATAATATAAATATGGGCAACAAGTAGGCTAGTTGCACATACTGACTGTATATACAGTGTGTGCAATATGATATGAGACTCTTGCCAGTTCTTGCTCCTCTTATCTTGGTTATCAATATGCTGACTCAGGCAACTGAAGCCTAATGACGCAGGCAACTGAAGCCTTTAAGAAAATCCTGCTTTGTTCCTTTGGAAAACTGTACAGTATGTGTTTATGTTGGTACCATTCTTGTGTCTTCTACTGTCTTTTAACCATAGAACACTAAACATGGGTAAATTTTACCCGGACGATTGTATTTTTGCGATTTTCATACATCGTGATGTCTGAGGTATAGGTGGGTCTTTCAGTAGCTTCATGATGCTCAGTGACATGATAATGTTGCTGATGTCTGAGGTGGGCGGGTCTTTCAGTAGCTTCATGATGCTCAGTGACATCATAATGTTGCTGATGTCTGAGGTGGGCGGGTCTTTCAGTAGCTTCATGATGCTCAGTGACATCATAATGTAGCTGATGTCTGAGGTGGGCGGGTCTTTCAGTAGCTTCATGATGCTCAGTGACATCATAATGTTGCTGATGTCTGAGGTGGGTGAGTCTTTCAGTAGCTTTATGATGCTCAGTGACATTATAGAAGGTTTGTTTCCCTGCACACGCCTAGTATTTTCTCCAGGAAGGTTTGGGGTAAATTTTACCCATGTTTAGTGATAGGGCGATAGAAAAAAATTCCCATTCACTCAAAATGGAATTTATTTATTTATTATATTTCTTCGCTGGACCAATCTCACAGGTCTTAGGAATGTCTGTACCAAAGGAGAGGTTCCCAACTGAATTCCTCTTTTTTAAGGATTTTTTTTTAAATAATATGCACTTTTTTTCCTTTTTTTTTTTGTGAAAATTCATGATGAAATATGAAAGAAGAGTACCCCAAGTCGCCATGTATTCCATGTAATCTTTTTTATTAAATAGTTCACATCGGGTAAAATATACCTGTGTTTAGTGATGGCGCCACAAAAAATAATTTTAGTGTTCTGGGGATTAACAAGGCAATGCAGCTTGAATAGCACATTTCAACCACAAGGCAAAAATACTGAGGCGAAGGTGAACTTCATATACAGTAATTCCTACAAGCAGGCATGCTCCTCGCGACTGACCTGACCTCTGTTTCTCTACACATTTTTGGGGGAAGCTCTTTTGTTTTCTCCACCCACTTTCCCTTGAGGGAGCCTTTTGGAATGATGAGCAAGTGGAACTTTGAAAATATGTATGGATATGTATTTTGTTGTTTGTTTGTTTTCACTCATTAAAATCTATAATGGTTCGACAACCATGCTATTGGTTAAAAATGGGCCAGTCCTGCAAACTTTGAAAGCCAATTATAGCCAAATAGGATGGAATATGATATATCATCCAGATCCATCTATATATGAATAGATGGATCTATATATGACTATATACAGTATAAAGATGCTGCGTAACAATTTACAGGATGTTTGGACAGGATACAGAATGTGTTTCACAAAAGTCGGCCTCCTGGTATGGATATAACATGCCGTTCTGGAACACTTGGGGCAGTGGTTGGTCGTTCTCCTCTAAGGAGTGTTTGTGTGAGCAAAGTTTGCCATCACCTGGATTATAACGATGCCGGAGATTAGCTGTATATACGCAGACGGATGGACAATGACACAAGCAAGCGTGGACAGACAGACTGCAAAACAGACCATCTCCCCATGCCTTTGGCCTGGTGGAGACTGTTACCATCCATGTAACAAACATAGACGGGTCTAGAAATTATTGGCCCCTGCAGGGGGCATGGGCATGGGGGGTGGCAATGCCCCCCTAAATGCCCAGTCTGCCCTACCAAACACGATGGCATGCAAAACAACCCAAGATATTTCAAATTAAAGTGCTTATATTTAAAATGATCTGAAACACTACTACTGCTACTAATTACCTACAGCTGTGTCACCACTAAACCAACAGCATTTCATCATTGAAAACAGAAAACTCTCTGAGTCAGACCTTTAGCTTTATGCATGCTGCGTGTCTGTTGCAACTTCAACAACAACTGATGTTATTATTGATGCTTTACTTGACTAATAAAAGTCCTGTAACTGAAAATGGTATGGGTGCGGCTTCACTCCCCTGGAAACAAATGACCCTGTAAGATAGACCTGCCTTCACCTCACATGGTAGAGGTCACAGGGCCTATAGGCCTATGTTTAGAAGCTGTTGAGGCTTGCGTGTGTTATTTATTAGTTATGCCAAAAATGTGTCTGGCTTGTTGAAACCATTACACTCCAAATATACCCTGTTCTATTCTGCTGTATGAATATATTTACAAATTTGTGAATTGTCCTGTCCCTTGTTCCTCTCTCTACTTCTTCCCCTCCATATGTAAGACATTAGGTTGCCGACTATTAGTGGAGGTTACAGGCAGACTTTAGATTTGAATTCTAGAGATGGATTATGGGTCAATGCACTGCCGAACACTTAAAAGGAAACAACCATTTGTTGAAGGGAATGTGATTATACTGTTGGCCATTGCACTGAATCTTCCCTTGGGTCATCATTGCCCTTGATCTGATTGGGCCGGCCAGCTACGATGCTCTATCCCCTAGTACTGTATATCTGATTCATCTCAGGCCCGGATGTAACATTTCCCTATTTCCCTCCTTACCATTTCCACTTAAATTATTTACAAGATGTAGATGTTGTACAGGTCAGGACTTATAGGCAAGTAAGCATCAATAATAACATCAGTTGTTGTTGAAGTTGCGACAGACACGCAGCATGCATAAAGCTAAAGTAGAGAGTGGAGAGCAGGGGCGGATGTAACATTTCACAATTGGGGGGGGGGGGCAGGAGAAAATGGTATGGGTGCGGCTTCATCGCCCTTGGCGCGAAGCGTCATGGGCGATGAAGTCACACCCATACCATTTTTGGTTAAAGCATCAATGATAACATCAGTTGTTGTTGAAGTTGCGACAGACACGCAGCATGCATAAAGCTAAAGGTCTGACTCAGAGAGTTTTCTGTTTTCAATGATGAAATGCTGTTGGTTTAGTGGTGCCACAATTCTCGTTAGAACTTAGTAGCAAGTGTTTGGAATCATTTTAAATATAAGCACTTTAATTTAAAATATCTTTGAAATTTGGGTTGTTTGCATCCCATCATGTTCCCATGCCCATGATTCATTTTATGTAGTTTTATGCCGGGAGATTTCCCTTCCCATGTGTATAGAATTGCATGAAAAAAAGTAGTCATTATATGTGCTGCTATCACTTTGCAACTTTAACCACAATATGTAGAATACAATTAAGTGATCAAAATGTTCATTTATTGAGTTGTCCATCATTTCCATTTGCCGGTTTCATTTTGTTTAAATGAAACAGGAATTTAAATCTATATGTCTATATGAAAATAATGGATTGACATATCCGATTCTAGGTCTGAACATTTAAATAATTATGTTAATACACAGGTCAAACTTTAAGCCTAAACTATTGCCCCTCACTGTAGGACTGTGAGGCTCTACAATTCATGTACAGGTATGTCTCTGAAAGCTGAACAAAATCCTTCTGCTTAACAAATGGCCAAATGCGGCCCACGGGGCGCCCCCTAGTGGCCTTTTGGAGGTATTAAAAATCCTAATGAAAAGTTAAAAGTTTTACTGAAGTAGTTGTTTTGTATGTACGGTATTTGAATGCCTAAATGAAATGAACAAGTTGGCCACTATTGTAAACAAGTGTATGCTTAACTAGTGTGTCCAATCAGCTTTTTCAGATTTGATGCAGCTGTACTTGAATTGTACTGTAGTGTAATTCTCCAAGCTGTTATCAGTTTTGTAGCAGTGTGTACTTGACTTGTACTGTAACTCTCATCTCTGTTAATAAAATTTTCATTCATTCATTCATTCATTCATTCATTCATTCATTCATTCATTCATTCATTCATCCAATCATTCATTCATTCAATGAAAGTTACGTGTGTGCGATATGAACTATGAAGTATGACGTGTGTGTGTGTGTGTGTGTGTGTGTGTGTGTGTGTGTGTGTGTGTGTGTGTGTGTGTGTGTGCGTGCGTGCGTGCGTGCGTGCATGTGTGTGTGTGTGTGTGCTTTTCTACTTCTTGCTAATTACATATTGTATGCCCTATAGTCAAAAAATCCTATAGGATTTTTAGCAAAGTCCAATAGAAAAATCAATCAGATTTAGGAACAAATCCTATTGGATTTCCAATAGGAATCCAATAGGATTCCTATAAGAATCCTATATAGGATCTTATAAATCCTATAGGATTCCTATGGGATTTGGGGGAAAATCCTATAGAATTCTATTGGAATCCTATTGGATTCCTATTGGAAATCTAATCTGATAGGACTTTTCTATAGGAATCCTATAGGATATTTTGACTAGGGGTGCCGCCCCATTTCCAAAACAGACATTTACCTTATGGGGGTCCCTGGGTCACTGTTTTCCCAGGGGGGTCCAGACATGGCCAGGGCTCCTACTGTAGGTCACTGGAGGTACTTTAGGTGTTGCTGGGGGTCTCTGGGAATATACCAGGGGCGGATCTAGTCATAGGCATGGGGGGACAACGCCCCTTAAATGCCCACACTGCCCCACCAAATATGATGGCATGCAAAACAACACAAATTTCATACTTGAAATTATAAATTAAAGCGCCTATATTTAAAATGATTTGAAACACTACTACTGCTACTAACTAACTACAGCTGTGTCACCACTTAAACCAACAGCATTTCATCATTGAAAACAGAAAACCTTTAGCTTTATGCAGTTAGAGGGTGTAGTTTAATAGTGTTTTATTTAATTGTTTTTTTTAATAGTGTTTTTTAATAATGTTGTCGCAGCATAAGCATTGCAGACACATTGGTAGATAATGTAGCCTGAGCCAGGCTATAGATAATGTAATGCAATGATATGTAAAACATATCATTGCTATACTAGTTCCAGGAACATGACCAAGACTGGCAGTTCTGGCGTACGATATTGTGTGTCATCAAGATTTGTCACGACCCGAGTTGGCTTTGTCTACGGCAAAATCGTCTTTATATAAATTACTTTCAAAAAGTCTATGAGAAAAATGAATGGGGAAAACACTTCTGGAACCGGGGCGGCGATGTCACTGCGCAGGTCTATTAGGCCTGCGCAGTGTGGCCGGTTGGCCGCCTGGCCGCCTTGTTTCAAGTCCTGTGACATGCTCGTGGTTATGTTGAGGGTGAACAGGGCCGGATCTAGAGGGGGGCACCAAATGTGCATCCTGCCCACCCAATGAAAGGTAATATCAGTGGTTTTCATCAGTGGTCCGGGGACCACCGGTGTTTGAGAGAGGTCCAGGTGGCTCCCAGCTAAATGGTTAACCAGATGTAGGCTAACTGATTAAGAGCGTAAAAATGGACCCTTGCGGGTCCATTTGGTTCCATTTTACACTGTCAAGACTTGAAATATTCATCATCTGAATTCCAAGTCTACACAACTAGAGAATCTAGTCTGTTTTGTTTCCCAAATCCAGCCTGGAATTGTGGACAAAAGCAAAAGAAATCTTTAGTTTTGGGGTCTGTCGGGCTAAAATGTCCTCAAATGGTCGTCCGTGGCTCAAATGCTGAATAAATAGTGGGCCCTGTTGTCAAAAAGATTGAAATCCACTGCTTCATATGAAAAACTTAAGTTGCCCGCCCTGCCATTCTTCCAGCCCACCCTAGTAGGGCTGGCTGCATGTATTAAACAAAACGTACAAAACATACTAAATGTTGTAAGGAGTAAGGGCCCCTGATATTCGGCAAGCAAGTATCAATAATTTCAGTGGTGTTTCAAATCAGTTTGATTATAAGTACTTTAATTTGAAACATCTTTGATATTTGGGTTGTTTTGCATGCCATCAATCATGTTAATTCCGGCTGCAGATGCCCTAAGAGGTTAGGGTTAATCCCTCTGCACACAACTGGGTCCAGGTGTTCAAATTCTGCTTCCTTCCTGGCTGACATAATGGAGCTAATGGACGCCAGCAGGTGAATGTATTTTTCCTAATGAAAGTTTACCTTAATGATTTAGTGATTCTGTGACCTTCGACGTGCGATTACTCAGGATATATACCCACATACAACTCATCATAGGCCATTTTAGGCTCTCCCAGCAGGGGGCAATTACAGAGAGTGGTGGACTGAGTACTCGACTCCAGTACTTGAGTAAGAGTAAAAGTACAAGCTTTTAACTCAGCTTTTTACTCAGTTACAAGTAAAAAGTACTTAGTGAGAATGTTACTTGGGTAAGAGTAAAAAAGTACTTGCTTTTACTCTACTCTACTATGTAGGTCCCAGTGCATAACATGTATACTGTGATATGCCCAAATGCATTTCACTTCAGGAATTTGCCAGTTTCACCTGCCCCAACCAACAGGGAAGTGTATGTGGCATCCGGGCCTGTTTGCCTGTAAAAAATGCCCAAATTTGGGACCCTGCAGGCTGAAAATGATTACTGTATGACAATTATGTCCCGAAAGCGATTTGTCGTAGACTACAATTCATCATGACTAATGGGGAATTTTAAATGTCCATGGCAGTGACGGAGATACTCAATAAAATGTTAATATTATCTATCAACAGGCCCCTACTAGCAAGCAGATCATGAAAATGTCACCCCTAACCTCTATTTCCATAGTTTCATGTGGCTGTAAAAGGCATTTCAGGAGGTATGGATGGTGATTAATTCCTAAATGGGATATGGACATTATGAATGACCTGCCTATATCTTTTTAGCAGTATCAAAAATTCAGCTTCATAAAAAAAAGCCCTATAGCCATATAAGTAAGTAGTTAAACCCATTTTGCCCTGACGCTATTCTATTCTGATGCTAGATTCTAGTTTCTGATGCTAGATTCTAGTTTCTGATGCTAGATTCTAGTTCCTGACACCAGTTTGTAGTTTTTGATGCTAGATTCTAGTTCCTGACACCAGTTTGTAGTTTTTGATGATAGATTCTAGTTCCTGACACCAGTTTGTAGTTTCTGACGCTAGATTCTAGTTCCGGACACCAGTTTGAAGTTTCTGACGCTAGATTCTATAGAATCTAGCGTCAGAAACTAGAATCTAGCGTCAGAAACTACAAACTGGTGTCAGGAACTAGAATCTAGCATCAAAAACTACAAACTGGTGTCAGGAACTAGAATCTAGCGTCAGAAACTACAAACTAGTTTCAGGAATTATAGTTCCTGACACTAGTTTGTAGTTTCTGACGCTAGATTCTAGTTCCTGACACTAGTTTGTAGTTTCTGACGCTAGATTCTACTTCCTGACACTAGATTCTAGTTTTTGACACTGAATTCTAGTTTATGACACTAGATTCTAGTTTTTCTAAAAAATCTATGTTCCTGTGTCAGTGATGGTCAACATATTTCATGCCAAGGACCCACCAGAATTATCTATATTTGGTTGCGGACGTGCTTCTGAAAACATGCTGTTTTAGCGATCCCCCAGAAGCAAAGATTTGAGCTAAAAATGTTTACTTCCGAAATAACATATTCAAGCATTTGCACCAAAATTAAAAAAATATATATACCAGACCTACAAGCTCATAACTAGGAGGTTGTAGACTGGATATTTTTCAATAGCCAAAGTATAACATAGCAATGCTTTGAACACCAAAACATGTTACATAGAAATATGTATAGAAAGGGTTAAGTGAGGCACATGCATATAGATGACACACATGCACACACACGCACGCACACACGTGTGTGTGAGTGTGTAGGATAAGGCAAAGCCACCCCCTATTTTTTTGTTTATTTCTTGTGATTATTTCTCTATAACCCATTCTAATAATCCTACACAAGTTCATAATGGGAATACAAGTTAAAATAGTTAAAAACACATGGTTGAAAAGGATAACAGTTCATGCATATATGTATTTTGTTTTGTCATTGTTTGATGTAATGGTTTATCTCAAATAGTAGATTTCTTGCCTGCTTGTAAATATAGACAGTGCAGTCGCACTTTTCCGCCGCTAGAGGGCAATACACTCCAGTGAGAGGTGGGTTGCTGACAGTCAGGTCAATGGGAAGTTAGTACATTCCCGTTGAGTGAGGGCTGGACAGAACATGGGTCTCATCGTTGTGTGTGTATATTCATGTTTTGCAGGTGAGATATAAAGAGTGGGTTCATACAGACATATGAAACGGTGTATTAGATCAGATGGGCGTATGTTTGGGGTGGGAGCGATGGCCATATGCGACCACAATATGATATGTGCTGCATGTTCTGTTCTGCTTGGTATTCAGGCTAGCTCAGCTAATGCTAATCAGAGGTCAGGCTGCAGTAGGCCCTAAAACAGTTACTGTGTGTGTGCGTCTGTTATGAATGTAATGTTTATAACTCACTGTGATGGTAATGCCATATTGGAGAGAGAGAGTACTATTTGAAAGACTAATTTTGTCATGTAAACCGAATTACTATGGTATGATTTGCTTATTGATGATGTATTTGTCCAGTCATGTCCAGTCAGTCAGGTCAAGGGAAGTTAGTACATTCCTGTTGAGTGAGGGCTGGACAGAACATGGGTCTCATCGTTGTGTGTGTATATTCATGTTTTGCAGAACCTGTCCAGTAAACTCAACATCCAACCACACTGATATGGACTGATTCATTCATTAAAGTGTGCAACACACGCACACACGTACGCAGTCACGCGCGCGCGCGCGCACACACACACGCACACACACAGACAAGGACGAATCACTGGCTTTTTTTTTTCTTCAATCATTTTGCGAATACACTATAATCTGATGAGTCAGTCGGTCTGACAATTTCAACATTTTGTCCAGAGCAAAAAATTCAAGTGATTGAAAGTGAGCATACAGCATATTGGACCACAACAACAACAACAACAGCCAATTTTTACACTGTCTCAGAATAGAATTCCAACACTAGAGGATATTTTTTGCTGTGCTACAAAGAAAGAAGAACCTGAGTGACCAAATCCTTTCGAATCCTTCACCACCAGTATCCGACAGCTCACAGGAGGTCTAAAGGGGTGGACCTTGGCTCTGTCTCGCGCCTCTGATTTAGTGGTTCCGTCACAGGGCCCGGAGCTTTGCTCAATAGCACTAAAAGGCTCATCCACATTAATGGAGTTCCTCCGTGACGCAAAAGCAACGTCTCAGGCAGGATGCTTTACGATACATCATCCAATATTGTTAAGTAAGGGGAATTAGTGGATGGCCCGCGACCAAAAGCCGAGTAATTGGCTCCAAGAAACAGGGTAGACTATGATAAGCCATTGTGTCCTGATCAGTGTTGGTCTATATTACTTAGGGAAAGTAACTTCTTTACTTTACTCCTTACCCACAAAGTAATATCATTACTTTACTTATTACTGGATTTGAAGAGTAATATATTACATATTACGTTATTACTTTCCCAAGTTCTCAACACCGCCTTTGAAAAAATAGAGAAGTACAACATAATCTGTTTATTACAAAATAAAGCAGCAAGCGATTTGTAGTGTACATAACTGCGCAGGATGCAGCGTGTGGACTGGATCTACAATCTACTGCACATCTCTGTTGTTACAGTACCTGCCAATAGCTTTTACATCTGTTCTATTTTTGCATGCAACAACAAGCTCATTTTAAAAAAGTAACTTGGCGTTACTTGCAAAGTAATGCGTTACTTATTACCCATTTTTGCCGAGTAATCTCGTTACTTTACTTTTTGGAGCAAAAGTAATAATATTACAGTAATATGTAATCTAAAATTAGTTACTGCCCAACACTGGTCCTGATCAGATTCTTGTTCCTCATGCCAGATTTTAGTCCCACCACATTTTCACAATTTTTCAAAAATAGCAGAACTACAAGCTCATATCGCGCCACTCGGTGGCGCGATATGAGCTTGTAGATCTGCTATTTTTCAACAGATAAAACACCAAAACGCGTTCAGTACAGAAAAGGGATAAGCCACACCAATGAATCCCACAGGAGAGCTCTAAGCTGCACGAACTCTCTCTGATGCTACGTTCATTACAGGAATGGCTTTTGGGGTGTGGAAAATAGAATAGTACACTATACTAATTTGACTATAGCACACATACTGTACATGCTTCACATGATTTAACCATTGTATACTTTTTTTTACATTTTAAATAATATAGGTTTCTGTTTTTATATTTACTTTAATCTATAATGTTTTATTTTTTTTGTAAATATTCGCTATATTGTGTGTAACCTTGCAGAGATGCATTTTGCATGCAGTGAAGGCACAATAACAACGATAATAATTCAAATTATCTAGTTTCTATAAAAAGGAACATGGAGCATGAATCACCATTGTCTACTATGACATATTTACTGTTGAATTGTAGATCTTGTGTAATACAAGAGGATGTGCAGTAGATGGCTCCGTCTGCAAATCTAATTCGGAATATGGAAATATTGTGTATGTATGAGTAAAGATTCATTCATACACTACCAGCATTTGGAAAAACTTCACTGTCTAACCAGTTTGACTTATGTCCAGTTTAATGAATGAAATCATCACAAACTGGGACATCAACCGACGGTGCGAATGACTGGCAGTTTTTCTTTTTTTTTTTGTGAATGAAACACTTGTGTGGGCATGCATTGACGTCATCTGCTTATACCATGTCTTTTACTGGCCTGGCTGTACCCAACGCGGCGGCCCTGATTGGTTGGCAGGCGGCGTCGAGATAATTTGATTGGTCGCGAGGCTATGATCAAGTGCCTACTCAAATCAATAAATAATCCCAAGAGATACATATATAACCCACTGTAGTGTGGCTGTGCTCAACAGATTCACAAGAGAGTCCTTAACTTAAATACATATCATTTGACCATTATTTTAATCGAAGAGAACTTAAGGTGAGTATATGAGACTATTTTTCTTTTCTTTTTTTGTCATTTAACCAGTCCACTAACAATGCGCTTGAAGGTAGATGGGATGCTGTTAGCACTTCAGGAGACAAGAAAACTACCCATGAGGAATGAGTATATTGTGTGAACTTAGTGAACTACATTCTCTGAGCTGCAGCTATTGCAGCTTTTACCGCACCGTATACTGTAGTTGAGTTGATTTTTCAAGGGTACAGTACGTGTTGCTCTCTTAGACTGCAGCTCATTCCAATAATGGAAGGGGCTGCTGCTGCTGCTGCTGCTGCTGCTGCTGCTGCTGCTGTGTTGGTCTCTGGCAAGAGCCTCGATAGTGTCATTATATCACCAATAGTTTTTCTTCGTCCTCCTCGCTGTGCCCAGATCTGTAACTCTTGCCGGTACAACAGGACTTTATATACTGAAAGAAAGTCAAAGAGTTCACAAATTAAAGGTATTTGTGTACAAGAAGCTATATTAATGCTTGGGTGAAAAGTTGGTTCTTTGCTTCATATTGGTTGTTTAGATTTGTTTGTAGAGAATGCAGCCGTGGTACGGGGGAATATTGATTGATTTGTTCGCGATGTGATGTGATGTGATGTGATGTGCTTTTCACACAGGGGACCATGGTGATGTTGAAGCTGTCGGCCATCCTTCTTGCCTATGTCCTGGTCATTTGTCAGATGTACAGCTCACACGCGGCTCCTTCCAGGTGAGTCTGGAACTAACGTTTTCAAGCCTGTATGAGTATGAGTTTTAGTTTTTTTTTTAACAGTGTGTTAGACACACTGTAAAAAAACTACCTACGACAGCCACGGCCAATCTAATTTTATACAACACACCTTAAGTGAAATCCAACCCACTTTATTTATCGATGTGAGTAACTTGTATCCACTTAGACAATAATGTGATGGGGGGGGGGAATGAATCCATTTCTCTCGTGTAATATTTGATGGTGCAGCGTATAATACCCCTGCACACACAAACTATGGTCACTAGTCTTACAGGAATATTGATTTGGTCATAAAGTGCAACTTGGCTACCTGACAGCTTTTAAAAGGAACACTTTTAGCAGATTGTTTTGAATTTGGCTTGTCTCCCTATAACTGAGGCATGAGGCATTAGCCTGGCCAAGCCATACTATTTTTAACCCAGCGTTGGGGCGGTTCCAGTCTGATCAACCTAATCGACTGTGGATTTTTTTTTTTTTTTACAGAACCAGCTCAGAGCCCGCGTCGGACCAAGTCACACTAACAAACCATGATGCCCGGAGGATACTCAATGCTATCCTGGAGGAGATCATGCAGATGTCGTCTGAAGAGCAAGAGCAACACGCGACTGAAGAAAACAGGTACGACTCTCTCCATCGATCAGTGTTATTTTAACAATGATCAATCATTTTTCATGGCCATGTTTAAGTGGATTTGTATGGCTTTTTATTTTATTATGAAACTGGAGACAACACTTTTTTTTTTTCATGAAGTGAGAGTGCAGTGGTTGTTGTTATAAAGAAGGTATTATTCATTCATGGAATGAATGAATGACCATTTAATTAACATTGAATGGAGAATTACAGTACGAGTCAAGTACACACTGCAACAAAACTACGCTACAAGAAATCTGAAAACTGTGATGGGCACAATAGTTAAGAATTCACTTATTTACAACAGTGGGCACCTTGTGCATCAAGACATTTAGAAAGTACAAAAAAGATACTTCTATAAAGCCAGAGACAGCGGAGATAAAAAGGGAAAAAGACAAATAAAAGGAACACAACTATTCTCATAATCATTTAGCGCATGTTATGCAGTTTAAGCATGATTTACGTATGCTTACGCCATGAGAAAGAAGATGCATGATAATATTTGGTTGTACTAAAAGATGTATTAAAATGAAAGCCTGACGAGTCAGTCGGCAGCATTTTGGTCAACAATAATATGATTAGATGCCTGTCAATGTCAGCATGCCTCTTAAATAATAATCAGAGGGAAGAGCATGACGGTGTTTTCAATTCAAAAGGGCTTTATTGGCATGAGAAAACATACGTTCACATTGCCAAAGCAAGAACATACATAACAACAAGAATTGCATGTTTACTGTACACTGTAATAGCATGCAATTTGTTTTTCACATATTATTTGCATGCAATGTATGCGGTAAGCCTGTTTTTTTTCTTTCTTTCTTTCTTTTTTTTGCATGTTCTCCCTAATAGCATGGTGGACAGAGCCATGTCCAAGCGCTGCACCAGCCTAAGCACCTGTGTGCTGGGCAAACTGTCCCAGGACATCCACAAACTGCAGACCTACCCCCGCACCGACGTGGGAGCGGGCACACCTGGCAAGAAATGATGGAGCCCCCCTGCCTGCCTGAGGGGCTTCGTTCAATTAGAAATGAGTCACCTGTCCTTCCTGCATGCAGCTCCGCTCTTTCAACAGACAGCGCACGTTTTAAGCTTTCATCTCCTCTGTTCATAGTTAACGTATCTCACCCCCCCTCCCCTCCAACCCCCAACCCATCCACTCCATCCATCCATCCATCCATACATCTGCTGATGTGTGTGACAGCTTGCTCGACTAACTTCAATAGAACGTTTGATCTCCATCATGCACCATGCACACTCCCATCATTCAAATCCATTGCCAAAATCGACTTTTTACTTGGACAGTAGTATGCAGTAGTATAATAAGGAATATATGCAATACAAAAAAAGCAAAAAGCAATAATAAACATTTTTATACAAAGTTATTTTTTTCCGCCCACTCATACATTTGTTTAATGATTTCATGTACTTTGGTGACAGCCATTGAAGGTAAGAATGAATGAATGAATGAATGAATGAATGAATGAATGAATGAATGAATGAATGAATGAATGAATGAATGAATGAATGAATGAATGGATGAATGGATGAATGAATGACAAAAAATCATGTCATAAACATCAATATCTTATTATTACATTGTTATGTTTTATCTGCTTCAAATACATTTGATGCAAATTATTCTGTTAAAGGTAGTAGAGGCAACTTTAGTGTGCACAAACACTGCGTTTGTAGATTTGTTTAAAAACAGAATCTAACTCCACCTCACCTCCACTCTATTGGCTCATTATGAATCTGCTGGAGAGACTGATGTGCTGTGATTGGATAAAACGTGTCTCACCCAACACAACCCCCCGCCCCCCCGCCCCCTCACAAATTAGCACCGACTTTTCTGAGCCCGACGAATGTTTTCTTCTCATGATTTGTTGGCAGCAACAAAGTTCTGGACCGATGCAAGCGCCTGTCTGCAGGGAAACGGCTGCAGCATCAAAGCAGAAGCAACGTAGAAAAAGGGGGAAAATATAGCTACAGTATATTTATTGTCATTTTTGGCTAAAAAGTTGCCTCTATTCCCTTTAAGGAAAGCAGGACAGCAATCATTACATCTAAAATGATACAAAAACTGTATTTGTTGTATTTTTTTGTTCTTTAACGGTATTTCTCTCTGTTGAAAGCAGCGTGACAGCCCAGAAGCGGGGATGCAACACAGCCACATGTGTAACCCACCGCCTGGCTGACTACCTGAGTCGATCAGGAGGGATTGGAAGCAGCAACTTCGTCCCCACCAACGTGGGAGCACACGCCTTCGGCAGGCGGAGACGAAACAGCCCCAAGTGAACATATATGAGCCGTCTCAACATGTATGGTACGACACGCACAGGGACGTTTTTGCCATTAGGCAGACTAGGCATGCAGTTGCCTAGGGCAGGGGTTTTCAACAGGTGGTCCGGGGACCACCAGTGGTCCCTGAGAGGGTTCCGGGTGGTCCCCAGCTAAGTTGGTTAACCAGATGTAACTCTTGAGAACGTAAAAATGAAACCAAATGGACCCTTGCGGGTCCATTTGGTTTCATTTTTACACTCTCAAGAGTTAAGATATTCATCATCTGAATTAGCCCAAGTCTACACAACTAGAAGATGGACAAAAGCAAAAGAAATCTTTAGTTTTGGGGTCTGTGGGGCTAAAATGTTCTCAAATGGTGGTCCGTGGCTCAAATGCTGAATAAATGGTGGTCCCTGGGATAAAAAAGGGTTGAAAACCCCTGGCCTAGGGCGACCATGAGGGGAGGGAGGCGACCATGAGGGGAGGGAGGCGACCATGAGGGGAGGGGAGGGAGGCGACCATGAGGGGAGGGAGGCGACCACCAGACATGCTTTAAAAGGATACCAGGCTAATAATCCTAATATACATTGCATTTCTCCTCTATAAATAGAATTAAACATTTAAAACACACATAGGCCTGTATGTTGTTTAGTTTAAAAATGGTTCATAATTTTATCCCTTGGGGTAGGCCATTTTACAGGAGATTTGGGCGGGCTCCAGGGAAAATCTTGCCTAGGGCTCCAAATTGCTTAGAAACGCCACTGACACATACTGTCACTGTTATATATTTATTGGTTGATTGTGCTTTGAATTAAATTAAAGCAGGGCAGCACAATTGAACATTTTGAACCAAAGGTGGGGATTCAAATTTGTGAATAATGTTTACACTATTGACAATTTAGAATAACTAGGGCCTTACCCGTTGTGAATATATGAACACTAAATGATGTACTCACTGTGTGGGTAATAATCCTTCATCACATTATGTGATGAAGGATTTGATGAAGGATTGCTTTAATGCACACGCACAGACACTGCAATGGCCAGTCATAAAGTGTGTGTGTGTGTGTGTGTGTGTGTGTGTGTGTGTGTGTGTGTGTGTGTGTGTGTGTGTGTGTGTGTGTGTGTGTGTGTGTGTGTGTGTGTGTGTGTGTGTGTGTGTGTTTTGGTATTTGCATTGCCCCCTGTGGCCAAAAAGGGAATTGCCAATGTTAAGCGAATGGGGAAATTTAATTCACCAATAAATTCATTATTAATCAACAATTTGTTAATTTGAAAAAAGGGCTTCCTCAGTCTCTTCCTAATGTTATGGCCAATGACTGTGTGAAAAATCATAGTGATCGGTGCAGCCAGTGATGAGTTATGCTCGCTTCAGACATTCAGACATTCAGACATTCAGACATTCAGACATTCAGACATTCAGACATTCAGACAGACAACTCCTTAATTATAGTATTGATATAACCATAACCAAGTTCATAGTCTTGTGTATTTAATGGCAAATTCTCTGTATTTAAACCGCCAGTGGTTTTCAACCATTTTAACACCAGGGCCCACTTTATTTATTCAGCATTTGATCCACGTACCACATTTTAGCCTCACACACCCCAAAACTAAAGATTTTTACTTTTGGTTTATCAAAATGACCATTCTACTACATTCTCTAATAAAGAGTTACATCTGGTTAATCAACTTTCCATTGTTTAGCCTGGGGACCACTGGGAAGCAACCAGGTGGTCCCCACACCACTGCTTTATGCATTTCCTCACCCATACGTCATAGTATATAGGTGTTTAACATTTAACTGGATGTGGTCATAAAGAATTTGTGGTGAGATTAACATACCCTCTGTTGTTTTTGTTGATGTTGTTGTTGTTGCAGCACAGTACACCTTCTTCAAACGACAACAATGCATCCTGACCCACCATCACAAACCTGGAAATAAGAAGAACACCATTTTAAGAAAAATCACACTGCTGGACTGATGTATGCTCTGCCAGTACCCATTGTTGTTCTACATGCTCTACATACAGACCACAGAGATATCTAGCATTAGCAACACTGCTAGATGAAAAAATAAAGACTCTAATTACAGGTCGATTGCAGGGAGGGGAATATTTCCTTGTGCAAGCAGGTATGAAAATGGATTTTGTCCCCTTGTCTTGGCCTGAGGCCAAAGTGCTGTTTCTGGTTTGTGTAGTTCAGGGGTGCCCACACTTTTTTTTTACTTGAGAGCTACTTTCAAAATGACCGGCTCAACAAGATCTACACATCAAAAAGAAAACAAAAATCAATTTCAAGGCCCCCAAGAAAGTTTGACTTTAAAATAGTGGTGAAGGTGTTACTTGCTATAATAATGTTTAAGAATAATGCACTTATAATGACGGAGGGGGGAGAATTGGAATGTTTTCTTGTATATGCTACTACTAACATTTGAAAAACAGTATTTGGGGTTTGACTTGACAGTTCGTGATGTTGAATTTAGTCTCTTGCACCCAAAACTAAGAACTTTCACGCTTTTGTCCACAATTGGGAGACATAACTGGCAAAACGTTGGTCAAAATAACAATGATTCTCCATTTTCTAATTGTGTGGACTCTTAATTACGTAATTCAGATGTTTAAATATAATTTAACTCTTGAGAGTGTAAAAATGTTTCATTTTAACGCTCTCAAGAGTTACAGATCTATACATTTTAGGGGACTGTCATGTGATCTACATGCATGGCCTGTGTGATCTACTGGTAGATCATGATCTACCTTTTGGGCACCCCTGGTGTAGATGTTCCTTGTCATGTCAGCAGGCTGCAGCACAGTGCAGTGGACCAGAGTTCCAAGACACCGTGTCAACAACACTATTAACTCCACCATCACCCACTTATGGCTGTCTTGTGCCTTGATGTGAAGCATTTCTTTCAAATTATTTCATCATTGTACACTGTGAGTGTGAGGAGTAAAAAAGAAAAAAAGTATTTAGGGTTATGATTATTGTGATAATTGTGAACTGAAAGCAAGAATAAAATGTATTTTTAGCTACAAAAGGCTTACGCATTTAATTGTGGTTTAAAAAAACAACAGCAACAACAAAGCAGCATGCCACACTGAGCTGTGTTGCCTACAGATCGACAGAGATGTTATCATCAGGGGCGGATCTAGGCATGGAGGGGGGGGGGGGGGGGGTCAATGCCCCCCCTAAATGCCCAAACTGCTCCACCAAACATGATGGCATGCTAATCAACCTGTCAGATTTAAGTGCTTATAACTAAAATGATTTGAGACACTACTACTGCTAACTAACTAACTACAGCTGTGTCACCACTAAACCAACAGCATTTCATCATTGAAAACAGTAAACTCTCTGAGTCAGACCTTTAGCTTCATGCAAAGGGCTTCGTGTCTGTTGTAACTTCAACAACAAGTGATGTTATTATTGATGCTTTACTTGCCTGTGACTAAAAAACATTTTTTTCCCCCCAATTGGGAAATGTTACATCCGTCCCTGGTTATCATCTGTTCCGTATAGCATATACGGTATAGTTCCAATTCACATCATGTCACATCATTTACATAACATGTTACATTTCCCTCAAAATGTACAGCGCATAATCATTCTGACCAGTGACCACATCTTCACAAAGTACTGAGATCAGTTAAAGTTCTAAAACACAGTGCATAAAAATAATGAGTGCATATACAGTATAATGAATGAATAGTATACCCTACATAGCATTCAGCTCAGAGGCCTTGTGTTGAGGGTTCGATTCCCCACCCGAGTCATACCAAAGACTATAAGAATGATCCCAAAGTCTTGCTGCTAGGCCAGTATCAAGAGTTAGACTGAGGACAAGTCCCTGCAACAGTATACTAGGCTGCATCATGTTTAAACAAATTCTGATCCACTGAGCATATTTCATAACTTGTAATGAATAATATATCATTGGCTCAGTGATTGTTGTTGCACATCAATCAAATCCCCAATCAAAGTATTTCCATGTACTGTTTGCTAAGTGATTTGGGCTATTTAACAAAGCAACCTAAGGGCAGGTTAGATCTAGCCTGTAGCCACAATTAATATTTCCACACTCCCTCCAGTGCGCCACATTGCATACTGTTGGACACAGAACCCTCTCATCTTTATTTTACCTCATTTCCCCCCTTGAGTAATTAATGACCTATTTTGTCATTCTGACGCACACAAAACGTAACAAAACAGTTGATCTACAAGCTCAAAACGGGGGGATCCTAAATAACTATTCCTGAAATGGAATCCTAACATTGAAGTAACATTTCTATTTGAATAGAAATGTGTTAAAGGGGAATTCCACCCATTTTTTAAATTTTCCTGAGAGGATACAAATGTGAACCATTTGGTTCCATATTTGTACCCTCTCAGGAAAAAGGGGTCGTAAAGAAAAATCATTAAGATACTAAATTTATCTGCGGCTCCTCCAGACAGATAGTATTCAGTGGTCCAAATTGGCTGTTCTGACATTGAAGGATGCCGACCCCTGCATTTGGTCTTTAGGAACTTAAATACATTACATAAATACATTGCAGGGTCCTAATTTCCTGGACCTGGTCAAATTGGACATACAGTAACATGTCACCTGATAACAGTTGTTACCTATGGTGACCAGATGTCCATCTTTGCGTCGGACAGTCTCTCATTTCCAAGACTTTTCAGGTGTCCCACAAACTATAGCCCGTCTGTCCCACATTGTGACTGACAGACATGGGCGGATGTAACATTTCCCAATTGGGGGGGCAGGAGAAAATGGTATGGGGGCAGCTTCCACACCCATACCATTTTCGGTTACAGGACTTTTATTAGGCAAGTAAAGTATCGATAATAACATCAGTTGTTGTTGAAGTTGCAACAGACACGCAGCATGCATAAAGCTAAAGGTCTGACTCAGAGAGTTTTCTGTTTTCAATGATGAAATGCTGTTGGTTTAGTGGTGCCACAGCTGTAGTTAGTTAGTAGCAGTAGTAGTGTTTCAAATTGTTTTGCATGCTATCATGTTTGGTGGGGCAGACTGGGCATTTAGGGGGGCATTGCCCCCCCCCCCCCATGCCTATGCCTAGATCCGCCCCTGCTGACAGAGTTCAGTGTTCAAATGGAAACTCTGTTCAGATCAGCCGTTACTGCTATATTTGAATTGAAATCCTGATTTTCTTCATATGACAAAATCTTAATAATTTACTAACCACATCGGCAACACATTTGACTGCTCAAATCCCACAAATGCAATATACTTCTGTCCGTCAAAAGAACAGCATAGATCTGATCATCACCCTTATTATTACTCAAACATAAACATCTCAGATCTCAAAGTTTAATGTTTGTTTATAATTGCATATATATATATATATATATATATATATATATATATATATATATAATATATATATATATATATATATATATATATATATATATATATATATATATATATATATATATATATATTTAGGGATGTTGAATGATTAAAATTTTAATCAAATTAATCACAGCTTCAAAATTAATTTAATCATGATTAATCACCATTCGAACTATGTCCAAAATATGCATGTTTTCCGAAAAAAACAACAGAATCTGTGAAAAAAATAAACATATATCTTTAAAATATTTATCAAAATAGGCGATCTACAAGCCCTCAATGCTTGTAGATCCTCCAGCTATACTCTATGGCTCCGGTTACAGGGAGACACACGGCTATATGTCTCCGTAAATCTGTGCTCTACCCATTTCTTTCAATGAGAAAATGCTCAGTGGGTTGAGTGAGTGTGCACATGAGTTAATTGCGTTAAAATTTTTAATCAGATTAATCAACAAAATTAATTTAATCCCATTAATTAACTATTTTCAACAGCCTTAATATATATATATATATATATATATATATATATATATATATATATATATATATATATATATATATATATATATATATATATATATATAATATATATATATATATATATATATATATATATATAGTCCTCTGTGACTGCAGCCGTATTGTTTTCAAGAATTAATCAGAAGTAGTAGCATCACTCATAGAAGAAATTAACCAACATAAGTCCATATTTTGTCTTCTGCAATACAGCATCTCTGGCACTACTACGGATTACAGTTTGCAAACATGGCAGTCGAATAGTTTATTCCAACAGATCAAAGGTTGATAATGAACCATATGCTATTGGTCTAATAGTTGCTCCACTGAGTATTGTCAATGCAATTAACCATTTGTGTACTGAACGCGTTTTGGTGTTTTAGCTGTTGAAAAATAGCAGATCTACAAGCTCATATCGCGCCACCGAGTGGCGCGATATGAGCTTGTAGTTCTGCTATTTTTGAAAAATTGTGAAAATATGGTGCAAATCTTTGAACACATTATTTCGGAAGCAAACATTTTTAACTCAAATCTCTGCTTCTGGGGGATCCTTAGAACAACATGTTTTTAGATGAGGTTCTGCAGCTAAATAATAGATATTTCTGGGGGTCCTTCCTATGAAATATGTCAAGCATCACTGACACAGAAAGAGATTTTTCCAGAAAAACTAGAATCTCACGCCAGGGACTAGAATTTAGTGTCAGAAACTAGAATTTAGACGTTGGGAACTAGAAACTAGTGTCAGAAACTGGAATCTAACTTCAGAAACTACAATATACTGAGAGGAGCTAGAAACTACCGTAGGGAACTAGAATCTGGCATGAGGAACTAGAATCTGATTAGGACACAATAGTTTAAGAGTCTCTCGTGATGGTGTGTGACAGAGCCTGGCCTGAACGTCATGCATGCTGGGCGCTGATAATTGACGCGTTTGTTCTCTCACATGGCCTGACCTCACCATGTCTTCTGTTTCCTCCTGAGGGGGCTGTTTATTTATATTCATTCTTTCAGAATATTATTGTTATGTACCAAGGGATTCACGCACCATGAAACACATTTTACTTAATTGTATCGCTGATTACCAGAAAGTTACACTGTACAGTTTTACCTGCGCATTGACTGGTAAATATACAGTATATGTATTGTATATCGGAAGGCCATTATTAGGAATAAACCCCTGGGATGAAGCAGGCTGTGTTTTTCAGAAGGCATTGGTTTTCAACCTTTTTCACCAGGGCCCACTATTCATTCAGAATTTGAGCCGAGGACCACCATTTGAGGACATTTCAGACCCCAAAACTAAAGATTCTTTTTGTTTTTGTCCAGAACTGCAGGCTGGATTTGGGAAACAAAACAGTCAAACATACAGATCAAAAATTACCATTATTCTTTTACATTCTCTAGTTGTGTAGACGTGGGCTAATTCACATGATGAATATTTTAATTTTTAATTCACACGATCAATATTTGAGAGTGTAAACACGAAAACAAATCATTTGGTTTCATGTTTACGCTCTCAAAGAGTTACATCTGGTTAACCAACTTTCCATCATTTAGCCTGGGGGACCACCTAGAATCCTTTCAGGGACCACTGGTGGTCCACTCCCCGGACCACGTACGTACCTGTTAAAAAACCCTGTCCTACAGAGTACAATGTAGGCTAAACTTACTGTAAATATACAATACAAAACAATTAGCAGAGGAAAAATACGAAACAAAAAGAAAAACAACACAAAATCAGGGTATTAAACACTATGTAAGTGTAGCAGTGGCTACAGCCTGTGATGGCCTAGTCTAGTATCTGATTTTGGTCTGATGTTTAAAGGACCACTTCACCACTTTTCAACATAATATTCATATAACATGTCAGGTCCTCACTAATGTACATGATAAAATACCACTATTTTTTCCCTACTCAGTCTGTGTCTCACAGGAGGGCTGTGGACAGTTCAGAACTTCTTCCAATGACATCATCAATAGTGTAATCCAAGGTAAAGGAAACTGCAGGCTTTCTATTCCTGAAAATGCAAAAATGGCAGCCATCGTTCTCCTGATAATAAAAAATATAAAATATATTTTAAAAAACACATCATTTAAAAAAAAATCTGCAGAATGATGATGGGTGCGTTCGGAAATACACTCTAAACGCACTCGTGTACTCTGTAGTCGTTCGTTTATACCTGGTGTATTTGGGGCATTTGGTGCTCCTCGTTCGTTTATTCACACTGGTGTGTTTAGTGCACGCACTGAACAACCCTACCCTGGAGACGGGGTTGGCCGGTGTGGAAGGTTTGATTGCGTCACAGCTGTGTCTCGAGCGCTGCCGTTAAGTGAAAAGCAATACAACTGTTGTGAGCTAGGAAGCTAGGCTATGGCTAAGCATTGTACTGTGGTCCCCCAACTTTTACATGTCTGTCAAGGACCTGCACATTTATCAAATAAATGCATGCAGACCCCCATTTGAAAATACTTTCCAGGGGGACCCCCTTAAGAGAGGATTTATATGGCTTTGGCAGTGATTCTCGCCATTTTTGAGTGAGGTGTGTTGTCTGGTTTTAACTGCTCGTTCGTAAATCAACGCACTCGGTGACGACACGCCCACAAAACCAAATGAACTGGGTGCGCACCCAGTTTGTATTTCCGAACATACCCGATGTCATTGGAAGAAGTTTCTGAACTGTCCACACAACCCTCCTGTGAGACACAGACTGAGTAGAAAAAAAAAAATAATAGTATTTTATCATGTACATTTGTGAGGATCTATTATATGAAGATACATTGAAAAGTGGTGAAGTGGTGCTTAAGATGTTGGACTTTCACAAGACCCGAGTTTGACTCTTGTCTTGGGCGTTACATAATGCACACAAAGGTGGATCATTTGATATTTGAGTCAAATAGTCTCAAATAATGCTAATTTGTCAGCATTATTAATATCAACTACAGTTTATTTGAATTCATATTCAATTAATATTTTATATGTTCAAATTTAACAGTACTAGGTAACCTTTTCATTAATAAATCAATAAAACAGTGTGTGCGTGTGCGCGCGTGCGCGTGTGGCAGTGACGTCATAGAGCAGCGCACACAGCCAAGTGTTGCCAACTTGGCGCATTTGTCGCTATATTTAGCTTTTTTTCCAGACCCCGCACCCCCCCCCCCAGCGCCAAAATTAGTGAAAGGACCAATGGTGACCAAATGGACCATTATTCGTAGATTTGTAAGTGTAACTCTTGAGATCGTAAAATGAAACCAAATGGAGTTAAATTATATTCATACATCTGAATTACCTAATTTCCAAGCAATTCTTATACATTTTCAAAATGTATAAGAATTGCTATTTTGACCAACATTTTGCCAGTTATCTCTCCTAAATTAGTCCGAGAGACTAAACTCAACATCATGGTCCTCCGTGGCTAAAAGGCAGTAAAAATTAGTGCCGGCCCTGGTATGAAAATGGTTGAAAACCACTACTAGTCTACAACACTAGCGCATTCTTCTAGTGCAGTGGTTTTCAACCTTTTTGACTCCAGGGACCACCATTTGTTCAGCATTTGAGCCACGGACCACCATTTGAGGACATTTGAGCCTCAAAGACCTAAAACTAAAGAATTCTTTTGGTTTCGTCCACAATTCCTGGCTGTATTTTGCCAACAAAACAGTGTAAAGTTCTTAATTAGGCCTAAGTGGTGCTAATTCAGATGATAAATAGTGTGAAAATGAAACCAAATGGACCCGCAAGGGTCCATTTGGTTTCATTTTCACATTCTCAAGAGTTACATCTGGTTAACCAACTTTCCATCATTTAGCCTGAGGACCACCTGGAACCTTCTCAAGGACCACTGGTGGTCCCCGGACCACCTGTTGAAAACCCTGTTCTAGTGCATTTTGGAAGTGCCACTAGAGCATTTTGGATTTTGTCGGTTGGCAACACTGGTCTGAAGTAGAGGTAAACATCAACTCCATCTAAACGCAGCAGCAGCAGCAGCAATCGCTACGGTTTACCTGTATTGTATTTTGGATGTAAAGCAGTAGGCCTATAAGCTGCTGTATAGTCATTATTATCCATTGTAGACTTCTGAGTGAGATAAAGTGTGACTGAAGCTGTCCTTGTTGTTCCAGGAGGAGGAGGACAGGACGCTACTTAGCAGAAAGAAGAAGTTCCCTCTGGGATTAATTGTCACCACTTAAAAGTAGGCCATAAATACGGCTAGCAATAGTTAACATTGGCGTCTGCTTGCTTGATGCATTAGCACACTCACAGTAGGCTGAGTCTACCCTTGTAGAGTTCTGATAGACAGTGGAGGAGGAGAAAGTTCATTGTACCATAATACAGAAGAACCAACCACCACCACCACCACCGCGGATTCACAGGGCCGGATCTAGAGGGGGGCAAATGTGCATCGTGCCCACCCCCAACTAAAGGTAATATCAGTGGTTTTCATCAGTGGTCCGGGGACCACCAGTGGTTGAGAGAGGTGGAAAGCTGGTTAACCAGCAGGGGCGGATCTAACATGTCCCGTTTGGGGGGGGGGGGGGGGGGGGGGGGGGGCAAGAGAACATGTTGGAGGGGCAAGAGAAAATGGTATGGGGGCGGCTTCATCGCCCGTGGCGCGAAGCGACACGGGCGATGAAGCCGCCCCCATACCATTTTCGGTTACAGGACTTTTATTAGTCAAGTAAAGCATCAATAATAACATCAGTTGTTGAAGTTGCAACAGACACGCAGCATGCATAAAGCTAAAGGTCTGACTCAGAGAGTTTTCTGTTTTCAATGATGAAATGCTGTTGGTTTAGTGGTGACACAGCTGTAGTTACTAGTTAGTAGCAGTAGTAGTGTTTCACATCATTTTAAATATAAGCACTTTAATTTGAAATATCTTGGATTGTTTTGCATGGCATCGTGTTTGGGGGGTCAGACTGGGTATTTAGAGGGGCATTGCCCCCCCATGCCCATGCCTAGATCCGACCCTGTTAACCAGATGTAACTCATTGAGAGCGCAAACATGAAACCGAATGGACCCACCGCATGTTTACACTCTCAAGAGTTAAAATATTCATCATGTGAATTAGCCCAATTCTACACAACTAGAGAATGTAGAAGATTAATGGTCATTTTGTGTTGTAGTGTCCCCCATGGGACACTGGAGTTGTGTGTTTAAAACTTTTGATTTGTGTGTCCCTTTAAGTTGGAAAAGGACTTCCGGGGGAAAAGAGCACTTCCGGTGTTTAGAGCGGGAGTTTTGCGAGGATGTGTGCACACACACACACACACACACACACACACACACACACACACACACACACACACACACACACACACACACACACACACACACACATTACATGACATGGCTACATTGTCTCCATCCCTGCCGGAGGAGGAGGAGGCGACACACAGTTAGAAAGTAACACGAGAAGCGCCACAATGTTGCAAACAAGCCCAACATCCGCACAACACCACCACCACCACCGTGTACGACTGGAGTGCTTCTTTGTTTCGCATCACTTGGCGGATTTGAAACATTATAACGACGTGCCGTTTCACAGCGGCGGTCACCACCATGTATCAGACCCTGTGTGTGTGTGTGTGTGTGTGTGTGTGTGTGTGTGTGTGTGTGTGTGTGTGTGTGTGTGTGTGTTGTGTGTGTGTGTGGTGCTATTGTTTGGTTGTTTTCCTTCTATACTGGGGGTTTTTTCTAGTCTCTGGTCGGCCAGCCAGGCAGCAGGTGCAAGACGCTGGCTGATCATTAGGTAGCCTGGTCTAGCCCTCAATGATTTTGGCCTTGGGGGGCGGGGGTGTCGTGGGATCCACACGGCGGAAGTGCTGCGCTCTGATTTGATCTCACTAACGTGTCGTCATCTCCGGCCCCTCCCACGCCCGTCTACTGCTGTTCTACGTCACATCATTTAGAGCGACGCCCACCCCGGAAGGTTGACACTCCCCTCAAGGCCACTTTCCAACGTGCGTTAGTCCAGCCTTTCCGTTTTCGCGCAAGGTGGACGAAAATGAAAGCCTGGGTGTCGAGGCTAATCATTAGGAGACTATTATGCAGTGTTTCATTTTTACGCTCTCAAGAGTTAAAATATTCATCATGTGAATTGGCCCAAGTCTACACAACTAGAAAATGTAGAAGATTAATGGCCATTTTGATCTGTATGTACCAGGCGAGCATCTAGCGCATTCTAGTGCATTTTGGAAGTGCCACTAGTGCATTTTGGATCTTGTCAGTTGGCAACACTGCTCGGACGTATTGTGTGTGCTCTGTGTGGCAGCTGTGTGCAGTGTTGTTTCACGGTTATTATTATTATTTTTGATCAATTGTTTTATTTATTTTCTATATTCTACAGAAGCATGAATAGATTACCAGTAGGCCTATACATAAGAGCAGCTAAATTCAGGGGAACAATACAGATCGATTAAAAAAAAAAAAAAAAAAAAAAAGAGGAGGAGAGAGAAGTGGGGACAATAAATAAACAGGTAGATAAAAATAAATGATAATATAGATTATGCAACTCATAATATATAATGTATTCCTATAATATACCATACCATCTATCTCAGTGCTATTATTCTCACCAACTTCATCAACAACATAATTATCATTATTATTATTATATCCCCTCTCAGAACCATACCAGATGGCAGAACTGAACAGTATGCAGTACAGTAATGACAAACACTCTGCATGACAACACAAACACAACAGACTAGGACAAAAGAAAAAAAGAAAAGAAAAAAAAAACACACCAACAACAACATCAAACGACACAGTACAGGGACTATAGTTGCAAGCCAGGGAGCCAATCGGCAGCAGCGAGTGGGGAAACATCCTTTGGTCAGCTATAGAACCAATCTGTGGATATCAATTAAGGGAATGAGAGTGAACTGCCTCCAAAGCTTTAGACCAGTTGGCAACAGTGTCTGCTCCGGCGCCATTCAACCTGGCAGTAGATCGCTCCAATAAACAAATATCTGAGAAACAATTGAGCCAGTTTGTCTGCAGATTAATTCTCGGTTCAAACCAATTTTTAATAATTGTTTTCTTAGCAGCAGTTGAGGCAGCTAGTAATATACGTCTATCCTGAAAAGTTAATGCGATAGTAGGGTTATAACCGATGAGAAATAGAGCTGGACAGCTGGGAAGAGCTTTGCCAACAATAGATGCTACAATCTCCGTGATCCGTGTTCGGCGAGGAGGACCCCTCTCGCCGTTACAGTATGTTTGCCTGTTTTGTTTCTCAAATCCAGCCTGGAATTGTGTACAAAAGCAAAAGAAATCTTTAGTTTTGTGCCTGTGCAGGGGCCAAAATGTCCACAAACACAACTTGATGACATCATCAAGTTGTGTTTCATCATGTTAATGACTTTTCTTTTAGGACCTACTTTTTCTGAGAATGTGCAAATGGAACTAAACACCTGTAGGTGCGGTTTTGAAGGAGTCAAGGGATTCACATGTCTTAATTCAATAAAATAGGATTATTTACTTGATTCATTTAATAAGGCATACATTAAGGCATACATGTATGCAGACATCTCTGACATCTCTGACGTTTGTAAAAAAAAAAAAAAAAACAAGCTGCTAGAAAATCGGTTGAAAATTGAGCATGTTATAGTTATTTAAAAAAAAATCATCACCATTGACACATTATGTTATGAGTGAGTGAGCTGACTGAAACAAGAAGGCCACCACATAACAATGTCACTCTCCATTGGCCAGCAACGCTGGCGAGCCATATAGCTTCAGGTACCTTATACCTAGCCGCATTGCAACGTTAGATTCTTTTCTTTTATAATTGGAATTTCATATGAATCTAACGTCGCATCCAGCTTCATTGACTCGACCGCTGTCTAAATGTCACCAGTGATCTGCTTGTATTCAACGAGTCAAACTCAACAACTTTGCAGCTGTAGAGAAAGCTTGCCACATCCTCTGTCAATCTGCAAGGGTTTGTGCCATAAAAATCCACCGTAGACATATTATGAGCTACTTTCTGTCCTGGGTATTCCACAACAAACATCACAGCTGCCATCTTGCCAAATAAGAGTTGAGGGGGGTGCTTGTTTTATACACTGACACACACCAGGTGCACACCTGGTCGGTGCACACGCAGTATCGCCACCTGCTGTTTGTGTGTCCCTCTCAGGACCACTGGTGGTCCCCGTACCACCTGTTGAAAACCCCTGGTTTAAAGCACTTAAGTAGGAAGTAAACTTAAATGCAAAATTTACAATACATTTTTGGGGGGCAAGTGACCATGACCTGAGGGCAAGTAGAACCTGACTTGCACTTGCCTGACGGGCAAGTGCCTCGGAGACCTTAGTGTCAACCCCTGAATATTATCATGATGTGTGCAATATACCCATTATAACAGAGGGCCAGTTATAATAGTAATTAAATATCATCCCACAGGCTAAAGATAACTCATTCACAGGCTTGATCTGGACCTACAGACAGGTCAATAATGGCTTAGAGCAGGGGTTTTCAACCTTTTTGATGCCAGGGCCCACCATTTATTCAGAATTTGAGCCACGGACCACCACTTGAGGACATTTTAGCCCCACAGATCCCACAACTAAAGATTTCTTTTGCTTTTGTACATCTTCTAGTTGTGTATACTTGGGCTATTTCAGATGATGAATATTTTAACTCTTGAGAGCGTAAAAATGAAACCAAATGGACCCGCAAGGGTCCATTTGGTTTCATTTTTACGTTCTCAAGAGTTACATCTGGGTTAACCAACTTAGCTGGGGACCACCTGGAACCCTCTCGGGGACCACCAGTGGTCCCTGAGAGGGACCACCAGTGGTCCCTGAGAGGGACCACCTGTTGAAAACCCCTGGCTTAGAGTAAGTTGTAGAAATGACCATAGCTAACTCCTGTCACACAACACAACACATTTATAACGGAATACAGACTAACTTGTATCCTGTCATACATCATTAACTACCTACATGTAGTTGACTAGCGGTAGTTGAATTAAAGGGGAACTCCACCCATTTTCAACATTCTAATAAGTCATTAGTATACCCTAGAGGTGTTGAGTGGACATGATAAAAAGTTCCCCCCATTCTGTGTTCCCAAGGAATGGAGGTCTGAAGAAAGCCACTAATGGATTTCTTTAGACACTTCTTAATTCTGAGAGCGTACAAATGGAACTAAATGAACCCGTTAGGGTTCATTTGGTTGCATTTGTACGCTCTCAGAAAAAATGTTGAAAATGGGTGGAGTTTCCCTTTAAAGCATTTTCCCCACCACAGAGTTACGAACTATACTGTAGGCCCATACTAATAATACAGGTCAATTGATCAATTAATGGTCAGTATTAAGCGCTCAGAGTTAGATTAAGTGAAGATCTTACAGCATGGCGTGTCTAAAAAATTCTGTCCTATTTCAGGGGAATTGCAGTCCAAGCATCAAAGAAGTGATTTTGAAGAACATCCACAAGCCTCAGTCAGAATCCACCTGAGAACCGCCGTCTACTTTCCACCACCATTTGCACCACCGCTGACTGGGCCAAATAAAGTACATCAGCAACGTCGTCCCTTCAAGACCTAAGGTAATTATTGACAATTGCACAGGGCTTGACACTAACACTTGCCCGCTTGCCCGGGGCAAGTAAAAAAAATGGTCGGGCAAGTGAAGACTGCTACCTGGTTGCCCGAACGGGCAAGTGTGCGACTTTTGTGCTTGAAGGTGGTCATTGAGCTCTGCCTCTGTCTCTTTCCCTGATTTCTAGCTACAGTATCTCTCCTATCTCTCTCCCAGGTCCATTTGGTTCCAAACTATCATTTTACTGGTCTGTGACCACTGTAGGAACCACTGATTTACAAGTTGAATATTTATTGTAGGAGATTGTGAGATTTGCGACTTAAACAAAACAGTCTTTGACTGCAAAAGGAAATGTTTAAAGCACCAAGTAGAAAGTAAACTTAAATGCAAAATTTACGATATATTTTGGGGGGCAAGTGACCATGACCTGAGGGCAAGTAGAAACTGACTTGCACTTGCCCGATGGGCAAGTGCCTCGGAGACCTTAGTGTCAACCCCTGCTTCCATTTCACAACCGCACAACTATCAATAGTACAACTACTGTGGCAACATTACAGGCAGGAAAATCATTTCAACGAAAGCCAGGCAGAATATGTAATGTGTGTGTGCGTGTGCGTGCGTGCGTAGTGGTATGCAGTGTTGGTCTATATTACTTAGGAAAGTAACTTCTTTACTTTACTCGTTACCCCTTAGACAAAGTAATATCATTACTTTACTTATTACTGGATTTGAAGAGTAATATATTACATATTACGTTATTACTTTCCCAAGTTCTCAACACCGCTTTTGAAAAAATAAAGAAGTACAACATAATCCGTTTATTACAAAATAAAGCAGCAAGCGATTTGTAGTGTACATAACTGCGCAGGATGCAGCGTGTGGACTGGATCTACAATCTACTGCACATCTCTTTTGTTACAGTACCTGTCAATAGCTTGTACATCTGTTCTATTTTTGCATGCAACAACAAGCTCATTTAAAAAAAGTAACTTGGCGTTACTTGCAAAGTAATGCGTTACTTATTACCCATTTTTGCAGAGTAATCTCGTTACTTTACTTTTTGGAGCAAAAGTAATAATATTACAGTAATATGTAATCTAAAATTAGTTACTGCCCAACACTGCTGGTATGGAACAATATTTACATTCTTTGGACATGGCGCTCATATTTGGACATGGCACTGCTGTAATCATGGAATGCCTATAGGGAATGTATTGCATACCATACATATACCGTAGATCAGGGGTTTTCAACCTTTTTGACTCCAGGGACCACCATTTATTCAGCATTTGAGCTACGGACCACCATTCGATTACATTTTCACACCAAAGACCTAAAATTAAAGAATTCTTCTGGTTTTGTCAACAATTCCAGGCTGTATTTTGCCAACAAAACAGAGTAAACCTCTTAATTAAGTGGTGCTAATTCAGATGATGAATATTTTTAACTCTTGAGAGCGTAAAAATGAAACCAAATGGACCCGCAAGGGTCCATTTGGTTTCATTTTTACGTTCTCAAGAGTTACATCTGGTTAATCAATGTTCCATCATTTAGCCTGGGGACCACCTGGAACCCTCTCAAGGACCACTGGTGGTCCCGGGACCACCTGTTGAAAACCCCTGCTGTAGATGACAGATGCATATATGATGGCTGGTGATGTTATAAACTAGTGTCACTAGAGGGCATAGTTACGCACTAACAGAAGGACTCACAGAAGGACTCACAGAAGGACTTCAAATACTAGTGTCAGTGTGTTGTGGCTGTCTGCTCGTTGTTATTGCAATTTTCCGAGCTGCGCTTGGTTCCCGCGTTTGCACGTATTACTTGTTCTCCAATTCTTTCAACAGTCACAATAAGAAATGCTTATCCAGTAAAGAAAAGGACAATTTAATACAACCCCAATTCCGTTGAAATTGGGACGTTGTGAAAAATGTCAATAAAAACAGAATGCATTGATTTGCAAATCGTTTTCAACCTATATTGAGTTTAATACACTACAAAGACAGTATATTTAATGTTCAAACTGATAAACTTTATTGTTTTTTGAAATTATACAATCTTTTGTAAATTGATCCCTGCAACACGTACCAAAAAAGTTGGGACGGAGGCAACAAAAGACTGGGAAAGGTCATGAATGCACAAATAACGCCTGTTTGGAACATTCCACAGGTAAACAGGTTAATTTTAAACAGTTTAATATTGTTATTGAGTATAACAGGACCATCCCAGTCGCTCACAATCAAAGATGGGGCGAGGTTCACCACTTTGTGAACAATTCTTTGAGAAAATCATCTAACGATTTATGTAGAGCACAATGTTTCTCAACATTCAATTGCAAGGAATTTGGTGATTTCATCATCTACAGTCCATAATATAATCAAAACATTCAAAGAATCTGAAGAACTTGCTATACTAAAGTGTCAAGGCCGAAAACCAACATCTAGCACTTGTGACCTTTGATCCCTCAGGTGGCTCTGCATTAAAAACTGACATCATTGTGTAAAGGATATTACTGTGTGGACTCAGGAACACTCAGAAAACCATTGTCAGTTTACAGAATTTGACGCTACACCTGCGATTGCAAGTTAAAACTCTACCATGCAAAGCAAAGCCATACATCAGAAAGGTTGGTTTGAAAAAACGACTAGAAAAACAACCAGAAATGCCTTCTCTGGGTACAATATCATTTAAAATGGTTATACACAAAGTGGAAAAGTGGGCTGTGGTCTGATGAGTCCACATTTCTAATGATAGTGGACCCAGAGAAGGCATTTCTGGTTGTTTTTCAAACCAACCTTTCTGATGTATGGCTTTGCTTTTCGATGGTAGATTTTTAACTTGCAATTGCAGGTGTAGCGACAAATTATGTAAACTGACAATGGTTTTCTGAGTGTTCCTGAGTCCACACAATAATATCCCTTACACAATGATGTCAGTTTTTAATGCAGAGCCACCTGAGGGATCAAAGGTCACAAGTGTTTGGTGTTGGTTTTCGGCCTTGACGCTTTAGTGTAGCAAGTTCTTCAGATTCTTTGAACGTTTTCATTATATTATGAACTGTAGATGATGAAATCACCAAATTCCTTGCAATTGAATGTTGAGAAACATTGTTTTTAAACCGTTGGATGATTTTCTCACAGAATTGTTCACAAAGTGGTGAACCTCGCCCCATCTTTGATTGTGAGCGACTGGGATGGTCTTGTTATACTCAATAACGATATTAAACTGTTTAAAATTAACCTGTTTACCTGTGGAATGTTCCAAACAGGCGTTATTTGTGCATTCATGACCTTTCCCAATCTTTTGTAACTTTTTTGATAAACAATAAAGTTTATCAGTTTGAACATTAATTATATTGTCTTTGTGTTGTATTCAACTGAATAGAGGTTGAAAACGATTTGCAAATCAATGCATTCTGTTTTTATTTACATTTTACACAACGTCCCAATTTCAACGGAATTGGGGTTGTATTTTAATCACAACTAACCTATGGCAGGTTAAAACAAAGCTATGGCTTCCAGTGAGGTCTACAGGTTTAGAGTCAGGTTTTTGGTTAATGTATTATTTAGGCAGTTCCCAGAAGATGCAATTTATTGAACAAGATATTTATGCTATTTTTATATATTGAGAGTTGTTAAATATATTGTTTGAGCAGTTGGACATACATTCAGATGTAACTGGTTAGTTCAGGGGTGCCCTAAAGGTGATGGTGATCTACCAGTAGATCACACAGACCGTGCAGTTAGATCACGGCAGTCCCCATAGATCTGTAACTCTTGAGAGTGTTAAAACGAAACCAAATGGACCCTTACGGGTCCATTTGGTTTCCTGGTTAGTCTCCAGGCCTACTAGGCCCTGCAGCAGTGGAGCTGGCATTATTAGGGTGATGTTTTGCTTGTCATACTCGATAATGAGGTCAAGGTTTGCAAACTAGGCGGGGCTGTGAGACCTAAAAGGTTGTCAGATGTGGGGGAGGGGTTGAATCGGGATCATGGGTTTTAGGTTAAACCTTCTGGTATTTGTGCTGCTGGCCGTTGTAAGGGGATAGAGCAGCAGGGTTATCTGAAGGAGAAGTTCAGTTTGTGTCTGTCATAATCAGTGTTGGTCAATATTACTTAGGAAAGTAACTTCTTTACTTTACTCGTTACCCCTTAGACAAAGTAATATCATTACTTTACTTATTACTGGAATCAAAGAGTAATATATTACATATTATGTTATTACTTTCCCAAGTTCTCAACTCCTACATTTGAAAAAATAGAGATGTACAACATAATCTGTTTAGCGAGCTCTTTTTAGAACTGAATCCAATTTATTGTAATAATAGTAGTCTCTTTGCCTCTTTGACTTTTTAAACTTTTTCCACAATTGTTTTCAAAGACAGTTGAGGTCTTGTATTTAAAAATAAATACAAAATATAGCAGCAAGCGATTTGTATTGTACATAACTGTGCGCAGGATGCAGCGTGTGGACTGGATCTACAATCTAGTGCACATCTCTGTTGTTACAGTACCTGTCGATAGCTTGTAAATCTGTTCTATTTTTGCATGCAACAACAAGCTCATTTTAAAAAGTAACTTGGCGTTACTTGCAAAGTAATGCGTTACTTATTACCCATTTTTGCAGAGTAATCTCGTTACTTTACTTTACTTTACTTTACTTTACTTGACACACTGTGAGCTTGTAAATTATCTCTTTTTTGACAATAGGAGATTTTGGTAGTGTGTGATGTCTGAAGTTGGTACCATAATCTGCTTACATGTACAGAATGTACAGAAAATGAGAATTACAGTACAAACCAAGTACAGCAAATCTGAAAAACCGATTGGACACACTAGTTAAGAATACACTTGTTTACAATAGTGGCCAACTTGTTCATTTCATTAAGACATTCAGAGACGTACAAAATAATCCATATCATATTTGAGGGATTATATTATCGAAATGCAGCTGTCTGTAGGTGCCCTTTTGAGAGTGGTTTTGAAGGAGTCAAGGGATTCACATGTAAGAACAACACTACGCTGCCAACGGTATGCTATACCTTTGGCCAGTGCAGGCAGAATGAGCAAGAAATACAAAACAATCAAATATTAGCATTGTCCAGGCTGGACTGTCAAGTCGACCAAGTCTGTTGCAAGTCTCAGCTGATCTACACATGCCATGATGAGGTCATTGCTGGATGCGAATCACCATGTGCTCAGGCAGAAGCAGCGGCGGATGTAACATGTCCCATTTGGGGGGGCAAGAGAACATGTTGGAGGGGCAAGAGGAAATGGTATGGGTGCAGCTTACCATTTTCTGTTACAGGACTTTTATTACGCAATTAAGCATCAATAATAACATCAGTTGTTGTTGAAGTTGCAACAGACACGCAGCATGCATAAAGCTAAAGGTCTGACTCAGAGAGTTTTCTGTTTTCAATGATGAAATGCTGTTGGTTTAGTGGTGACACAGCTGTAGTTACGTTGTAGTTAGTAGCAGTAGTAGTGTTTCACATACAGTACATACGTTTTACATATAAGCACTTTAATTTGAAATATCTTGGATTGTTTTCATGCCATCATGTTTGGTGGGGCAGTCTGGGAATTTAGGGGGGCATTGCACCCCCCCATGCCCATGCCTAGATCTGCCCCTGGGCAGGAGGCTGTTCTCAGTAGCTCACACCCTCAGAGGATCTGGCTGGGATGTGTCTGTCTGCCTGGGGACAAGCGTCTATCACTAGTCCCTCATTGCCATCTGGAGGGATATACAAACAGACAAAAATTACATTACTTTCTTTGGATTTTTCTTATAATTAGTGAGGACAACTTTGGACTCTTGGCTTTCTAGACATTATTTGTTAAAGAGGAAGCGCTGACTCTCATAATATTGTATAATAATAATACTATTAAATTTGGACCTGTTGCAACTGATTTGTCATACCCTTTAATCCAGGAGATTCCACTTGAAGGTGTTCAGGAAACCTAGGTTAGGTTTTAGAAAGCAGCATCAGGTCTAAATGGCTTCAAATTTAATACAAACAGGCTGCTGGTTTTCAAGATATCTCAGAATATTATTCTTTTTGCTGGTACTCTACATTCTACAGTATTGTTTTGGACATTACTGACATAGGTCACTTAAGTCTGTGATCATAATCTTTCTCTAACCTGGTGCTACACTGCCACCATGTGGCTAAATGGTGTCTTGCACCCATGCTCTGTTCTGTCTGCAACTGTGCAACACCATGTTGTTTTGATACAGTAGCCTACATACTGTATGGTTGCTGCACTAAAATTAAGTTGTATACATTGCCGTACATGGTTGTAAGCAATTCATAATTTGGACACAGGGATGAGGTTTTGTGGTATTTTTTTTCTGTTGATAATAATGACAAATAATAATAATTATCAGTGCTTGGTGGCAATTATTGTCAAGAAGGCACAAAACAACATGATGCCAGGTACCCAGGATACACAAACCAACATTATGGCAGTTTGTTTAGTGCAGCAATGTCTGGACGGACAAAATTCCCACTAAAACTAAGTTATGTACAGTATCTTCGCCCAGGTTGCACAAGTGCAGTATTAAGACAAGGCAATGACAATTCTCTCTGTAATTGCTTTGTTGTCAGTTTTGCAAGAGAAACCAAGTGGCCAGGTCTGTGACCACAAGCACAAATTAATACTAGCTGATCTACAAGCTCACAGCAACCCATTGTGATGTCGTACATTGGTTGATTAGAACTGTTTTAGAACTTCATCTGCAGAAAGAGAGAGAAAGAGGGCAAAGAAGGAAGATGGTGTGGTATGGAGGGTTAGTGGGTTCACTTCAGTGAAGATTGGATGAAGAGCTTCTGATGCCATAAATGTACAGTATAGCTTTCAGAGTTAATTCAGTCAGATATACAGTATATACTCGAGGGTCTCACTCCGCTCATTCAGTGTTATGCAAGTCCCACATGCCATTTGCCTGGAGATCGAGGCAAGTTAAAATGTATGTGTGACGGCCCTTTAAATGCTCACATGTGAATGTGCATCACCTCAACAGCAGAGGATGGTGAAATGCTGTGCAACAATCACATAGTGTCATGGAGTTTCATATTAACTGTACATTGTGCAAGTGCATCAACGGTGAGGTTTATGCACTTGCACAATGGTTTTCAACCTTTTTGATCCCAGTGACCACTATTTATTCAGCTGAAATGCTGAATACGGACCACCATTTAAAGACACTTTAGCCCACAGACCCCAAAAGTAAAGATTTTTTGGAAACAAAACAGGCAAAGAAAGATCAAAAATGACAATTCTTCTACATTCTCTAGTTATGTATAGACTTGGGGCTAATTCACATGATGAATATGCGTTCCACCTGCAATGTGTTCCTGGTGTTATGCATTGTTGTTTGGGTGTTCGTTTGTTACAAAGCTGATCTCCGGAACCTCTGCCCAAAATGTTCCATGTTCCAGAACGACCTAGTATAGCACCACCCTTAGGCAGGATCCAGTTTTACATCTACCTGCATCGATCTGCATGAAACATTGCATGTACACTCCTTAGAGGACAAAGGTGATCCTTTGACCTGAATTTTTCATTTGAGCTTTTTATAGCGCCAATTCGTTACACAGTGTCTGTACAGTCATGTGCTCATGACGGATGTGTCCCATATTTCTGCTACTTTTGAAAAAAAAAAAGAAAAAAAAAATGAAAATGTGGTACAAATCTATGAGAATGTTATAAATATTCAGCTGTTGGCCTCTGGTGGCCAACAGACCACCAGTTAGTCCATGTTTAAATGGCTTGACGTCACAATTTAAGCCAGAAGTAACTCGGCTATAGGTTTGAACTTAGTGTGCATGAGGTGGTACAACGTTAGGCTACTGGACCAGTGGACACCTGGACACTAAAACTAATCTGTCACGGCGAAATATCATGGGTCTGACGTTATTCAGACCATTTCAACGCAATAGACCATGACCTACTTGTGCGCAAAAAAGTTGGTACTCTACTGAGTGCTAATCTAGTTACAGTCTGAAAACATTTGGCCTCTCAGGTGTTTCAACTGAGAACAATAAGCCACCCTCCTACTGCCTGACAGCAGGGACAGGCAGGGTACCATGTACACCGTGCTGGCAGTTAGGGTGATGGTTTGGGTTGCTGCAGAAAACGTCCCTGTCTGACGTGGCTGTCTGTCTGTCCCACCTTGTGACTGACATAGTTCGGTGTTCCAAGGTGTTTTATTGCTCCCCGTGTGAAAGGCATGTTTGTTTGCGTGTGTGCTGATGGAGCGGGAGGTAGTGTTTCTGCTATGTGTGCACGCTGGTTGTGCTGGGCCGCTCTGGGACATGTTTGTGAAGTTTAGCCCATGTCCATCCCCAGAACACTGGGACAAAGTATGTGGCAATTCTCACCGTTTATGCACTTGTACAGTGTACAGGTAACTCCTTGACAGATTTACCACAACTGGGGTGATTGATTATTCTGTTGTTTGCTCATCACTCCACTCCAAAAGGTGTTTTAAGCTCATTAACTCATTGATAAATGATATAACTTTAAATGCATTTATTTCTGGATGAGTCCTAGAAATGTGAAAATACAGGCTGTTTGTCAAAATGTATTAAAATGAAAAAAAAAAAAAAAAAAAAAAAGCACACACATCATTAATTCATTTTATTTTCCCCCTTAAAATAGACACCTTAAAGGGGTACTCCACTTTCAAAAAAACTTTTGGTCATTTTATGGTCTACTCAGCCTCATGTGAACACACCAGACAGTTTATAAGTTACTCCTTTCAGTATTTAGATATTTGATGTTCATTAGTCTGCCGGAACGTCCTTCCCATAGAAACCCATTATAACTTAAAACTCCATTTTGACCATGACAGATTATTCAAAAACAACCAATCTTTTTTCTGGTGACTGATATTGTCCTCATAATACGTGAGAGGGCCGTGGAATTGCATCTACAGTTTTCATTTATTTTTAAAATATTGTTTTGGAAAATGTAGCCGCCTCCATATTTGGGTAGGCCTGTAAATGAAATTCCACGGCCCTCTCACGTATTAGGAGGACAATATCAGTCACCAGAAAAAAGATTGGTTGTTTTTGAATAATCTGTCATGGTTAAAATGGAGTTTTAAGTTATAATGGGTTTCTATGGGAAGGACGTTCTGGCAGACTAATGAACATCAAATATCTAAATACTGAAAGGAGTAACTTATAAACTGTCTGGTGTGTTCACATGAGGCTGAGTAGACCATAAAATGACCAAAAGTTTTTTTGAAAGTGGAGTACCCCTTTAAGCTGTCTTTGGATATCATTCATTTGCACAGGATCTTCTATAAATTATTCCATTACTATTGAGCCTAATGGGAGCGAATCTAGCTTTTCTGCTAATCTGTTAGAGTTAATATGAAACTCCATGACACTCCATGACATGTGATTGTTGCACAACATTTCACCATCGTCTGCTACATTCACATGTGAGCAAATATACTGTATTTAAAGGCCCGTCACACACACTGCACCTTTTAACATCTTTATTTGAATTCATAAACAATAGTTAATGTTTAGTCTTCAGCAATAAATGCTTCAGCATAGCGATCACGGGTAGCCTACAGGAAGAAATTCCTTCTCCATATACTGTATGGCGGCTGACAATTATTGCAGACACTGAACATAATTTACCTCATAAAGCTCTAGGCTTGGTCATGGCTGTAATCTGTATGCCAACAACGGACAATGTCAAATACTGTACACTTTTTGGTGGCAAAAAAAATCTTCCTCCTCATATAACAGAAATACCCTGATGACCCTGTATTAGGGTGTCAAAAAATCATGGCATTTTTAAAATGCAATAGTGTTTATAGTTTAACATCATCATTGTAATCAATGCCTCCCCCTTGGGTGCGACAAGGTCTAGTGCAGTGGTTTTCAACCAGTTGTCTGGGGACCACCAGTGTTCCTTGAGAGGGTTCCAGGTGGTCCCCCAGCTAAGTTGGTTAACCAGATGAAAAGTTGGTTAACCAGACGTAACTCTTTAAGAGCATAAAAATGAAACCAAATGAACCCTTATGGGTCCATTTGGTTTCACGTTTACACTCTCAAAAGTTAAAATATTCATCTATATTAGCACCACTTAATTCTTGTACACATTTATAGAATGTAGAAGATTAATGGACATTTTGATCTTTATGTTTGTGAGAATCTAGACTGAAATTGTGGACAAAACCAAAAGAAATGTGTAGTTTTGGGTCTGTGGGGCTAAAATGTCGTCAAATGGTGTTCCGTTGCTCAATTGCTGAATAAATACTGTAGTTGGCCCTGGGATCAAAAAGGTTGAAAACCACTGGTCTAGTGCATTGTAACAGGATAGACTTCTGCATGTTACTAGCTGATACCGACAATAGGCCAATCCTGATCTACTTCATCATCACCACCACCACCTGTTATTCCACAGTTACACTGACCTTCCCTGGTAGCATCCTAAGAGGGATGTTTTCATAAGTCCAAATGAATGGAAAGAGTGTTTCAGTGAAAGTGTGTTTGAAGGTGTGTAGGTGTGTGTTGGTATCAGGATCAGAGAATGATAGCTTTCCTCTGTTCCAGTCCAGCTGGACTCTGATCCTCTGAGGTTTCTGCTTCAATGAGAGATGAGTGCGTGACTGTGGTAGTTTGGACCTTGCTGTGTAACTACCTATAGCAAACGCCATTAACCACTCTTGACCACCTGTGTGTCCCTTCCTCTGGTATGACTCTGCTAACACACCCAGTTGCCAGTCTGCATTGTCTCCAACCTCAACATCCCAGCTGTGAGTCCCTGAGCTAAAGCCCTCAGAACCCAGGACCATAACATACCCGTCAAACCTCTCTGGGTTGTCAGGAAGCTTTTGCCTCTCTCCCAGTCTCACACTGGTCAGATCATCAGACAGGGTGCATACTGGATATGCAGTGTTGGGGTCTAGAATGACAGGAGTATAGGAGACAATGTCCTTCATCTTGTCCCAGACTCTGAAGGTCAGGTTTTTCAGGTGTTTGGCCACGTCTATCAGTGCTCCTGAGACCGGCTGTGGGTCCTGCAGTGTGAGCTGGACTCTCTCCATGGTGGTCTTGTAGTTCTGCAGGAATGTGATGCGTTCTGCTTTCAGCTGCTCCTCTGTGGCTCTGATGTTGTTTGAAATGGTTGATATGTCTCTGTTCAGAGCCTTAATCTTCTCCTTCATTATCTGACTCTTCTGCTGTTCCTCCTCCCTCAGTGTAGCGATCCTAGCCTCCTCTTCCTCTTGTAGAAACTGATGAAGCTTCTTGAACTGTTCCTTCATCTGCATCTCTGTGTGTCGGGTCTGGACCTTAATGTGTTCTGCTGTTTGGTCACAGTTTGTCTTCACTTTATTGAAGACATCTAGCTTCTTCTCTAAAGGCTTCAGTAATTTCTGGACTTCTTCCTTGTGGTCCAGAGCAGCTTCATCGATGGGTCTGAAACGGTGGTCGGTGTGTTTTTTAGAATCTCGACACACAAAACACGCTGGCTGTTGACATTCCAGACAGAAGAGTTTGAGTTTCTCTGCATGCATACTGCAGAGAACCTCAACATCAGACCCTGTCGACGCTCTCTGCTGTCTCCCCTGTATAAAAGTCTCACACAGGTTCTTCAGAGCCAAGTTTAAAGGTATATCTATTGAGTGTCTCTTCTTACAAACTGGACACTCCCTTGTTCCCTTCTCTTTCCACCATTCCAGCAGACAGGCTTTACAGAAGCTGTGGCTACACAACAGGATAACAGGATCTTTATAGATGTCATGACAAACAGGGCAGGAAAGATCGTCTTCTGAGAAAGACACCTTGGAAGCCATTTTGTCTTTTCACCTAAGCTACAAACACAGCTCAAGACAGGAAGTAAATCAGTTGTTAGTGACAGTCTTCTCGAATGTTTGCTGAAGTTTAACTTAGCTGTACATCAGGGCTCTTGGTGAAGTCCATTCAGCAGCAGCCTGTTCCACTGGTCTGGCTCAGTATTCAGCAGGTTAGTCCACTGGTCTGGCTCAGTATTCAGCAGGTTAGTCCACTGATCTGGGTCAGTATTCAGCAGGTTGGTCCAGTGGTCTCGGGGTCCGTATTCAGCAGGTTGGTCCACTGGTCTGGCTCAGTATTCAGCAGCTTGATCCAGTGGTTCGAGTATCCTTCTCTGTGTTGCGTGCCGTACAGACTGTCCGCTCACACTGTTGGCGCGTGTTTGATTTAATCTTATCTTCTGAGTGATGAGGTCACACACGCACGCACGCACGCACGCACACACACACACACACACACACACACACACACACACACACACACACACACACACACACACACACACACACACACACACACACACACACAGACACACAGACAATCTCATAGTGGAATTTGATCATTCAAATGCTTTACAATGTACTCCACTTAAATCATTAACCATTGTACAGGTTGTGAACTAGAGAGAGACGCGATGTGCAAGTCACCTGTTTTATTCATTTCCCCGTTTTGGATGCGTGTAGACTGTAGAGTCTTATTTATTATGTATTTTTCTGTTATAATGTCACCAACAGGTGTGTTTTTTTTGCAAAACACATTTTTTTTTCTTGGAGAAATTTGCCAATTCATGTGTTAAATTATGTTACACTGATTCTTCTAGATTCTTCTTTGATGTCATGGTAACCATGCGCTGTCCTGTTTGCATTATCAACAAAAACACCATTGTGCATGTGGAAGTTGTAAAAAGATTCTGTCCATTTTAAATTGTATATAACTGTGCGTTACATTATTTGGCACTTCAAGCATCGACTCTTTTCACAACGGCTCCTCTTAGCGGAAGTAACGGGGCTATGGCGCAAACGTCGTAGCTGTCAAAACCATTAAGCAAACAGCCATCTGCCAAGGCGGCGGGTTCCTATGGTGACGCATCTATGCAGCGTGTGTCAAACAGACCTACAGATACTACGTTAACCCATTATGTTACACTAGCTTTTGAAAAAAAAAAAAAAAATAGATCTACAAGCATCATTTTCACAATAAAAAAAACAGATCTACAAGCTCATATCTATTAAAAAATAGATCTACAAGCATAATTTTCACAATAAAAAAACAGATCTACAAGCTCATATCTATTGAAAAAAATAGATCTACAAGCATCATTTTCACAATAAAAAACAGATCTACAAGCTCATATCGCGCCACCGAGTGGCGCGATATGAGCTTGTAGATCTGTTTTTTTTTTTAAATTGTGAAAATGATGTGCAAATCTAAGAATATACCTGTATTCGATTTTGACACCTAATTGTAGTTTCTGACACTAGATTCTAGTTTCTGACTAGTTTCTAGTTTCCGATGCTAGATTCTGACAGATTCTAGTTTCTCTAAAAAATCTATGTTCCTGTGTCAGTGATTCTTAACATATTTCATGCCAAGGACCACCAGAATTATCTGTATTTGACTGCGGACCCCCCTCTGAAAACATGTTTTCTAGGGATCGCCCAGAAGCAACGATTTTAGTTCAAAATATTTGCTTCAGATCACATTTTCACAATTTTTCAAAAATATCAGACCTACAAGCTCACAGCGCGCCACAGAGTGGCGCGCTGTGAGCTCGTAGATCTGATATTTTTCAATAGCTTAAGTGTAACATAATGCTTTGAACACCAAAACACGTTCACTACACAAAGGGTTAGTACACGTATACTGTACGTTCTGCCTAGTAGGAATGATGATATGATATGATATCTTATGTGAATGTGTGTACATGTAAATATATATATTTGCATGTATATATGTTTACTTACTGTAGTGTATGTGTATGTGTGTGTATTTATGCATTTATACAGTATGTACACTATAGTATATGCGTAGGTGCACCTTACAGCTTACCTACGTATGTGTTATACAACTTCATTTTTGAAACTTGCTTTTGTTCTCTTTTGCTACCATCATTTACCTTCGTAATTTTGGGGTGGGCGTAATAAGCTTCGGCTTCAGCCCATACCTTTTCGGTCAATTGTAATTCATTGTAATTTGATTCATTCTGTACGTATGTTGTGAGAAACCTGACCGAGACAAATAAACTAACTAACTAACTAACTAACTAACTAACTAACTAACTAACTAACTAACTAACTAACTAACTAACTAACTAACTAACTAACTAACTAACTAACTAACTAACGGCTGTGATGGCAAGCAGGTTTATCTATCGAGTAGGGGTGGGCAAAAAATCGATATGCCAATATATCACAATTCTTTATGCCATGATATCAATGTCGAATCACAAGGTTCAAAATCGATTTTTTTAAATATTTATGTAGCGTCTATTCATTCATTTGTTCAAGTCAGAAAGACTGACTGATGTTATCAGGCTGCGTTGTATGATGTGTATGATTGAACTTTTTGCTATCCGTATTGTTTAAAATGTTCTAGTTGATTGAACTTGTCATGGTCCATATCGTTTAGAATTATTTCAAAGGGGAATTCCAAACATTTTCAACATTTTGCCGTACCTTAGATGTTGTGTATACATGATAAAAAAAAGTTCTCCCCATTCTTTCTTTCCTAAAATGGAGGTCTGAAAGAAACCATTAACATGATGAAATCATCAAGTTGTGTTTGTTTTGTTGATTTTTAATTTAGGCCCTTTTTTCTGTGGGTGTACAAATGGAACCAAATGGACCCGTCAGGGTTCATTTGGTTCCATTTGTACGCTCTCAAAAAAAAAAAAATCAATATCGATATTTCTGATCGAATCGCAGCATGATTAAGAACCGCAATATAAATCGATTTGTCACCCTAAATATTGATATTGCATCGTATCGTGAGGTAAATGAATCGTCCCACCCCTACTCCCGGAATCAAGCGAAACGTAACTGTCGGGGATTCGGTGGATCGTTTCCACCGAATCCCCGACAGTTACGTTTCGCTTGATTCCGCTTCGTACAGAAGACCTACCCACATATTCTATAGAGCATCAGAGAGCGTGATGTTTGCCCGTCATGCTGCATTTTGAAATGTAAAAAAATGGTCCAGAAATGACCGAGATATGGATGATGAAAAAGACGTCTGTTTTTGCCGAAAAATCCCGACTTTTTTGCAATTTACAGCATTGCGTCACAAGTTAATTAATGTATTTATTTATATTATATACTGTACATTACCTAAACACAAGGAAGTGACTGACAGCAGTTTATAGGACAATCCATAAATAAGGAGATGAATTGAACTGGCGCCTTTCCACGTGGAGTCATAGACATCTCCAAGGCACACAGATGCCCGCACCGTGCGCACGTGGCTTCTGCCTTCTCATATGGGTTAGCGGGTGCTTGGAAATCGCGTTATCTAGTTCCCAAATCTATTTGACGAAATTAGCAACTTAAGGGACTGCGCGACAAACACGCCTATGACCACACCTCCAGTCACAAATAAAGGTGTCGGCATAAAGAATAGTAGCTAAGGGAAGAGGAAGGTGACGAAAATACCAATAGGGAATTTGTTGCGGGTTTCGGTTAACGTTAGGGATATTATTCTTTTTTTTCATTATCTAAAGTTTATCTATACGCTGTTACCTCCAGTCACACAGAGAGGTTCTTTCGGTTAATAATGATATTTCTTGACACTTGCCAAACACTTACCAATAGGAACATTAAGCCCTAGAAAGCCAGTGCTGTGTGCTTGAGGAGCCTATTCAATAATACAACACTTTCATATTATATTCATAATGCGCTACGGTGAACACTGCAAACGCAGTCTGCTGGGTTTAATTTAATATAATTTCAAGGCCTAATTTGACTTCCTGCATGTCAGTGGCAATGAAACTTTTGTATTTGATGTGGATATCCTTCAATTGAAGTTTTCCCTCAGACTTTGTAGTTTTTGAGATGAACTTTGTGCATAGTATTAAACTTAAAAGGAAAAATAACCCCATGGCCCTTTAATTGTGCAGCGGTACAATAATATCATTCTGATATATCAAAAAAGATCAGAGAGGGGCTCTGCGCTTTTCATGATGGTTTTATAATAACCTGATATTAATACATTGCTGGCTTGTTTCTCTCTTCTTCTCATCTGGATAGTCATCCTTCCTATAGCATCTAAGTTTTAGTTTGGCACCATGGAGTTAACCAGCAAGTGGATTGTAAATCAAATAGCCACAACTTTTCAAAAATAAGTTCTAAAAGATTCTTGCAGCAATGATGATGATAATAATGTATGAAACTGAAGGAATTCTTTATTTTCAGCTATTGAGTAATGTCCTCAGAGCTCCTCTAGATGGCAGCAACGACCTATGCACCGCAATAAACATAGCGCTGCATTTTTTTTCTAATAAATGGAGCCTTGTTTTATAACACAAAATGAATACTGCTCACAGTTTCTCCTGTTTATTTGACAGATATATAAGGGTGCATTTATAGAGAAGATCCTTCTAAGTTCTATTTTCTTTCAGTCAACATATTCAGATTTATTGCAGAAAAGGGAGTATAATATAATACTCTTGCAAGGTTCTATGCCGTCCATTCTTACAGTTCAGAGAAGTAGTTACCACGTCATTTAATATTACTTGTATTTTATCTATAATACAAGAGCTGGCTGTTGAAGCGCGGTATTTCCTTCGCCGCATAACACAGCCATGTTTATTTACAGCCATGATGTCAATATGTTGTTTACCCCAACCCTGGTTCAATTTTATTATCATAATTATTTTAACAAGCTTGGCAGCTGAAAAAGAATCGAGCCAAATGAAAAAAAGTCCAGCGTTTTAATTATTCAGGGCGAAAAGCATTCTGACACTGGTAGTCGTACCGTAGATGAATGTTGAATCGTATATATCGTCGGTGGTGTGAATGGACTGCCAATCTGTAGATGTATTTTTTTAAGTAGTTAACCCTTAGTCTATTGAACGCGTTTTGGTGTTCTAAGCATTATGTTTTAGCTATTGAAAAATAACAGATCTACAAGCTCATAGCGCGCCACCGAGTGGCGCGCTATGAGCTTGTATCTCTGCTATTTTTGAAAAATCGTGAAAACATGGTGCAAATCTATGAATATATGTTATTTCCGAAGCAAACATTTTCAACTCAAATCTTTGCTTCTGGGGGATCCCCCAGAACATGTTTTCAGATATAGATCATTCTGATGGTCCATGGCATGAAATATGTTGAGCATCACTGACACAGGAACATAGATTTTTTTTCCCCCCAGAAAAACTAGAATCCATTGTCAGAAACTAGAATCTAGTGACAAAAAACTAGATTCTATAGTGTTGGAAACTAGAATCTAGCATCAGAAACTAGAGTCTAGCATCAGGAACTAGAATCGAGCATCAACAACTAGAATGTAGCCTAGAAAACTAGAATCTAGTGTCAGAAATTAGAATCTAGACCGGACAAAATAGGTTAATATGAAAATCCTCTTTGACTATTGATAAATGAACTGAGAAACAAACAATATACACAGCATGGGGGCGGTTCTGGTACTGATTGAAGAATCATCATCATCATCCTATGGTCATTTTAGCATCTTTAGATGTTCAGTACTACTAGAACCTCTAGGGATTATTTACCATGTGGAATGGATATTTCTTAAGACAACATTAAACAGACTTCCCAAGGCAGGGCTTGTGCTCCGTCAAAGATGTAGTTCCCTCTCTCTCTCTCTCTCTCTCCTCTCTCTCTCTCTCTCTCTCTCTCTCTCTCTCTCTGTATTTCTGAAGGCCTCCTTTGTAGGCATAGGAATGCCCTGTGTGTACTGTGAAGTGTAAAGCAGGCCCCTGTATTCACATATGCATGGTGGTGATGATGGTGATCTGTATAATTGTAATTGACAGGGGGGTTTATATGGAGTATGTTTGATAAAGATGATGATATGCTCTTAACCCTGTGTGTCCATCGATGAGTTTCTGACTAAAAGGAGGGTGTTGAATGCATAATGTATTCAGTTTGCATCACATTTTGTCATGTCGTCGGCGCGACATCTGTTGATCTGCTAAACAGATCTTCTTAGGAGACGTAGGAGCATGCATGCATGCACAGATCCTAATTGTCAGAACTCTCATTAGGGGGGAGTATCAAGGGACAAAATGCTGAATAAAGACGTGGTTGTAATGTCCTCCATATCGCATTCATTTTGTTGTGTGAGGCCCTCTCTCTCTCTCTTCTGATCAGATATGCATTAAGGTCAACAAAATGTATATGATTCCGTAATTTGAGGCATCAAGATTTCACACTCATGTACTGTGGCGCAACACACATGTAGTTCTAGTACTAACATAATGCAAGCTCCACTGCCGCCCACACACACAGACACACGCACACGCACGCACGCACACACGCACACACACACACACACACACACACACACACACACACACACACACACACACACACACACACACACACACACACACACACAGAGAGACACACGCACACACGCACACACTAGAAGATATATACAGACAGACAGAAAATGTGTAGGAATGAATATTCCTACATATGATCCCTTCGATTATTTATTTTTCCTAATATGTTTGGTACAATGTTTTTAATTGTCTTAGGTTGGTACTCAGAAACTGAAACAAAAGTAGAGCACCTCTAGAATAAATTACAGGTGCTGAACTAAAAAAAATGTAATGTACAAAAGAAAGAAAGAAAAAGAAAAAAAAAAAACAGAAAAATAGTGTAGCAGCTCCCAGGACCAGACAACGGGGCAATCGCAGCGCAGCAATCTGCAGCAGGTTCGTTGAGTTAGATTCACATACAAACGCAGATTTTGTACACATAATGTTGCCTATATTGGCTTTAAGAGGAGTCTGCATGATAGACATCAACAAAAATTGTGGTATTGGATCAGAAAAGAAAAAAAAGTGCTATCGGGACATCCCTAGGATCGCTACCGTTATATGTTATGCAGGGCTAACACTGGTGGGGCAAGTAAAGACTGCTACCTGGTTGCCGATCGGGCAAGTGTGTGCAACTTAGTGTGCTGTAACACAACACAAGATCTATGTATTTGTCTTGAAGGTGGTCATTGCGCTCTGTGTCTTTCCTTGCTTTCTAGCTATCTCTCCTATCTCTCTCCCAGGTCCATTTGGTTCCAAACTATCATTTTGCTGGTGTCACAGACCTCTGAGTCCGTGACCACATGTGAGAACCACTGATTTACACTCATTTACAAGTTATGTAGCTGACTGTGACTTAAACAAAACATAGTCTTCAACTGCGAAAGAAAATGTTTAAAGCACCCAAGTAGAACGTAAACTTAAATGCAAAATTTACGATATATGTTGGCGGCAAGTGACCATGACCTGAGGGCAAGTAGAACCTGACATCGGGCAAGTGCCTCAGAGACCTTAGTGTCAACACCTGTCATGTTACTGTTGTTGTTGCCAAGCTGTAGCTCTACCTCCTGACAGGGCTTGACACTAACACTTGCCCGCTTGCCCGGGGCAAGTAAAAAAAATGGTGGGGCAAGTGAAGACTGCTACCTGGTTGCCCGATCGGGCAAGTGTGTGCAACTTAGTGCGCAGTAACACAACACAAGATGAATTTGTCTTGAAGGTGGTCATTGCGACCTGGGCTAATTAAGATGATGAATTTTAACTCTTGAGATTGTAAAAATGAAACCAAATGGACCCGCAAGGGTCCATTTGGTTTCATTTTTCACCATTTGGTTTCGTTTGGTTTGGTTTCGTTTTTCACTTATGATAGAGTCCTCCTTCCTTCCTAGAAAGGACCCTTGGTAAGCAAATGGACCCCTATAGGTCTGTAACTCTTGATATTGTGAAATGACATGATGTTTCATTTTTACGCTGTCAAGAGTTAAATTATATTTAAACTTCCGAATTACCTAATTTTCAAGAATCTACACATTTAGAAAATGTAGAAAACTGCTATTTTGACCAACATTTTGCCAGTTATATCTCCTAATTTAGTCCGAGAGACTAAACTCAACATCAAATGGTAGTCCTCCTCCATGGCTAAAATGTAGAATAAATAGTGGGCCCTGCTGGTATGAAAATGGTTGAAAAACCACTGCTCTAGCGCATACATTCTAGTGCATTTTGGAAGTGCCACTAGTGCATTTTGGATTTTGGCAGTTGGCAACACTGTCAGAAGCTTCTCTCTCTCCCTCTCTCTTCTCGCGTGGTACCACAAGGACCCCATTACCGTGTCTCACCTTCCCCTCTCTCTCTCTCTCTGTGTCCCTCTCTTTCTGTGTCTCTGTGTCTCTCTCTCTCTCTCTCTCTCTCTCTCTCGTCACGTGGTGTCGGGTGTGTGAGTGAGTGTTGGCGTGTGTGAGACGCTGCTGAATGAGCACTGTTTTCACCCCTGCTTTTTTCAAACTGAACTGTCTTACTGCAAAAAAAAGGGTAAGAAGAGTTAAAGTTTTAAACTGGCTGCGGTTGGGATGGCGTCTCCCGATGTGGGGAGGACGCCGTCCATGTCCATTAAGCATGGTGCTAGGATAGCAGCTGATCCACGCTTTACCGTGGAGGAGGTATTGTTGGCTGTCGGCGAACAAGTGGGACATGACAAGATTTCTCACGGTTCCAGGATGAACAAGGCTGTTGTTGTGTTTCTGACAGATGAGAAGTGTGTCCACGATTTGGTCGGAACGGGCGTAGTATTAGATCAGAGCCTCGTTCAAGTTACACCTTTAGCTGTGCCATCAACACGAGTTACAGTGTCAGGGGTGCCCCCTTTTATTCCCAATGAAGCACTGGAGAATGAACTAAAACGGTTCGGAAAGTTTGCGACGGGATTCAGGCATGTTCGCCTCGGATGTAGTGATCCGCGTTTGCAACATGTCCAGTCTCTGAGGAGACAAGCTTTCATGTATTTAAATGACCCGGAGCAAACACTTGAAGTGTCATTTAAAGTAAAATATGAGAGTGGCTACTATACGGTATATGCAAGCACCGGTAATATGAAATGTTTTGAGTGTGGCGACGTGGGGCACAAACGGGCAGCTTGTCCCCACGGACCCCACACAAACCGGCCCCACAGTAGCGCTGTGGGTCGCGCACCGAACCCAGTTAGAGGAGGCGGAGCGGCCGGCGCACCGCGCTCCGTGGCAGATACGCTATCACCCACAGTAGAAGTACGAGGCTCCCCGGGGAGCACGCTGCGCTCTGCGGCTGGTGCATCCGTCTCAACGGAAGGCACGCAGCAGGTAGAACATGAAAATCGTAACGAAACAGAAGGTGTTTCTACCAACCTGAATGTATCTAATGTTATGAGGGGGGAAAAGCAGGCTGAGACTGAGAGCTCTGCAGCCGACAATGAGCAGCCTAGTGCGTCAGAAAACAATGTACAGAAAAACAGTCACAGCAAAGAAGTGAGGACGGAGGTTGAGAGAGAAGAGATGCTTAACTCAGGAACAACCAGTGTGGAATTATTACCACAGGATGATCCTGAAAATGTTTCGGATGAGGATGATGAATATGAGGAAATGCAAGAAGGAGAGCTGAATAACTCACAGCTCTCTAGCTTTCTGGTAGAGAAAGACAAATTGCTCTATTCTTTAAATGAGATTAATGAGTTTTTAGACTTAACTTATGGCAAGCAGGCTGTTGAAGTGAGTGACTACTTCCCTGATGTTGAGAAATTCACTAGATCTGTAGATGTAGTGAGGCAAGTAACTGACTATAACCAACTGAGTAAACAGAAAAGGTACAGACTGAATAAATTGATGACAAAAATTAAAAAAGGGAAAGCACCTGTACGTCGCATAGGCCTACGTAAATGAAAATGGGTGTGTCACTAAAGGGTGTTCTTTCTAGGCTCTTTGCCTTCACTGTTGTTTCCCTACTTTCTCTCTTTTTTATGGAGGGTTTGAGAATAGGGTCACTAAATATAAATGGAGGCAGAGAAAGGAATAAGAGAGGATTGATACGTGAATTGAGTATTGCAAAGCACTTAGATGTTGTATTTTTGCAAGAGACACACAGTACTCATGATAATGTGGTTGACTGGGGGTTGAGTTGGGAAGGTCAACATTTTCATGGCCACGGCACAAGCCTTAGTGCAGGAGTAGCAATACTTTTTTCACCTGGACTTTGCATGACAGATGTCTCTTTCTCTCAGTTGGAGCAGGGGAGAGTCATCATAGTCCAGGCAATGATTAAAAATGCACTGGTCACTTTTATAAATGTTTATGCATACACTTCAGGTACAGAGCGTGTCAGGCTGTTTAATTCATTAAATAACATTATTGGACAGTACACATGTAACTCCATGGTGGTATTGGGTGGAGATTGGAATTGTACACTTTCTTTTAATATAGACCGTACAGGAGAAGAGCCTCACCCTCAGTCAGCATCAGTTTTAACTAGCGTTGTTGTACAAAATGGAATGAAAGACACATGGAGAGAGTTACATCCGGCCAGTAAACAGTATACTTGGACTAAGGTTTCTGAAGGCAGGATCAGTGCTGCTAGGCTAGACAGGATATATGTCAATACAAACTACATTAATAGGGTTATGAAAGCCATCATAACCCCGGTTGGTTTTTCAGATCATCATTTAGTGACAGTGGAAGTGTCCTTGTCTACAGCAAAAATACGGAGTCCATACTGGCATTTTAACATAAGACTATTACAAGATCGGCAATTCTGTAATTTTTTTTCTGTTTTTTGGAATGAATGGAAAGAAAAAAAGAATGAATTTGCAAATGTTGTATCTTGGTGGGAGGTTGGAAAAGTACAAATTAGAATATTTTGTCAACAATACACTGCACACATAGCAGCAATGCAAAAGAATATGATGGAGAAACTAGAAGAAGACATTAAACTTTTAGAGAAGGACATGATCATTAGGGGGGATCCCAGCTATGCCACACAGCTGGGAAGGAGTAAACAGTGTCTCGCTCTTCACCTTCAAGAGAAAGCAAAGGGAGCTTTAATAAGAGCAAAGATTTCCACCCTAAAGGACATGGACGCTCCGACTTCCTTCTTTTTTAAGTTGGAGAGAAAAATTAAAAAACAGAATGTAATGCTTCACCTTAAGCGTCCCAATGGAGAAATTACTACAGACTCAAAAGAGATGAGAAAGCTGGCAATGGACTTTTATAAAGAACTGTTTGGTGCTGAGGAATGTGACCCTGCAGCGGTCAGTGAGATCCACAAAGACCTGCCTAAATTAACACCTGCAGAAACGGCTAGTCTGGACTCTGAGATTCTAAAAGAAGAAGTAACTGCAGCAGTGCAGGGACTAAATTTAGGGACTTCACCTGGTATAGATGGTTTGCCTACAGAGTTTTATAAGTGTTTTTGGGAATTATTCAAAGATGATTTATGTGATGTTTTTAAAGTTTGTTATGAATCTGGGAAGCTCCCCGTGAGTTGCACGAGAGCAGTCCTTTCTTTGCTGCCAAAAAAAGGTGATCTCGGTCAATTGAGGAACTGGAGACCAGTCTCATTATTGTGTACAGACTACAAAATTCTAGCAAAATGCCTGTCTAATAGATTAAAAAATTACATGGACACAGTTATACATCCAGACCAAACATATTGTGTGCCCGGGCGCACAATAATGGATAATCTATTTTTAATTAGAGACATTATTGATTTATCAGAAATTCGAAATTTAGACCTTGGGCTCCTCTCAATCGATCAGGAGAAGGCCTTCGACAAGCTGGACCATAACTATCTCTTTAAAACACTGGAGGCCTTTGGGGTAGGCGACTCCTTTCTATCATGGGTTAAACTTTTGTATTCTGGAGCAGCCGTTGTGTTAAAGGTGGGAGGAGGACTCAGTAGTCCAGTAAGAACATACAAGGGCATAAGACAAGGGTGTCCGTTGTCAGGCCAGCTCTATGCGTTTGCAGTTGAACCACTATTACACCGACTTAGGAAGGTCCTGACAGGTTTCAAGTATGGAGGTGTAAGGGGACAGAGTGTTGTAGCCTTAACGGCATACGCAGATGACATTACAATAATAATTAATAAACAGGAAGATGTAAGTTGTCTTAAAGAGAGCTTGGCGCTTTATCAAAAAGCAACAAGCGCAAGAGTAAATTGGGAAAAATGTGAGGGCTATGCTATAGGCAATTGGCAGGGCAGGAGACCACCAGCTTTGCCAGCAGCACTAGAGTGGAACAGAGATGGAATGAAATGTTTGGGAGTCTTTTTTGGTAATACAATTTTCAAAAAGAAAAATTGGGAGGGAATGATAGAGAAGATGTGTGCACGATTGTCTCAGTGGACTTGGGTCCTGCCACAGCTGTCCTACAGGGGGAGAGTGCTGGTTGCGAACAACCTGATCGCCTCAATGTTTTGGCATCGTTTCACTGTGTTGGAGCCACCTGACGCACTACTCAAGGAGATCCAGAGGAGATTGGTGAACTTTTTCTGGGGTGGGCAACACTGGACCAGGTCAGCCGTGTTGTTCCTGCCTTTGGCTGAAGGAGGTCAAGGGCTAATAGACCTTCGCAGCCGTGTTGCAGCCTTTCGACTACAGACTGTACAGCGTTTCCTGTACAGGAAGGATGCGGTGTGGACGGACATTGCATGCATGCTTTTAAGAACAGTACAGCAACTTGGCTATGATAGACATTTATTTACACTCGAAATAGAAAAGATGGACATATCAGGCACAACTGATTTCTATCAGTCTGTTCTACGAGCATGGAAGAAAGTTCTGAGGGTTCAGAAGAACACAAAACAGACTTACAAACAAGCAGTGGAGGAGCCGCTGTTCTACAACCCCATCATCCAGAGCAGATTGTTACAGTCCACATCTGTGGAGCGGGCACTGAAAAATGCAGGGCTCCTGAGGCTGAGTGATCTGAGATCAGGAAGGAGCTGGAGAACAGCAGAGGAACTCAGTGAGCAGACTGGTCTGAGATCTATTCGGTTGTTGCAGAGACTGCTGGGTGATGTGATCTGTTCGCTGCCAGGCCCACTGAGAGAGACTCTGGGGAGACAACCAGAAGGAGAACGGATCGAAGGGCCTGCAGGTTTTCCAGCGATAGAGGTCTGTGCAGCAGTGGAAGAAGAGGAAGAAGAGGATGGTTTACTGCTCTCCTTTGCAACACCAAAACTGGGAGATGTATGTGAACTGTCCAGCAAGACACTGTATGCGGTGAGCGTCAAGGTGATCAACAGGGTCCAGCTGGTGGGAGTAAAGGAGTCGAGGTGGTCAGAAGTGTTCGCAGCAGGCTCTTCCCCACGGGGCAGCTGGAGGACCATGTACAAAGCTCCAGTGGAGAAACGCACTGCGGATCTGCAGTGGAGAATAGTGCATGGAGCCGTGGCTACTAACAGACATGTGGCACATATTGACTCTGGGACCAGTACAAGGTGTCCCTTCTGTTTGGAGGAGGAGACACTTGAACATCTGTGGCTACGCTGCCCAAGGCTTGGTGGTCTGTTTGCACTGCTGCAGAGATGGTTCAACAATTTTGGTGAAGTGTTCAATGATGAGATGTTTATTTTTGGGCCAAAGTACAAAGCAGCACAAAAAAGACGTGTGGGACTGCTTAATTTTTTAATAGCACAGGCAAAAATTAGCATTTGGCTTTCGAGGAGAAACAAAATGCAGGCTGCAGGATCAGTAGAACCTGAGGTGATGGTTAAAGGACTGGTATCAGCACGTTTAAAAATAGAGTTTGCCTATTATAAACTGATCTCCTGTTTAGATGAGTTTGTCGAAATTTGGGGTCATGAACATGTTTTATGTTGTACTGAACAAGAGACATTGGTTTTATCTTTGTAAAGACGGGAAAATGTTTTTTTTAATATGAAATGAAAACTATGTAATTTGTCTTGGGAAGGTTAGTAGAGTGTATACAAAAGACTAAATAAAGGCTTCGTTAAAGGTCTCTCTCTCTCTCTCTCTCTCTCTCTCTCTCTCTCTCTCTCTCTCTCTCTCTCTCTCTCTCTCTGTGTCTCAATGTGTCTCTCTCTCTCTCTCTCTCTCTCTCTCTCTCTCTCTGTGTCTCAATGTCTCTCTCTCTCTCTCTCTCTCTCTCTCTCTCTCTCTCTCTCTCTCTCTCTCTCTCTCTCTCTCTCTCTCTCTCTCTCTCTGTGTCCCTCTCTCTCTCTGTCTCTGTCTCTCTCTCTCTGTCTCTGTCTCTGTCTCTCTCTCTCTCTCTCTCTCTCTCTCTCTCTCTCTCTCTGTCTCTCTCTCTGTGTCCCTCTTTCTCTCTCTGTGTCTCTCTGTCTCTCTCTCTGTCTCTCTCTCTCTCTCTCTCTGTGTCTCTCTGTCTCTCTCCCTCTCTCTCTCCCTCTCTTCTCGCGTGGTACAACAAGCACCCCATTACCATGTCCCACCTTCCCCTCTCTCCTCTCTCCCTCTCTCTCTCTCTCTCTCTCTCTCTCTCTCTCTCTCTCTGTGTCTCTCTCTCTCTGTCTCTCTCTCTCTCTCTCTCTCTCTCTCTCTCTCTCTCTCTCTCTCTCTCTCTCTCTCTCTCTCTCTCTCTCTCTCTCTCTCGCGTGGTACAAGGACCCCATTACCATGTCCCACCTTCCCCTCTCTCCCTCTCCCTCTCTCCCTCTCTCCCCCCCCCCCCCTCTCTCTCTCTCTTTCTCTCTCTCTCTCTCTCTCTCTCTCTCTCCCCCTCTCTCTCTCCCTCTCTCTCTCCACACACCACACACTGTAGCAGGAGCCTCTCACCTCAGATAGTGAGGATCACATGCTGGCCATATTGTCTCCCAGCCACACTTTTAACTTCAAAAGGCTGTGCTCTCCCCTTGTGTCTCAGGAGGGATGGAGGCACCGTGAGCAGCCAGGCAGGCAGGCAGCCCTCCTCTCTGCTCTCTGCTCTGCTGTGGATGGATAACTATCACCGTAGGCACCCTTCCATTTGTAAAGAGAAAAAGAAAGGAGAGAGAGAGAGAAAAAGGTGGGACTTTTTTTTAGAGGGTAAGCCCACTTTTGTTGAGGTTTTTTGTGTGTAGTGAGTGACCTTGACGTGATGTAATTCCAAATGTGGACAAGAAATAAAAAATAAAAAAATGTTCCAGTGATTAGAAATTGATGTTTCAAAATACACCCTACATTGTACACTCAACAGCTCTCAAAGTCACTCTTTTAGTACCCTACTGTACGTTAACAAATACACATTCAATTCAGACTATATAGACCAGGGGTTTTCAACAGGTGGTCCGGGGACCACCAGTGGTCCTTGAGAGGGTTCCAGGTGGTGCCCAGGCTAAATGATGTAAAGTTGGTTAACCAGATGTAACTCTTTAAGAGCATAAACATGAAACCAACATGAAACCAAAGGGTCCATTTGGTTTCAAAACAACATGAAACCAAATGGACCCTTGCGGGTCCATTTGGTTTGGTTTATACCTGTAGGCCTGACAGCATGTCGCGTGTTCGAGTTCCGGTCATGACGAGCTTTGTGCTAAAAAAAGGTGCTAAAAAATATCAAAAGCAAATATCAACCATAGCAAATGGAACCATGGCTGTGGGGTTGGGAGTCTCTTCGTTCCTAGTGATATCCAAGTGGGGGGACGGAGGGGGGGTGGCGGCCCCCGTAGCTCCACAACACACCGCCTTGTGCTCCTCCGCGGTGCGGCACGGCGCGGCGCCCTGTCCCCGTCCTAACAGAAGAGCGTTGTGCTGCCCCGTCACAAGGACACACTTGTTAGGAACACTGTATGTTTTAATGAACAGTATAGGTAAGCCGTGTGTTTAGGTGCACAAGTCTTGGCAAATGTCTAACTTAGAGTCGAACAAGGGTGACTCAGTGTATTTCTTTATGAGAATCCTCCCCATAGAAGCATAAAGTCCAGGGGCGGACCTAGGCATGGGCATGGAGGGGGGGCAATGCCCCCCTAAATGCCCAGACTGTGCCACCAAACATGATGCGAAACAACCCAAGATATTTCAGTGCTTATATATAAAAGTATTTGAAACACTACTACTGCTCCTAACTAACTACGTCTTCGTCTCACCAATAAACTAACAGCATTTCATCATTGAAAACAGAAAACTCTCTGAGTCAGACCTTTAGCTCTATGCATGCTGCGTGTCTGTTGCAACTTCAACAACAACTGATGTTATTATTGATGCTTTACTTGCCTAATAAAAGTCCTGTAACAGAAAATGGTATGGGTGCGACTTCCCCAGTTGATTGAAGACATTTTTTTTTAATTTCATTACCATTTTCCCCTACCCCCCAATTGGCAAATGTTATATCCGCCCCTGATAAAGTCTCATAAAATCGCCAAAAGGACACGTGTAACCCGTCAGGAAAAGGTTGACGAGTTGAATTCGAAAAGCATCGGGGAGGGGAAAGCAAAAAACATACAATGAGATGTCAAAGTCACACAGGAGAGAGATGTTTCTCTGTAAAGCGGCTTTAGATTCTACGACGACGACGCAGGTATATATTATGAATCTATAACACGTTTTTTTTTTTTCTCTTTCTTTCTTCCTTTACCACATCTGAGAGCTCCTTTCTGACGGCGCATGTCGTGTCGTCAGGTTTTTCTCCTTGAAAACCGCCGAGCTCGTTGAGGGGCTCAAAGGAACAATGTGCTGCTGGATTTACTTTATTATGAACAAAGCCTTTGTCTGAGGTGTGCTACACGCTGAGTGGGGCACCAGAGTCCAGGAGCAAGGGCTTTGAACTAGCAGGGTCAAAGACATCACAGAACCTGGCAACGCCGCCGCTCCGCATTCATGTCGTATACCTCACACAGACCCGGCCCCGTCATATTTGTCCTTTTGATTGTCCTCCATTTCTTTAAAGGCCTGGCTGGAACCATAGGTCATCCAGTGGCTTTTATGTGCGAAGACCTGGCCTTGTGTTCTCGCCGTGTTCTCCACTTGAGTAACCCGAGAGCACGGTGGCTGAGGGCAATCACTCGCTTCGCTCCCCTGCTACAGTAAACAACCGTTGAAACCGTACGCGTGACCGTCCGCCACCCGCCGATATCTAGAGTTCACGTAGGAAGAAGAGTTTTTTTTTTTTAATTGAAAGAAATTTGTTAGGTGATTTTTTTTTTTACTCCTCGATAGGAGTAAAAAAAAAACCCAATGCCATGAAATATGCGAAGCAAACTAACCCACCACACAGAATAGCTGAAAACACCAGTTCTTTTGATGTGATAAAGTCCTTTGGTTGTGCACGTTTTCATTTCAAGTAGCCTGTGGATGTTTTAACCTTCTTTAAAACTCCACTGCAGCTCCACTGCTGCACACTCTAGCTCTCTCTCTCTCTACATCTGAGCAACATGGTGATGCTGTCCTGCCCGTGATTTTTATTTCATGAAGTGCCATATTTTTTTTTCTCCTCTCAACATGTTCATCTCATGTGTTGTTACCATTTGTCATCATCAGGTGCCCTACGGAGCCTGGGCTCAAGGCCTCATGCGAACAAGAGCTATGTTTGTCTGCTCTGAGTTGACCAAAAACAACTCACAGTACGTTTTAACATCGGGAGACGAAAACCAGGCGATGTGGGCGACGTTTGAATTTGATTGGCTCTTGCTCAAATCGCCCAAGTATCGCCCCGAAAACCTCAATTATGTTTATCTTTTCGGCCCGACGTTGCTCCGCCCACATTGTCTGACCAACCAGTACAGTAGTCCTACTGGTTGAAAACCACTGCGTTAGATGTCCGGTCCAGTGTTTGGAAATACGTCCGTTGCTGTGTTCAAAGCTGCTGGAACGATAAATTGTGTGGTGTAAACTGGCGCGTTTGTTACAATGGTAGTGCTGGGAGGAGGGAGAGGTGGGCGCCAGCAGTGTAGCGTTGTGTACCAGCCAACGCTACGGCGCTGGACTGTACATGTATACGGAGTTGACGCAACTCTGTGTCTACAGTAAGTCTCTGGCCAAGGGCATGTAGAGAGTCAGAGTCGCGACATTGGGGGGTCAGAAACTGAGCACTCGAGCACTGTTCATGCAGAATAGGGACAAAGGCGGGTGGCCAAACGGCAGCGAAAATTGTGATCACTCAACTGCCAGGTTGGCTGCCTCATAAGCGAGTGTAAGTGTGTGCAAGTAGACTGTGAGCGCAGACCAGATTGTGAGCTTGCTAAGTCATGCTCATGGCAACATCACAGGTGGTCCAGCATGTCAGCATGACTTTTCATTTGTATATATTAGATATATTCGATGAGTGGCTGGCAGGTAATAAAAGAAAAAGCATTAGCATGGCGAAACACGAGTTGATGACATCATCAGGTCGTGTTTCACCATTTTAATGATTTATTCCGCCCTCTGTGTTTGCCACAAACACAAAAGGGGGAGGAATCTTTTTTATCATGTCCACACAATATCCCTCAGTGGTTTCGTTCACTTGCTGTAGGACTGAAATGCATCAGGGCCTGATCTAGAGGGGGGGCAGAGGTGGGCAGAGCCCACCCAAACGTGCATCCTGCCCACCCAGTGAAAGATAATATCAGTGGTTTTCAACCAGTGGTCTGGGCACCACCAGTGGTCCTTGAGAGTTCCAGGTGGTCCCCAGCTAAATGGTGGAAAAATAAAACCAAATGGACCCTTGCGGGTCCATTTGGCTTCATTTTTACGCTCTCAAGAGTTAAAATGTTCATTTCAGCCCAAGTCTACACAACTAGAGAATATATGATCATTTTGATATGTACTGTATATTTGACTGTTTTTCCCCAAATCCAGCCTGGTATTGTTAACAAAAGCAAAAGAAATCTTTAGTTTTGGGGTCTGTGGGGCAAAAATGTCATCAAATGGTGGTCCTCCGTGGTTCTCAAATGCTGAATAAATAGTGGGCCCTGGGTTTTAAAAAGGTTGAAAACCACTGCTTCATATGAAAAACTTTGCCACCCTCCCTGCCATTTTTCCAGGCCACCCTAGTAGGGCTGGCTAAATCCGGCCCTGAAATGCATTGATCAAGGCTCATTGCTTTCACTGAGAATAAAAGACAAATGTGTGAAATACTGATGGTACCATAATTAAAAGGAAATCTCGCAAAAGCATGCATCCATGCACACACACATGATACGAATGGGACTCCTAATCAATGGGCCCTGGAACACGCATATCCTGTGACTCCAGGCTATTATTGCTTGGGTGAATCTCTGTTGTCCTGTATTGACTATTTTTTCTTGTTATGGTGATTTCATCTTGAGATTAGAGGAATCACATGTAATCTATCTGTGTATTACAAAATAAAACCCGACCATAGTCTGATTTCTGCGTCCGACGCTGATCCCAGCTATAGTGCCATTTTTTTTTTGTCAGAAAGTACAAGTTTTCTTAAGATTTCAGTCAACTCTCCCTTTGAGAACATCTAAGAGAGAAATAGAAATAAACAAAAATTACTTGCGTTAGGTCGTTAAAGGGGAATTCCACCCATTTTCAAAATTTTCCTGAGAGGAAAAAGGGGTCTGAAAGAAAAATCATTAACATGGTGAAATACATTTTGATGATGTCATCAGATGTATTTCACCAGTTGTTGTTGAAGTTGCAACAGACATGCAGCATGCATAAAGCTAAAGGTCTGACTCAGAGAGTTTTCTGTTTTCATTGATGAAATGCTGTTGGTTTAGTGGTGCCAAAGCAGTAGTTAGTAGTCGCAGTAGTAGTGTTTCAAATCTTTGTAAATATAAGCACTTTAATTTGAAATAGCATGGGTTGATTTGTTTTGCATGCCATCGTGTTAGTTGGGGCAGACAGGGGGGCATTTAGGGGGGCATTCCCGCCCCCCCCCCCATGCCCATGCCTAGATCCGCCCCTGGGAACCAGCAGAATGACTGTTATAAAACTCAACTGGTTCTTCTAGGCTTTTTAGATGCTGTAGAGGAAAGAGAAGCTCCATATTAGCATTCGCTGGACAGAGGCTTTGATGTAGCCAACAGTATTCTCTTCACTCCCTCCACCACCATCAACATTTAATGAGACCTGATATCAGCCTTTTTAAAAGCTGTGAATATTGCAAACAAAAGCTAATTGTATTCGCCAATACCGACGGACCGTGATGTGCCGCAGGTTGTCTTGTCAGTCACCTGTATGTTCTGGACTATTACAGCTCATGCCCTTTGTGTGTGTGTGTGTGTGTGTGTGTATGTGTGTGTGTGTGTGTGTGTGTGTGTGTGTGTGTGTGTGTGTGTGTGTGAAGGCAATATGTTCATTAAAACATTCCACTCTCTCTTAATCAGCAGCACATATATCATGGGGATGACACTGCCCAGAGCTAAGAAGAGAAAGAGAAATGCATTATTTATAACTACCAGGTCAGGCCGTGCAATGAAGCGCATATTATCTCAACAAAGATGCATTACTGCTCCAATCATTACGTATTTACTGTGCGTTCGCATTCTTGACGTGTAATTCTTTAGTCCGCATCATCATCATCATGACAATATGATACAACACCTTCTGTTTTAACATCAGTTTTGTATGTGTACTGACTGTAACTAATACAGATGGGAGAAGTTGAGAGGTGTCATTTATGTGTGAGAGAGAGAGAGAGAGAGAGAGAGAGAGATAAAGAGAGAGTCACAGTAAGCTTATGACACTGCAGGTGTTTAAACTCGTGATGTAATTGGCCACGAGGGGAATGGAAACAAGAGCCACACAGTCCTTGATTTGATCCCTTGGTTATTGATTTCTCAGTCTGCTTCTAACAGAAATAATTGCCACATATAATGTATTATTCAATTACAAGACACTGCTCTCAACTTTGGGTTTGATGGTCCTTTTTGAATCACAGAGACCTATAGATAATTCAGCAGCAGCCAGCCCCATTAAGAAGAGGCAAGTACGAATATTAAAAGTCCATGGCGTTAATCCTGCCTATTTATTAGCGACTGTGACATTCAACGGCGCTGAAACTTTTTTTTTTTTTTGCCATTTTCAGCTTTTGTATAGTTGCAGTATAAGCTCAACTTGCACGCACACACGCACGCACGCGCTCGTGCGCGCACACACGCACACACACGCACACACATACACTTTGCAATATTCCTCATTAGTTACACGTTTTGATGACCAACTTGCATACGTACAGGGTGTTTCAACACATTTACCACGTTATTAATCAACATCTAACTAACTCCCGTTCCCTGCCAGTGTTTTCACTCAGCCTTTTCAAGAATTGAGATCGTTGCAATTGTAACTTAACCAGAATTTTGGGCCGCTCAGGCTATGGCACCACACAGCACAAGGTGTGGAGGTGGGTAAGGGGGGGGGTACTGTTTTTGTATTTTGGTTATGTTTTTTTTAAATTTGAGGACACATGCATCAGTAAACAGTAAGTGATGTCAGCGCTAGTAGGGACCATAGAGTAATAAAATATAGAGAGTGAACTGGAGCGATAGCCCCGTCCCCTTGCCGTTCATTTCAATACAACTTACAACTTGGTCAATTGTTGTGACCTCCCATTGTTCCGAACTTGCAACTTTTTTCTGTGCAACTGTTTGTTGCACAGAATGTGCAGAGGCTGAAATCTTGTGAGAGGACACTTTTGAAAAAATAACGAAAATAATGAGATTATAGATCAGCTATTTTCCTGGTTGCAAACCAGCATTCTTTAGCTAGTGGGGCTGCGGGTGTAAAACATGGATTTACAAACAAAGAAGCCCAAATTAGCCGAAATACTGTGTTCAAGAGAAGGAGCATGTCTTCCAGCATGTCATGGAAAGTAAAGGAGTGACATTTACATTTCTTTCGCCATAGTAGATGCTCCATTTGTGGTCTAGTAAGGGCAGTTGTTTTTCAGACGGCCTTTGATGTTGCACATGTTCCTGAAGTGATGTATGATGACTCATGATGATGTATGGACAGTGGTTTTCAACCTTTTTCATACCAGGGCCCACTATTTATTCTGTATTTCACCCACGGAGGACCACCATTTGATGTTGAGTTTAGTCCCTCTGACCCAAACTAATATTTTTTCTAGTTATAGTTAGTCATATATATAGCAGTTGTTCAAAAACCAACTGTCCATCAATTAGCTGGGGACCACCGGGAATCCTCTCAGGGACCCCTGGTTGTCCCTTGACCGCTGGTTGAAAACCTCTGATGTATGACGATAAGAGTGTGGGAAACACAAGTGTGATTCCCCATAAAACCTTTTGCTTTTTTGTTTGTTTTGTCCTACAAATTTGTTTTTTTTCCCACCCAGTACCAATTCCTAATGTGATCCTGGGCTCTACACACCCTCCACCAACCTGGGGAGGCAGCGGACTGGCCTCATGCTTCCTTCAATGCATGAGGAGTCCAAGCTGCCTTCTTTTCACCTGACAGAGGGGAGTTTCCCTGGTTGGTCGTAGCGCGTGGAAGGAACACTTTATTCCAACCAGTTCCTGTCCCCTCCACCAGGCTGGCCAGGGGGAGGCAGTCTAGAGCCCAGGATTACTGCATTATTTTTGTGAGGGTATCTACTAGGGGTGCAACTACATATTTTAACAGCGATTCGATACGTTTAACGATGCATTGATGACGATACGATACATGGGTGATATTGGTTCATTCCGTCGATACGATTTGATTCAATGATCTAAAAACGTTACAGTAACTATTTGGCAAATTCATTAAATATGTGTGAAATATGTAGACTGCAGGTTTTTTTTAAGAGAAAATGTATTAGGATGGATATAAATATAGGTGGACATTGTGTTTGAACACAAGATGTGTTTTTCCTCTTAAAATTGCTAAATACAAAGCAATAACTTTTTACATTGCAAATCGATATACAAAGTCAAACAATACGATACTTTCTGTTTGCATTGCATGACATACTTTGATTTTTTTTTTATTAAAAATGATATTTCAATAACTTATTGTATCGCCCCTTTTCAGTCGATTTACCACAGAGTACAGAGCGATCCTAGTGTTTATATCTCCTATCGTTGCTGTGCAGCAGCAGTAGTACGACAACAACAACACAGTTTTAATGATTAGCCAATCCAACAACGCTTGTTTACAGCTCAGCTTTCCAGTCATGTTCTGTTAATATCCTACTGCTGTTAATATTTATCGTCCGTCTTAATTGGTTTGATGTTGCTGCTGCTGCTGCTGCTGCTGCTGCTGCTGCTGCTGCTGCTGCTGCTGCTGCTGCCTCTGTCGGCTCCGCTTGTTGGAGCTGGTCTTGGTGGTGTTGTTTCAAAGTTTTTTTTTTTAAATTAATTTAATTTTTAATTTTCAGGACAGTCAAGTCTTGGTTCATTAAAGTTTCACATTCCATTTTCATGGCAGGATGAAACTGATTCAGTAAACGCAGAGGGTGCTGTGTGGAAGGAGTCCATCCCTGACAGCGGTCGCAGGGGAGGCCCCGAGTCTGTATTAATTATCAGGAATATGAGCCGCGATCGAAGATGCTAATTGCGCCGATGGTTAGTTATGTGGGGAATTGCCATGCATTTCATGCAGGGATAATAAAAATGAATTTTTGAACAAAGGGATCTTAAAATAATATCTGGCCTTCAGAGAATACACCCACATCAAAGGAATAATTCAAAGCTTTGAAAATGTTATCTTTGTGGTCCGAAATGTTAAGTAGTAGCCCTGTGAATATTGCACCAGATTCAAGTTTGTCGGAAAGGGTGGGGGGGAAACAAGAGTTAATTAACAGTTATTACAAGCTTTTTCAACTTTAATTTGACTTTCAAATATTAGCATTTATATATAAACTATGCTGCTGGCATACTAGGCCCGCTAATTAGGCCTCATTGTGGTCTTGTGAACCCACGGTAATCCACACACAATAATATTAATAATTCAGCAGCATAAAATATACTTAAGAGTATGAGTTAGATTGTGTTGGAGCAATAATGTAATAAAATAATTATTATATTGTGCCCATATTATATCCTACATGTTTTTTTTTCCAGACCAAAAAACATGGATGGACAGATAGATAGATAGATAGATAGATAGATAGATAGATAGATAGATAGATAGATAGATAGATATGTGTATTTGAATGTGTAGATGTGTGTGGATTTATCAACACCATAGTTGGCATGTTTTAATGATAGATTTCAGGGGTGGTTAAGGAAGTTCTTGTGCCCTATAACTTTAAATGTCATCCTTACAAATATGTGCCAGCATATTCAATATGCACAGAGTGTATGTTATTGCTGAAAGCCATGCAGGTATTACGCCCAGAAGATATGGCTTTTCTTGGTTTGATGAATACAACACTCAACAGTCTATTATAAATCCGTGACATAGCCCGTCAGAAATCGGCATGGTTAATCATATGTAGTAATCCTCCGTAGATCTATAGCCAATTAGCCTGGTTGCCCCTTTCAGATGTCCTAGCAGTGTAGATAATCAGCCTCCCGATGCGGCAGCAAACGCCAGCACCCTCTCTTCTCTCTTCTGTGCATTATGTGTGTTAAATATGAAGAAAAAAAAAGAGACTAGATTAGACAAAAACCTGCCCCTCAGCCCTTACAGTTCCACTCCTCTCCTCCACCCCCTTCCCTTCCTACCTCCACCCTCCTACCAACCCCCGGTCTGTCAACACCCATCTAGCCCCGTGCCACTGATCAAACGCACCTGCCAAGCCCCGCCAACATTCCCAATCCTGAACATGTTCACTAATTACCCACAAAGCCTTGCAGACTTACACTCCTAATAGGGGATTAAAATTGCCTCAACTCAGGGGCAGGGCTGTAACACTATTACAATGGTATTTATTTACTCATTTGGAGAAGAATCTCTTGGGATTGCTGTGGGATCATAAATTATTTAAGACAAGTAAAGAAATTTCCAGTTTTTTTTTTTCTTTTACTTGGATAGGGTTATACTGTAGGGGCGTGCTCTGTATAAACAGTGGCACATCGCTCTTTGGTAAACAAGAGTGGTTTAAAAAAAAGGGGGTGAACCTCATTGTTATAATAATCACTTGGTGCAGGGGGGTGGGTGGGTTGGGGGTCGTTTGATTTACATCTAATGGAACTTTTATCATGTGAAGGCATGGCATTAACACCAGTGAGCTCAACAACAAAGCCAGGGCCTCGTTATAGTCCTCTTGTTTCAGTGTGTAATTAGACAAAAGAGCCTTTTTAATTGTGCACTTATGGGGGAACTGATAGAATAATCACCTAACAAATTGCCAATTAAATTACTGTAATGTTTAAACCCCCCTGTTGTTTCAATTAATAGCGTTGTGGGAGAACGATCTGAAATAATCAAACTGATTCCTGTTCATTGAGGAAATACGACAAATAGAAAACAGCAGCAGCAAAGTGTTATTGTGATTAATGCTGCGGCTCTATAATACCCCTCCACAATAGTGCATTATTACAGTATGCAATGCAAAAATTGGCTGTATGGTAAAGGTATGGAGGTTAATCACAGGTTAATAAAATAATTCAACTGATTCATGTATAGTGTAGTACATTTCATATTTAGAAAACTAATTGCCTTCACTAGGAGAGCGTTTTTCCTACCCGGGTGTTCTTGCACACAGATATTTAGGGAAGTTAATGTTTATTTTCTGGTGTATTTTACTACTACTACTACTAGCTTATCGTGGTTGTCTTACTTCTTGTCATTGTCTTGGTTTAATTGGAGAATTCGCAATGAGGATTTTATTCAAATCTATTTAATATCGGTGGGTGATTTTCAAACTAGATGGATTACATTATATTATCATACAGTCATACAGTCGCTGTTTGATTCGTATCAACTGCGCTTAGTTGGAGAGCACATGCAAAGCAAATTAACTCCTGACATTCTTTTAGAGAACCAGCTTATATTACTGTACATGTCTAAACTCACTGCACCTCATATGTGTTTGGTTGGTGCACAGGTTTTCTTTTTCACGCATTCCAAATATGGTTCTTAAGCAAATTATAGCTGCCATATTCTCTGAGATGAGAGAAGCGATCAAACATACCGGTATGACGATTATTGGAAACTGTATAGAATTGTGTAGAATGTTGAGGTGCTGTGGACAGTGGATATTGTAGTTTAGATATCAAACTAATGTCAAATTCAGCTTTTTATGCAACAATGTTTCTTTTTCCAAAAAAACGATTTATTCAAAGTGCTCTAATTTTGCTGACTGCAACTGGATACATAAGAATATAATACAAGATATTGTCAATGTAATTTTGGATACACATTACTGAAATTCACTGAATCCACAGTAGTACATTATCATGACTTGGGCATTTTAAAAAATCTAGCTGGATAGTTTGTGGTGGACAGCCTATAAATTATGTCGATTGATGACCAAAGCATGTGGGAGAAGATAGGAGGCAGAACTGCACCTTCACTAAGAACATTTACATAGTAATTGAGTTGATTCGAGCGTTTTTTGTATTTTATTTAGAGTAGCCAATTATTTTGTACCACCTTTTCTCTCCCCAATTAGTTGTTATGCGTTCTGCCAATTAGTGCTCCCCACACACTTCTGCGCTGTCACTGTTGTGTCCTACTGATTCACCTGCCAGTGATTGATAGTGATAGTGCCAGTGCCAGTGATAGTGATATTGTGTTCTCACCGGCGTTTGACAGAAGTGGTGCATCAATAACTGCACAGATCTATTTACAGCTCTCTAGAGCAGGGGTGCCCAAAAGGTGGATGGTGATCTACCAGTAGATCACACAGACCATGCAGGTAGATCACATGCCAGTCCCCTAAAATGTATAGATCTGTAACTCTTGAGGGCGTTAAAACCAAATGGACCCGTAAGGGTCCATTTGGTTTCATTTGACACTCTCTTCATTTGGTTTCATTTTACAATCTCAAGAGTTAAATTATACTTAAACATCTGAATTACGTAATTCCAAGAGTCCACACAATTAGAAAATGAAGAAAACTGTATTGAAAAGAAAACTATATTGACCAACGTTTTGCCAGTTCTCTTTCCCAATTGTGGACAAAAACGTGAAATTTATTAGCTTTGGGTGCAAGAGGCTAAATTCAACACCACAAACTGTCAACTCAAACCCCAAATACTCAAACGTCAGTAGTAGCAGATACAAAAAAAACAAAAAAACTTACAATTATCCACCTCCATTTTTCATTATACAGTAGTGTTCAAAATAATAGCAGTCTGTTCAAAAAACTGAATAAAGCCCAAAATCCTTATAGTGATTTTATTTCCATGCATTGGGAACACTGCACATCATATTTTAAATCAAAACATGCAGAAAAAAGCAGAAATTATTTAATTACTTTACAGAAAATGAAGAAAAATGAACTTTGGGCTTTTCAAAAAAATAGCAGTGTCTGCACTTTACTTTACAAACTCAAATATTTACTGTATTAACTGAAAAATATCCAGGATTCAGCATTCCTGTGAATCACTAAACTAATATTTAGTTGTATAGCCACTGTTTTTGAGAACCGCTTCACATCTGTGTTGCATGGAGTCGACCAACTTCTGGCATCTGTGAACAGGTATTCCAGATTTGACAACGTTCCATAATTCCTCTGCATTTCTTGGTTTTGCCTCAGAAACAGCATTTTTAATGTCACCCCACAAGTTTTCTATCAGATTAAGGTCCGGGGATTGGGCTGGCCACTCCATGACTTTAATTTTGTTGGTCTGGAACCAAGAAGCTGCTCGCTTCATGGTGTGTTTGGGGTCGTTGTCTTGTTCAAACACCCATTTCAAGGGCATTTCCTCTTCAGCATAAGACAACATGACCTCTTCAAGTATTTTGATGTATCCAAACTGATCCATGATCCCTGGTATGCGATAAATAGGCCCGGCACCATAGTAAGCGAAACATCCCCATAGTAAAGCATTGTGGTGCAAGCATCCTGATACTCTTACTATGGTGCCGGGCCTATTTATCGCATACCAGGGATCATCCATCAGTTTGGATACATCAAAATACTTGAAGAGGTCATGTTGCCTTAGGCTGAAGAGGAAATGCCCTTGAAATGGGTGTTTCAGCAAGACAACGACCCCAAACACACCAGTAAGCGAGCAGCTTCTTGGTTCCAGACCAACAAAATTAAAGTCATGGAGTGGCCAGCCCAATCCCCGGACCTTAATCTGATAGAAAACTTGTGGGGTGACATTAAAAATGCTGTTTCTGAGGCAAAACCAAGAAATGCAGAGGAATTATGGAACGTTGTCAAATCTGGAATACCTGTTCACAGATGCCAGAAGTTGGTCGACTCCATGCAACACAGATGTGAAGCGGTTCTCAAAAAAAGTGGCTATACAACTAAATATTAGTTTAGTGATTCACAGGAATGCTGAATCCTGGATATTTTTCAGTTAATACAGTAAATATTTGAGTTTGTAAAGTAAAGTGCAGACACTGCTATTTTTTTGAAAAGCCCAAAGTTCATTTTTCTTCATTTTCTGTAAAGTAATTAAATAATTTCTGCTTTTTTCTTCATGTTTTGATTTAAAATATGATGTGCAGTGTTCCCAATGCATGGAAATAAAACCACTATAAGGATTTTGGGCTTTATTCAGTTTTTTAAACAGACTGCTATTATTTTGAACACTACTGTAAGTGCATCATTCTTAAACACTATAACAGTAAGTAACACCATCACCACTATCTCAAAGTCAAACTTTCTTGGGGGCCTTAAAATTGATTTCTTGTTGAGACGGTCATTTTGAAAGTAGCTCTCCAGTCAAAAAAGTGTGGGTCAGAACGTTCAGTGTGGCAGACCCCCCCCTATCCAAATCTCACACAAATCGATACACATGATCTCTGTTTGATTTCTCATATTCTGCCCTGATTGGCTAAGATTCTCTTCCACATTTTTTCAGGGGTGTCTTGTTAATATTGTATGTACAATATGCCACGAATCCTGAACACAGCGGCTGGCTGAGTCGTTATACTGTATATGACTGCACCGGTCTGTATGAAACTCTTAAACTTTGAATGCACACTCCCTACAAGGAAAAAGGTCATGCCAGCATTTTCAACTCTACCTTTCAGATTGCCACCGGGAGAACCATGAACCTTTGCAACAATGACCTGGCACTCTGTATCATGGTATGGACTACATCAGAAATGTGGACCTCTATGCGAACGTACCACGTGTCATGGACAGGGTCAGGGAGAGAAGGATGAGGCTGGCAGGGCAGTGTGTCAGGCACCCAGTACTTGAGGCAAGCAAATTGTGTGTAGAATGTACTGTACTGCGACAGCTTAGACTAGCAACACTGCAGAGCTCAAGGACCTGATGTTAGATAATAAAATGTAGAGTGCAGCGATCCATGAATCCCAAGTTGGTCGGTTGGCTAGTAACAACTCACTCTCGTGGTGACTAACCAAACACTTGGAGGAAGTTTGGCAATTGGCGTAGAACCTTTGTGCCAAGTTGTGTTTATTCTCAAATTAGGAAGGCAGTTTGGGCAGAACCAGACAAGACAAGGCTATTAATTAAACACAAGGGCGACCGACAGCAACAGAGTTGCCCATGCAGCCTCTCAAAACACTGTAACAAAAAGTGAAGTGAAATCATTCAAGTGCAAGTAGCTCAGCCATCTGAGCTTTTCCCACTTTGTCTTTGCAGTTTGTAGAACTACGGGGAACTTTTTTTTTTCTTTTTTGCAACTGAGGTAACTTCAGTTAAGAAAAAAAAAGTGTATTGCAGTCTAGCGGCACGGGGTGTTCACCTGAGATTCATCAATAACACCAGCCTTAGTTAATGAATTTGATGCAATCTGCGGCTCACTGGTTGTGAAGACTGAAGAGTGTTCTTATCTTAAGTTTTATTTGGTTGTTTACTCTCCATTTGGGATAGCCCATTAAAGGGGAATTCCACCCATTTTCTTTTTTTCTTTTTCTGAGAGCGTACAAATGCAATGCAACCAAATGAACCCTAACGGGTTCATTTGGTTGCATTTGTACGCTCTCATAAAAAAGAAGCGCCTAAAAAAATCCATTAACATGGTGAAAATACATCTTGATGATGTCATCAAGATGTATTTCACCATGTTAGTGGCTTTCTTCAGACCTCCATTTCTTTGGGAACACAACAATGACATATTAGAATGTTGAAAATGGGTGGACTTCCCCTTTAACTCGGTGACGTTGTGGGTGGGTAAATTGTACTCCCTGAGACTGTGAGGTGCATGGGTGCATCCCCGACCGACTGTTAACAAAGACTGTTAAAGATATATTAGCATTAGCATCCAGGAGTGTAGTTGTCTCCACCAGGCTGAGGGCATGGGGAGAGAGTGTGTTTTGCACTCGGTCATCAGGGGCGGATCTAGGCATGGGCATGGGGGGGCAATGCCCCCCTAAATGCCTATTTCTGCCCCACCAAACACGATGGCAAAACAATCCAAGACATTTCAAATTAAAGTGCCTATATTTAAAATGATTTGAAACATTTCTAACACTACTACTACTACTACTAACTAGAATTGTGCGCACCACTAAACGGAAACAGGAAACAAAAACTCTCTGAGTCAGACCTTTAGCTTCATGCATGCTGCGTGTCTGTTGCAACTTCAACAACAACTGATGTTATTATTGATGCTTTACTTGCCGAATAAAAATCCTGTAACCGAAAAGGAAACTTTTATCATGTCCACACAACATCTCTAAGGTATATTAATGACATATTAAAATGTTGGGTGGAGTTCCCCTTTAATTAAGTATCGAGTCTTGTTTTTTGTACTATAGTGCTTGTAATGACAGTAAAATTGCATGGTTATTTAAAACAGCTTTTTAAATTGGGAAAATCAAACTGAATATTGCTGTTGCCCAAAAGACTTCTCCCTTTAGAAATGACCAAAATCATCAGGTGCACGCTTGTTTGAACTGTCCTCGGTACTCCGTGGTTTTGCGGTCATATCTCGGAGATTGTCCGCATTACTGCCACTTAATAATTATTACTTCTGAAGACCATTATGCAGAGATTAGCCCACAACATATTTGGAATTGTATTCAATTGCAGTGTTGGGCAGTAACAAATTATATATTACATATTATTGTAATATTAGGCCCTCCAGAAAAACGCGATTATGCGATCGCAGAATCCATTGCATAATCAAGCAAAAGGCGCGCATTATGCGACCATCAATTTATTTCTAAAAGGGCGCGCAATTCACGCATATTTACATATTTTGCCTATTTCCGCGCAAAATATGCGCATTATGTCGGCATCGCATGATTTCATAATCCTCGCATATTTTCGCATAAAGTTTATAAAGTTACAACCTCACTCATTTCTTCACTTTCACACAGAAGCGCGTGGTGATGAGCGCCCGCGGCGCGCCTCTCTCTCTCTCGGCCTCGCAAAGCATTGTGCAGCGCGCACGTGTGTGTGTGTGTGTGTGTGTGTGTGTGTGTGTGTGTGTGTGTGTGTGTGTGTGTGTGTGTGTGTGTGTGTGTGTGTGTGTGTGTGTGCGCTGCGCTGCTTCAACACATCCTGATATCGCATCGGCTCGTTAGCTGTTTTTGCGTCTCTGTATTGTGGAATTCATCCATACGCAGTTTATATTACCTTCGGAAAGCTCCAAGACTCACCCCAGGTGATGGCAATGCTAATCAGTGTAGCCTATTCTTAAAGCATGAAAAAGCTCCGTTGAACGGGCAGTCGTTATAGCCTAAAGTTTACAGCTGGTTCAATGTTCTCATCGTAGCCTATTTCCAGGGGCGGATTGGCCATCTGGAGTACAGGGAGTTTTCCCGGTGGCCTGCGCCACCTAGTGGCCTGGACAAGATCCAAAATGCACTAGTGGCACTTCCAAAATGCACTAGAATGAGCTAGATGCTCGACTGGAACATACAGATCAAAATGACCATTAATTTTCTACATTCTCTAGTTGTGTAGACTAAGTTGGGCTAATTCACATGATGAATATTTTAACTCTTGTGTAAAAATGAAACTAAATGGACCCGCAAGGGTCCATTTGGTTTCATTTTTACGCTCTCAAAGAGTTACATCTGGTTAACCAGCTATATATATTTGTCTGTGTGGATGCCCATCTGAAATATATTTTTGTGTGAGCTTGTAGATGGGCTTGAAAATAGCCCATGGCATCTACTGTACAAGCTCACACAAAAATAGGCCTAGGCAAATGCCTAGGCCTATTTGAAAATATCCCTAAGTTTAAATATATTTTTATATTTATAGATTTTGCTAAGGACCCCTGGAACCCCCTCAAGGACAGCACATTAAGAACCAAATGCCTTGATTTTAATCAAAATGCATTTTTGTCCCCGCATATTTCGCATTTTCCCGCATAATTTGCATTTTCCCGCATACTTCACATTTGTTCCGCAACTTTTGCAAATTCCGCATTTTCACCGCATAATTGCACCTAAAACCCCCGCATATTCCATCGCATAATCAAGGATTTTTGCCCGCAACAATCACGATTTTAGCCCGCATAATCAAGGATATTTCCCCGCGTTTTTCTGGAGGGTCTATATTACATATTATTGTAATATTATTACCTTTTCCAGCAAAGCTAGTGCAACAACATTACTAATAATAGGTAATGTGTAATATGTTCCCCCGCTAAAAGACGCCTCATTACGTTTTACTACTGAGCTTGTTGATTCCATGTGAAAACAAAACCGATTTACAAGCTATCATCAGATAACAACAGAGATGTGCAGTGGTTTGTATATCCGAATCCACTACAGCATTCTGTCTCTAAACAGATTGTGTTGTACTGTACATCACATACAGGAGGGATAAAGTAATGTGTTACTCTCTTTGATTCAAATAAGTAACATAACATTCCTTTTTCTAAGGGGTCATAAGTAAAGTAAAGCTTAAGTAATATTTCTCAACAATATGCCCAACATTGGGACTAAATTCAAGAAATAAAAACTTAAAATCAAGAAAATCAAAAGAGCTGGTTAACTGGTTAACCAGATGTAACTCTTTGAGAGTGTAAAAATGAAACCAAATGGACCCTTGCGGGTCCATTTGGCTAAGTTAAAATATTCATTCATCATAGTTAAAATATTCATCATGTGAATATTTTAACACATCTCTACACAACTAGAGAATGTAGAAGATTATGGTCATTTTGATCTGTATGCGAGCATCTAGCACATTCTAGTGCATTTTGGAAGTGCCACTAGTGCATTTTGGATCTTGTCCAGGCCACTAGGTGGCGCAGGCCACCGGGAAAACTCCCTGTACTCCAGATGGCCAATCCGCCCCTGGTGCATTGAATGCAAGAGCCGTAGCAGCATATCTACAGTTAGGAGAGTCACAGAACTCGACCCCTAACGTTTTGGCCAGAGCCTTATAGTGAGAGAGTTAGGATATGCGTGTACCCGGAAGCAGAGCGGAGCAGCCAGTCGTTAGGTGACTATACAGAGCCTCTCTGAGTCCTAGCTGCAGTTGGGAATACATTGTTTTCAACGAGAACGGCACAAATAAGAGCTATTTTAGGTATGTATGCAAAACACAACTGCTTTAAAGTATCGTTCAGTCACGAGTCACTACTACCGTTTCTGTATTGTTTATGTTGTACTGCTATTAAAGAACAAGAGTTTTGAAGTCATTAAAGCTGGATTAAATATCCGAGTCCTACGTATTTCTGCACACTCCTACTGCTACATAACTAGGCATGTCACGGTGTAACAATCTCAACACCGTTTTTATAGTTTGCTTTTATACCGGTTATTATTATCGGTTTTATAGTTTGACCACTAGAAGTCCTCGGAGTCCATTAGTAATAATAAAATATATTATTACTAATGTAATATGATACCATTTTAGCCCCACAGACCAAAAACTAAATATTTCTTTTGCTTTTGTCCACAATAACAGGATGGATTTGGGAAACCAAACAGATCAAAATGACCAATATAGCTGCAAGCAGCAATAAAACGGGATCAAGCAAGCAGCAATAAGGAGTAAGAACAATACGCACAAATAAGCCATAGAAACATGGGAGCCTGAACTTCAGAAATACATCAGGTAATTATGTGTGAGACTGACTCACATTGTAATCTGGTGTGACTGAGTGAATGATTGGTGAGCTGTGAGTGAGTGGTGAACTGAGCTATGAACTGTCATTAGTGACAACATGGCCGAATAGTGACAGTCAAACAGCCTTGCCCAGCCATGAGGCCCATAGGGCAGGTGCCTATCTCCTGTTTCTGTAGCATGAGGCAGCTTGATGTACAAGTACACCCTCTGGACATGACGCTAGTATGACACAGGGTCTTACCCCCAATCCATCCCTTGATGCTGAGTGCCAAGCAGGGAGGCATTGGATCCCGTTTTTAGAGCCTTTGGTATGACCCGGCCGGGAATCGAACCCCGGCCTCCCAGTCTCAGGGCGGACACTCTAACCACAAGGCCACTGATTTGGTGAATGAGTAAATGATTGGTGAGCTGTGAGTGAGTGGTGAACTGAGCTGTGAACTGTCATTAGTGACAACATGGCCGAATAGTGACAAAACACAACATGGCCGAATGGTGACAACCACCATTACATTGAGTTTTACCCTGGGTTACACATAGAACCATGAACTTAGATGTAGAAGACCACATGAGATTGTGCATGATTGACTCATATTACTAGGTGTCCGTGCCGGGATTTGAACCCAGGAACTCTCATTTCCAAGTCATGCGCTCTACCAATGAGGCTACCCAACAGACACAAGACGTACTGGAAACAACACACACATTCAGTGGACTGCTTGGTAAATGGTAAATGGTGCATTTATATAGCGCCTTTATCCAAGGCGCTTTACATAGATTGTGCATCACATTCACCCATTCACACACACATTCATACACTGATGGCAGTGGGACAGGGACACATCGACACTAACTCTGCAGGAGCCCGGGATCGAACCGGCAACCTTGTGGTTACCATCCGGTTACTCTACCTCTGAGCCACTACCGCTCCTTAAATATGCACAAATAAGCCATAGAAACATGGAAGAAATACATCATGTGATTGTGGAAACACAGCAGGGTTTTTGGAGACTCAGACTTTGTATTGTCAGCAGTGGGACTTGAACCCTCAATCTTGTGTTCCGAAGTCAGGCACCCTACCGACTGAGCTATCCTGGCACAATGATTTGCTTAGTTGTTGTCATCAATGAAACAACCCAACAACACGCCACCAAGCAGTAAGCAATATGAACAATATGCACAATTCAGCAGTCAGAGGGTGGAGCTTAGTGGTCAAAGTGACAAATGGAAACTAGAATATTCGCAATTTAAAAATTGCAAAGTGTGGTTGCCGTTGTCGCTTGCCCCCCGCAGCTCCCCCCCATATTGTCACTTGCCCCCCGCAGCCCCCCCCCATACTGCACACTGCGGTGCAGTATGCCCCCCCCCCATACTGCAGTACAGTATGCCCCCCCCCATACTGCAGTACAGTATGCCCCCCCCCATACTGCAGTACAGTATGCCCCCCCCCATACTGCACACTGCGGTGCAGTATGGCCCCCCCACACTGCACACTGCGGTGCAGTATGGCCCCCCCATACTGCACATTGCGGTGCAGTATGGCCCCCCCACACTGCGCACTGCGGTGCAGTATGGCCCCCCACACTGCGCACTGCGGTGCAGTATGGCCCCCCCACACTGCGCACTGCGGTGCAGTATGGCCCCCCCATACTGCACACTGCGATGCAGTATGGGCTTCAGCCAGCAGGCGCCCTCGTTCCGTCCAACTCCCGACCCCGTTGGCAACTACACCATGGTACATAGCGTTGTACAAAACGGTTTTCACACCCGCTTGTATAGCAAGCACCAGTGTTGTTCTAGTCTGCGATTTTTAATTTTAGTTTCAGTTTTAGTCCACTTTTAATCACCGGTTTTAGTTTTTATCCTATTTAGTCTAACTCGTCCTTTTTTTATTTAGTCTAGTTTTAGTCGACGAAAAGTAAATCATTTTAGTTTTTATTTTAGTCCATGAAACCATGATTTTATTTGTTTAGTTTTAGTCAACAAAAACTATTGTCATTTTAGTCTAGTTTTAGTCTGACAATTTAGTCTCCAATTGGTTCCAATATATCATTTAACTGGGGATCTCCTGGAATTTCCTGAAGGACCCCTGGGATCCAGAGTGTGTACAAGTGGAACCAAATGGACCCGCTAGTATTCATTTGTTTCACAAAAAGGTCCCAAAAGAAAAATCACTGGAGAAACATTGTGAAACACAACTTGATGGGGGGGGGGGGGGGGGGGGGGGGGGCGTTTTTTTTTATCATGTCCACACAACATCTCTAAGGTATAATAATGGCACTCCCCTTTAAATAGGCTAAACTAGCATTCCAACTGAATTTTGAAACCATAGTTTCCCCACCAGCAATGTGTAATATAATGTGTGTTCAATTCATTCAATGTCAAAACACGATCTCAAGTTGTGTGCCAAACTAAGTTGTGGGCAGGTCTGATCTATCTATTAGAAGAGTTGCGACATTGATGGGGCAGAAAACAGCCTGGTCACGTGGTTCATGTACTCGCACGAGCCCATAGACTCCAATGCATTCCGTAACTTTCGGTTGTCCCTTTTTGTTGTCTCTTCTCAATAGAAGTCTATGTATGAGCCTCCATTGGACTGACCCCATGAAGTGAACGGAGTTTGCGTAAATCGGTCTATAATCTATTCCGCTTTGCGTTGCTAACATTAAGCTAACACTGTCACTCAACAACACAACGTTGATGTAACGTTACATTCTACAACCAGCAGCAGACTCTGCTGATTGCTTTGTGCTAAATCCTGAGGTGTCTCTTCAGGTTTGTAATCTAGCTCTCATCTCCACTGGAAATGCTGTAGCCCATCACTGTAAAATGATGGAGTTAAACAACAAGTTGCTTAACAACAACAACAACAACAACAACAAGTGTGAGCATGCGGGTCCATTTGGTTTCATTTTTACGCTCTCAAAGAGTTACATCAAGTCTCCACCAGTTAGCCGGGGACCACCTGGAACCCTCTCAAGGACTACTGCATGGTGGTCCCCGTACCACTGCTGTATACGGCATTTTCAGCGAAGATGAGACGTCGCACAACGGCGCTAGTTGTGAACAAGCATTCAGTATTGTCGCTGTCCACATCGATTTAGCGAAAATATTTCCATAAATCTTCTCTTCTCTTTGTCCCAATCCCGTGCAAAGCGTGCTGTTTTGTGTGAAAGGATTCGACCATAAAGTATGAGTAAAATCTCTGTCGCGTGTCTTATAGTTTTGTTAGTTGCAGAGCCTTCTTGCTGCTGCTGCGCTCAGTGCGGAGCACCAGAAAGAGGAGGAGGAGGAGGATTTGTGGAGGGAGGGTGTGTTCGGTTACAGCCACGCTGAAGTGATCACAATGCCTAGTATATACAAAGTGATAGGCGTCTGTGCTCCCGGACAGCCCCGACGTGCACCTCCGAACACAACGTAACTTCATAGCAAAATACTCCGCAAGAAGAGATACGATTATTATAACAATATATTTCGTGTCGTCTTCGTTCGTGAACGAAAATGACAATAGATTTTTAGATTAGTTTTTATTTTGTCAACTACATTTTCGTCTAGTATTTATTAGTCAACGAAATTGCATATTAATTTAGTCACAGTTATTGTTTATACACATGTTTTTCGTTTAGTCTAGTCTCGTTTTCGTCCCGCGAAAAATGGTCGTTGACGAACACATTTCGTTTTAGTTTTCGTTGACGAGAACAACTATGGCAAGCACCATGCAGCTCTAATGAGTGCTCCATCTCTGGTGTGTGTGTGTGTCTACATCAGTTCCCATTGTTGTACAACCAGAGGAATATAATTAAAATAGAGCTTGGAATTGAAATGATAGTTTAATAATCTCTAATTAAAAGTGGAACGATACAGCTTAAAATTGGAACGATACAGTTTAATAATCTCTGACTAATATTGGAATGATACAGTTTGAAATTGTCGCAATACAGTTTACTAATCTAAAAATGGAACGATACAGTTTGTAATTGAAACAATATAGTGTACTATTCTCTGACTAAAATTGGAACGATACATCTTAAAATTGAAATGATAGTTTAATAATCTCTCACTAATATTGGAACAATACAGCTTGAAATTGGAACGATGTAGTTTACTACTCTCTGAGTAAAATTGGAATGATACAGTGTGAAATTAGAACAATACAGTTTACTAATCTCAGACTAAAAATGGAACGATACAGTTTGAAATTGGAATGATACAGCTAAATTGTTCGAATTTCAGTCAGAAAAGATTAGAACGATGCAGTGCTTTGTGCTTTATAGCAGTGGTTTCCAACCTTTTTGAAACCACGGCCCACGACCTAAAGGACCCACAATGCAATGCAATCTAGCTAGCCTGAAAAAAAAAACCACATATATTTATATATATTAAAGGTGTTGGCGTTAACACGTTAATGCGTTAACGCATTAATGCATTAATCTCGTGTTAACACAGCCGTGCGTTAATGGCGTCAAAAAAATTAACGCGAGATTAACACACTGACGATGGCTGTCCTCGGTGCGGCAGGCCACAGAAGTACTTTACGTCCACACACAAACACAGTGATGGTGTGTACAAAAAATGCAAACTGGCTTGTACAACAAACATTTGTTGTGCAAATCAAAAATCCAGCCAGAAAATCAGGCATGAGCATTTTTCAAACTGCTTAAAATGGCAGACACTCTGGGGGTGGAGCTTACCGGTCAATGTTACAGATGTGTTCCACATGAATCAAGGAACATGTAGAAACAAGTCCCATGATTTTTGGCCAAACGAGGCCCGAGTTATGGTTTTTCAAATGTTTCAGTTTCAAAGAATTGTTATAGCGCCCCCATTTGAGCAATTGGAGTAAGACTGGTTTTGCTGCTATTTGGCATCCCCCTCTACCAAACTGTAAAATCTCATAAACAGATTACTTTGCATGTGTAGATTAGGGATAATAGAAGAATTTTCACAAACAAGCAATTTTCATTGGCTCGTAAAAACATCATTTTTTTCACTGAAAACAAAATTCACACCCATTTCATGTTTGTATGGCTTCAAAGTTCATGTGTAGGTCATTGTTATGCATTTTGATCAAAGATTGTAGGAGAAGAGACATTTTAACTGTTTTACATATAATTCAAGATGGCGGTTCATCTAAAGGTCAGAGGTCAAAAGTAAGAATACAAAAGTTGTTCGGCATAAGCAGACGCATAAGTGAATATAAGTTACATTTCTGAGAGTCGAGCAGTTCATGAGTTATGAGTGTTTAAAGTTTGCAATTTCAGTTGAGTGCTATAGCGCCACCATTTGACCAGTGGTCACAGGCTTCGCATCATCACCGTTTGGCATCACCCTCTACCAGATTACCAATTTTCGCGAAAACCGACTGCACGGTTCAGCCAGAACAGCTATTTCTGGTGGAAGGAGGAAAAAAGAGACAAAAACAAGAAGGGATCAAGGTCCACTTCGTGGACTGCTTGATCCCTTAATTAATCTTCTACATTCTCTAGTTGTGTAGACATGGGCTAATTCACATGATTTTAGCTCCTGAGAGTGTAAACATGAAACCAAATGAGTTACATCTAGTTAGAATGTGCAATATTGAATGAATGGGCGAAAAAAAATTTTTTTTTTCTCTGCACATTTGGTAGGCAAGCAAAGCAGCGGTTTTGTGGCCACATACTGGTAATACCAGATACCATGACTTCCCTAGTGTATGGATGGGGGTCGACCGTAGCCTGGCCGCGTCGCAGGTGCATTGCATGTAAGAGCCGTAGCATATTTACAGTTAGTTGAGCCGCAGAACTCTACCCCTAACGTTTTGGCAAAAGGACCAGCTGTTGAGGGGCTTCATGCCTTCATCTGGAAGCCTGTCGGTTTGCATGAGCGTCCAGACAGAGCCCATTTTAGTCAGGGAGAAAGCAATCGCCAGGGAGAAGAGAGAGGGGGTGTTCAATGCTCATCCATTTAAAAGAGAAACAAGTTTTTCTTTTGAGCGCGCGCTGCTTTCTGCATGGTTAGCTCCCCAGCGCTACGCTAATAGCTGGCATGGCCACTCTGTCAGCTCTGGGCAGCGGGAACAGCAACACGGTGTAGTGGGAGGAAGTATGTGTTGTGGTGGTGGTGCTGGTGGAAGTGCCTCGGCTGCGGCGCTCTCTTCAAAACAAACACGTTTTTTTACGTTCAGCTGAGCAAACACTTGGTCTGGTCGCCGCCGTGCCATCGTTAGGCTGAGGAGGAGAGGGGGAGACGACTGGGCTAGTCGGGGGGCGGAGGAGGGTGAGCAGAGAAAAACCCACCCCCCCATTTCATGGCCTACTATCTACACGCGTATACTCACATGAATACACACACAGAACACACACATGCACAAATGTGTACATGCACGCACGCACATTGGCAATTTTAGGAGGGTGACTTCATTCAATTGTAACTTCATACTCATTTATACAAATTGATATTTTTCATACTTGCAATGTTACCTGATTGACATTGGCCTACTGGCTATAGTATGTTCCAGAATAAGTACAAAAAAAAAAAAAAAAAAAAAAAAAAAAGACATACAAGAGAAGTATTCTATTGTATGATTAGTTGTTTATAATCCATAGGGCCCAATTCAGCCTTCCCTCATTGGGTAATAAGTGGACCCCCCCCCGCCAAACACACACAATGCAAAAATGTGTTTGGCATCACAAAAAAAATAAAAATAATAATAATAATACATGAAAAAAATAAAAACAAAAACGGTGCTCCCGCCCCCTTGCAGAGAGAGCCTAAAATCACCTATGCGCGTGTGTTTGCGCACACACACACACACACACACACACACACACACACACACACACACACACACACACACACACACCCCCCCCACACACACACACACACACACACACACAGGCTGCTGTAGGTGTTGCTTACTCCACCTCACTTGCCAGAGAAAAACTTGCACAAGCCACTGTGTTGTTGTTGTTTTAACATGTGCATTTTACATGTGCATTTTAACTATAAAAATGTTCACCGTATTGGGCATGTGCTGTGGAAATTCAAACGGGACTCCATACAATGTCACAATTGCTCTATTCTCACTCAAGTTGAAAATGTGGTTGTGCACGTGTACGCGCACACACACACAGACACACACAGACACACACACACACACAGACACACACACACACACACACACACACACACACACACACACACACACACACACACACACACACACACACACACACACACACACACACACACACACACACACACTGATCTACGTCCTAGAGCAGTGGTTTTCAACCTTTTTGACATTCGGCATTTGAGCCACGGACCACCAATTGATCACATTTTCACCCCCAAGACCTAAAACTAAAGAAATCTTTTGGCTTTGTTCACAATTCCAGACTGGATTTTGCAAACAAAACAGTGTAGAATTAAGTGGTGCTAATTCAGATGATGAATATTTTAACTCTTGAGAGTGTAAAAAATGAAACCAAATGGACCCGCATTTAGCCTGAGGACCACCTGGAACCCTCTCAAGGACCACTGGTGGTCCCCGGACCACTGGTTGAAAACCCCTGTCCTAGAGCAATCATTTTCAACCATTTTCACACCAGGGCCCACTGTTTATTCTGCATTTTAGCCACTGACCTCCATGTAATGTTGGGTGTCGTCTTTCAGACCTAAAACTAAGGATTTTCTAGTTTGTGTCCTGCGATCAGGGGCGGATGTAGCATTTCCCAATTGTGAGGGGGGGCAGGACTTACAGTAAAGGTCTTACATTAAAGGTCTGACTCAGAGAGTTTTCTGTTTTCAATGATGAAATGCTGTTGGTTTAGTGGTGACACAACTGTAGTTAGTTAGTAGCCGTTGTAGTGTTTCACATCATTTTAATTATAAGCACTTTAATTTGAAATATCTTGGGTTGTTTTGCATGCCATCATGTTTGGTGGGGCAGTCTGGGCATTTAGGGGGCATTGCCCCCCCATGCCCATGCCTACATCCGCACTTGCCTGCGACATTTACTAATTATGTAGATCCTTGAAACTTAGATGATTCAGATGTTCACATATTATTTAACTCTTGAGAGAGTAAAATGAAAACAAATGGACCCGTCAGGCTAAATATTCAAAAGCAACTGTCTTCCTTGATGCAGAGAAACGTGAGTCCCACCTTTACTCTTCTACTTTTGATGGGCAGGAAGAACTTCTCTCCACCAATCTCATTTCCACTGATCATCAGTACTACAACCTACAGGACAGTGTCTGTCCACAAATGATCTACTGAATGTGACAGACTGCCATATTGAACCTCTGGGTCAGGGCATGCCCACTTTATACACTCCATATTTTTTCATGCCTGACCCAAATACAAATATGCCTATTTAGCACCATGTTCGAATGCGCCCCTTCCATATCTAAAATCCCTAAAACTAAAGAAAGCAAGGAATGTAAAACAATTAACACCCGTCTTTTACATTCTCTAATAACAGGCTAAAACCTTAGTTGGGGAAAAAAGTTGTCCTTTAATACAACCATACCTCTCCTTTCCCCTGCCTTGTCACAGATTTACAGTAGATGATGCTTTACCCAAACAATGTTTGAAAAATAATCGTATACAATCCAGTTCAGTCAGCATTTTCATTCCACCAGCAGTCATTTGCCATTGAAGCATTTGCCACCACAAGATGATATCATTTGAGAATATTTAGAAATCATGTAAAAATACACCTTTTTTTTTTACAATACAAAATTAATTTCCTGTTTAAATCAAAATCATCACAATTTTGGAAAACATTTTGTTTTATCATATCCAATAAGCAGGGGTTGACACTAAGGTCTCCGAGGCACTTGCCCATCGGGCAAGTGCAAGTCAGGTTCTACTTGCCCTCAGGTCATGGTCACTTGCCCCCCAGGTTCCAGGTGGTCCCCAGTTAAGTTGGTTAACCAGATGTAACTCTTGAGAACGTAAAAATGAAACCAAATGGACCCTTGCGGGTGCATTTGGTTTCATTTTTACACTCTCAAGAGTTAAAATTCATGATCTTAATTAGCCCATGTCTACACTATAGAAGATTAATGGTCATTTTGATGTCCATGTTAATTTGCCTGTTTTGTTTCCCAAATCCAGCCTGGAATTGTGGATAGCTAGAAAGCAGGGAAAGACACAGAGGCAGAGTGCAATGACTGCCTTCAAAACAAATTTATCTTGTGTTGTGTTATAGTGCACTAAGTTGCACACTTGCCCGATCGGGCAACCAGGTAGCAGTCTTCACTTGCCCCACCATTTTTTTTTTACTTGCCCCGGGCAAGCGGGCAAGTGTTAGTGTCAAGCCCTGAATAAGAGTGTGTGTGAGATACCCAGAGAAATGTTTGACTTCCATACTGTGAAACTGTCAGAAAAGACCAGATGGTGGAGCCAAAAACCTAGAGAAAACCAGTCTGAGCTCTAACTGCTTCACTCTTCTAGTTTCTTACATGCTTCTGTATATTGTGTATGTGTGGGTGTGCGTGCGTGCGTTTGTGCACGTCGTGTGTGTGCATGCGTGTGTGTCTGTGTGCGTGCGAAACATGTATGTATGTGTGTGTGTGTGTGTGTGTTTACCCCAGACTAAAAACACTCACTTGAGAAACAGAACAGGGCTCATTTTCCAACCCCATTGGCCGGTTCTGGGCTATGGATGAATAATAGCTGAATTCAACTATGCTGAAACAGAAACACATTCCACACGCCCCTGCGAAAGCTAACAGCCAGAGCAAAACAACCACATCAGAGCATTTTACAATTAAGAAAGCCTGGTGATTGAATATCTGGGTGACTGGTAAGTCATTCCTTGGAGTGAGATAAAATGTTTGCTCCTGGATATTGCGGTATAACGCTTCATGAAACCCCATCTATGTTTTTTTTTTAGATGTGCCTCAACAACGCAGAGAAAATGGATCAAACTCGAAAGGAAAGCATCATTTGGCTTGAAAAACACAGATAACAATGATATACAGTAGGACGACACCGTTGAGAAAATTAATTTCCGACAGTAATTACAATATTTTAGGAGAAGTGAAGAAGAAAAGAAGACACGTTATAGATTTAATTCTTGGAATAATTTACAGTACAAAATATATATGTTTTTTTTTTTTTTTTTTTTTTGTTTTTTTGCAAAAGATATAAAGGGAAAACACAAACTTGAAGTGTATATTGTCTCATTTTGTCAGGGGTGATTGTACAGTTTATTAAGAATCATTATTATGTGTGATTCAACCACACAGTTAGAGTTATCTTATCATTTGATACTTATGGTATTGTTTTTACTTAAAACGTTATGTGCCGTTTCTTGCATGTGAATGTAAGTGCACTTACAACAATTTCCCTCGATCAATTTAAACAACAATACTGTATATACTGTATGGATTCATAATAGGTTTGGATGTTGATTTTAAAGGAAGCTTTCCTTTAGAAGCATTGTTTCATTAACATTATACATTTTTTTTACATTTAATTATCAGCTGCACAATTCACTCCATACAATAGTATGGAAAAACGAACCGCTAATTTGCTGCTTAAAGGCATAGTCTCATTGATCCAACTTAATCGGTCACACATGAAGGAGTTACAGGAAATAATTAGGTGAAAACTTCCTCGAGAAAATGCTTGCAAATCAATATATTTTTTTACACATTTGTTTGGAAATAAATCTAATCATAATTTCGCTTCTTCTCAGTACATTAAAGACAGACGTTTATGGTCCAGATCGCATTAATCATAACATTTTACATTTTTTTTAATTGTCGGTTTACTCCACAGCGAAAGCCACATAAGATGAGCAGCGTGGATGGCATCAGGAGGACCAGCTCTTTGAAGAAGGACCCCCTGCTTTGCATGTTCAGTAAGTGTATCATGTCACAGATCAGTGGATTAAAATTGTGCAAATTAAGATTAAACTGTTATTGATCTCCGGGGGGAGATTTGGGGTGTCGTCGTCCAGCAAACGGCAGCGAACAATCAAACACAGGAGAGAGGAATAAGATTACAACCCCGACGTCACTATAGACTCTGGATCTCTCAGTGGCAGAATGATGAGAGTACTAGAATTTATCAGTTAATGTAAGTGACATAGTCTCCTAATTACACGAATGCATATCTGTACTGCCAGTGAATATATGAAGGAATACGTGTGCAGTAGATTCAGGAAGACATCCAGTAGCACAAACAATCAACTCAGTGAAGGAGGAGTGCTTTATTTATTTTTTCTTTCTTGGAGCGAAACATCTGTGGATCCGTTCATCCGTAGCCGTTTTGGAGTCCGCCACCACGGCTATATCACGAGGCCTTAATGGCTTTACCTGGTGGCCCTTCATTCATGTGGCCTGACGTTTCATGTAGTTAGATTTGGCATGCTTTCATTCCGGTAGCATCAGGAGCTGCTCCGACTTTCCCTATTTTATCAGCCCCTGGTTAGAGCGCGGGCCAGAAAATAATTCTGCAGCAATTACCATATGTTGTGATTGTGGTTTTGGACCGACCCGGTGACATCTGTGTTATATTGGCATCTGGGGTACCCTGAATGGAACTTCCACCGGCTACATTCCATACTCTGCATCTACCGAACAGGTGCTCCCTGCAATATCACTCTGCCACGGAGGGGGCTTGAGGGAAACCACAGCTTTCTGCCCTGTTAACGCCTTGTAGGCGGGATCGCCTTTTTGGGGTTCTAAGCATTATGTCGTAGTAGTGCTGTAAGAATTGGCCAACATTACATTTGAATATTCCTTTTAAAACACCATGTTGATTCGAACGAATATCGAATTATTCAAATATCGATTGTATATCATTTCAACATGAAATATTGCAGCCTAATATGCTGTAAAACATCCCCTCCGTTCCTCTATTTTCTCCAGTCCTGTATTGTCCACGCCGGTTGGTGCTGAAATATGCACTCTCTTGAGTCTTGCAAGATCAAATTAACGATTAATAATTATCTTAATAGCCTATTTTTTTGTACAATGGTTTAGTTTATGTGGCCCAGAGTCTTGGTTGGAACTCGCACAGCATTTTTATTAATATTTATTTTAAATTTGAACCTTAAATTACATTTGAATATTCTTTACATTTTAATATTCAAATATGTCGTACTGCACACAGCCCCAGGCACAAGCTCAAACCGCTTCGCTGCGTGAGATACTGTCCCTCACAAAGAGGGAGGGACACCAGGTCACTCTAAATATACAGATGAATTTCGGGGTCCTTGGCATGAAATACTGAGGACCACTGACTGACACGGAAACACGAGTTGTTTTTCTTCAGAAAACTGTCAAGAATTCCGAGGACGTCTGCTCTCAGTTCAGAATGGATTAAGCTTTTATATTCACTCGCTACATGTTTGTAAGAGTAATTACTGACTTGGAGAGTGTAAGATGATTCAACAAACAGCGCGGTCATCTCTGCGTAAACCGCTGGTACACACACTGCTAGCTCCCCACCGGGAGATGTTGTTCAAAAGAAAAACTAACGACGGCACTAACGACGACAACATTCAAATTCCTATTTATTTATCGTATCCTTCATTTATTTAGAGGCCACAACACATTTTGAGGAGGAGGAAGTTTTATGTGATCTAAATATTTGTTTTAGATTTTTTTCTTGCATCACCAGCTAGTGTTCGTTGCGTGCCTATACTGTACATGTGCGTCCAAATTGAACACGCACACACACACACCCTCGCGCACACACACACACACGCACGCACGGGCGTGCCAGCACGGTCGTCGTGTCGACAATAAATGGGGCCACTGGTTAAATAACACTTTGTGGGTGTCTTAAATAATCAATTATCTCTTTAAACTTCCGTCATCTATCATCATTTGTCACAAAGCGCGGAGCAGAGCAGGTGGTGAGTTAACTCTTGTCCACCAGGGAGGCTGGAGGAGGCAGATCCGGTCCAGACAGACAGACTGTGTGTGTCTGCGTGTGTGTGTGTGTGTGTGTGTCTGAGTGTGTGTGTGTGTGTGTGCGTGTGTGTGTGTGTCTGCGTGTTAAGTGATGTCTCTCACCACCAGGATGGATGTCTTTCTTGGTTCTGTCAGACACCGAGCGTCCGACCCCCTTCCATGTACAATGTGTCATTACAGCACAGCAGACTGGCGTCTGTCATATGATGTGACTATCTGTCCCGGGAGTCGTCAGGATGATGCTACTGACATACTGCAGGGCTTGACACTAACACTTGCCCGCTTGCCCGGGGCAAGTAAAAAAAAAATGGTGGGGCAAGTGAAGACTGCTACCTGGTTGCCCGATCGGGCAAGTGTGCAACTTATAGTGGACCTACCATATACGCCTGCTCGCAATTTTGTGTGAGGGGATTTTCTCACTTGAACTGAGTCAAGGGGTCCCTAGAGATGAAAAATCACCGAGGTGCTTGTCCGCCATAGTGCCACGAATGGCGCAAAGGCCGAATCAAATATGGCCGCCATCGGATATGATGAAAATCCAACTTTTGTGTATATAAACATGCAATACCTCTATTCTGACTAATTGGGGGGTGGGGAATCCATTTCTGACATTGTTATGACAATTTTGGTTGATTTTGACCTTGAAAGGTCATGGTCAAGGCCGTTTTGCTATTCCAAAGACATGATTTGGCCATGACATTAACAACTGGTGCAATAGGTCTAATTCATATAATTGTGGCAATGATTCCTGTGTGATATCTTTTATATTGATATTTAACTATAATTTAAAAGTAACAAATTTGTCCCCTGTTATCATTTTTACTCAATTACGTTATTATTTAGAACAAAAGTATACATATACATTGCTATATGGGTTCTGAAATGATTAAGTAAGAGTGACAAAGTGATATACAACTAATATAAAACAAAATCCAAGTATTTTCTCTCAACTTGCTCATGCAGTGATCTCCAGGATCAATTAAAAGACTAGATGGTAGGATCCCCCCTCCCGGAGGAACGTTGGTGGGTGATGGCGCATGCCCTGGCTGCTGGTGGGTAGGGCGTTGATGGAAATCCTCTTCTGCTCAAGCTTATCGGCTAGACATGCTGGGTCCTTCCCAACCATAGTTGCAGGTTTATGGGAGATGGCAGCACAACGTTGCTTGAACGATGAAACTCAGCCTGTTGGATTCCAAGCCCCAGACTTCGCTCCATGTCAGCTTCTTCTTCTCGACTCCCTCCCACATCATCCAGTCAAGATATGTGCCTTGATCACGGTCTTGGCTAGGGTTGTTCCAAGATAAGAGACTGCTTGATGCAGTGGTAGCATTTGTCGCTTTTCACCAGTGCCATACTGCTGCCAGACTTCCTTCATCCCCAGTGCTTGGAAGTATGGGATGCAATGTAGAAGTAATGCACAGGTGTATCATTAAAAACTATCACAACTCTCTTACACTATTTAACACAAATAGCCCACTCCATATGCACCAGTCCACTAGCCTCGTGTCAGCTTCCTCAATCCAGTTCAAGAGGTCATGGATAATAATAATAATCTTCATTTGTAATAATCTTTATTTGTATAGCACCTTTCATGACATAAAATGCAGCTCAAATGCTTTACATTGCAATAGAGAAGACAAAAAAATAGTGGGAATGTCCTTGCCACCAGCCACCTTTGCTGGGAGAACCTCATTGTCATGGACGACAGACCTGACAGTGATAGTATTGCCACAGACCTGACTGCACACCATATCCCAAACTAACAGATAGACATTTTGCTTGTTCTCAGACACCCAGAACTTGTGAAGTTGCTGCGGAATGGGTGTGTTGCTGTTCATGCCAATGCTTGCTGTTGAGTCTCTACGTTGCAGGGGCTCCCCTTCATTTTGAGACCTCTCAATGTACATATCAAGTATGAGGTGAATGAATTCCGATTCAGAAGGAGGATGAAGCACTGATGAGGGTGTTGACTGTTGAGAACCATCCCAGTGGTATCTGCCGCATTTTCGACATGAAGTCTAACACAATATAAGTGGCAAGAGTAGATGACTAGATGCAGACTCCATTGGGTGAGATCAAGTCCAGGCTCAATCTCTTTTTTTTGACCATCAAAGATGTTGAGAGCACGTCATGAGAAAGTATTTGCTGGATGTTTATGCCCTGCTCCTTAGCAATGCCCATAGCTCCTATATGCTTCAGCCATGTCTTTGGGTAAAACTAAGTTCTGCTTCTTCAAAATGGTGTTTGGTGCCTGCTGTGGTTGCTCTTTGAAGTGAGGCTTCCTCTTTGGTATAATTCAGCTAATTTTCTTAGTCTCAGTCTAGCCTCTCCTGTCTGTATGGGTACTACAGGCACTCCCCATTTTTAGACAGTTGAACAGGCGCAGAGTGAATTCTGTGTAACCTGCTTTGCAGATTGACAGTCAATGAGTATGGAATCTGGTGCTCTAGCACAGAGTCAAACAGCTTCACCACTTTGAATGTAAGGTGACAAGTGGTGCTCAGTGCATGCTCGAGATGGATTTTTTGGGGGTAGTTGTTGGTGAGGAGGTTGAGGACATTTTCATGAATCTCATGAAACAAGAGCTCAAACTCTGCATCTGCTTTTGCATTGTGTGTGTGGCTCCTACTACATTGTTATAGTCCAGGACACTATGTTCATCCACATGAGTTTTTAGGATGAAGACGGGGATTTGTAAAACTATATATTTTTGGAAACCTTATAGCATAAGGAATCAGAAAATGTTTGATTCCATTTTTTTCGAGGTTGTTATAGCAGCCATCTTGGATCTTTAAAAATGGCTGCTCTCAAAAACGAATTTCTCAATATCTGGCCTCCCAGATGGCCTAAAATCAGGGTTGCAGTGGTTAAATCTACATTTTTGGGCACAAGGAATGCAGTGGAGTCGATTACATTGTAAATGAAATATGCATGAGTGTGTATTTTCCATTTTAATCATGTTTTATGTTGTAAAACGACACAATATGGAAAAATAAAAAACGGAAAATACACACTATGCATCAAATTACATTCTTCATGTCAAGGTAATATAAAGGTCCCTAAAATATCTTGATGAATGCTGGTTTTAGTCATAGCTCAACTCTTAGGTTAGCTGTGAAAAACCCTATGGTGCCAAAAACATCTCAGATGAATCCAGGTATGTGTGAAAAGTTTCTTCATCAGTTATGTTAATCTTGGGCCTATTGTAGAAAATCAAACTCTGCTGATTCAGACTCCACTTGTTGGACTCACAGTTGGAGCAGGAGTGGGTGGGATTTGTTAATTACCCAATGTGGTGCACCTTGCATGGCCCATTAGGTATAGTAGGGGGAATTATCGTCATAACATAATTCTAGTCGTTACGAAGTGGACAAAAGCACCAAATTTGGCACACACACTCTTCAGGGTGGTGTCTCTCACCATCCCAGAAGGGGTGCCCAACATTTTAGATTTACTAAAGGCTAATTTGGGGGTAAAATCCAAAATGGCCACCAGAAATGACCTATTTTTTTTCCTAAACGTGATCAAATTTAACTGATTGTGGCAAGTATAACCTTTACATAGTAATTAGATTAATTTTAAAGGATTTGGCAAAATACAGCCAATTAAAAATCTCTTAAATGTTTTTAAATGCCAAAAAATGCCCTAAAAAGCACTCGTATTGAGATGAACTTCCACTTTATACCTGTGATACATTGTCAATGCTAAAATTACAGTGTTTTAAAAAAAAACTTTTATAAGACCCTGTGAATGATTACCAATCACTAAGATTTAGTAAAAATCTTCATATGGCCAGAGATCAAGCCTTCCAATTCTGGTAGCCCCCTACCCAGGGGGCAAAGGGGGTGTGCTGCATTTGCCATAAGATCAACGGTTTTCCACCAGAAATAATATCTATGACCCAGTAGGGTTACAACCTGCTTATTATTTTTTTGCTGGAAATCCAATATGGTCACTTCAGTTTAGGCCCATTGGATATAATGGGGGCAAACAGGACAAATTTTAAACTAAGGCATATTTTCTCGAATCATCACATGTTGATTAATGATATGAATAAGAACATTTTTGTATTGCAAGTTTCCATGAAATCCAATATTCAATATTAGCCCCCATAAAATAGGTTTTGCTTGAACTTCTGAACCAGATGATCTAGAAACGCAAACTTGTTGTCTATTTCTTAGTTTCTGAGCATGAGAGTCTTAATGGAATACCTATTTTTTTTATTATTGGGTGTGTCTGGACCCTTATTGTGTATATTTACAATATGGTGGCTACCCAAAATAGTGGTTCATGACTTCTACAATAATTGTTGACTTGAGTTTGTTGAATTGAGTTTGCATATTGTTAAAATTGTTGCAAATGTCAAATCCTATTACCCAGGGGGCAAACTGCATCTTTGGTGCGAACACTGCCGCTGTACGATAACAGTTTAAATGTAGTCGCAAAAGCATTACCCAGTCGATTCGAGTCGACTGTAGAGCCCTTGGCTGTTGTGGCGTGCCTCCTCGTCCTCCCCAACACCAACACCACATGTATAGGAATTGAATTGTATAGGCCACTATCAGCTGCGTTGCTGGTGTAGCAGTGGAAATATGACAGTGGGGTAACACCGAGAACGGTCGCCTGTAACGTTAGGGGGCGGTCGGAGTTTCCCCATGTTAAGTCTATGGGGAAAATGTAATTCAACGATTCATCAACAATTGGTTAATTTGAAAAAAAGGCCTTTGTCAGTCTCTTCTAATATTATGGTCAATGTCCATGTGAAAACTCAGTCAGTGAGGAGTTATCGCGGTTTCAGACAGACATTTAGACAGACATTTCCATAATTATAGGATGTCTGCCACAATACTGGCCACCAGCCTATAAGTGAGGGGTATTTCCACAAAACTTGACAGGTTGGTCAATAATTAATTCACTTTTTTTGCTGGATGGAAGGTCTCGGTGAAGGGAACGCAGTCACCTGTATACTTACAGTATACAGTATGTTAATGAACTAGGCAATATCATACCATTCTCTGTCTGACTTTCCATCATGAAATTACACCATGAGAAAGTTCAATTTCCCTTGACAGCCAAACTTTCCCAGAATTTACCATAGGCCCTCTTAAGGTAGACAAACTCCATAGAGACCCTTGTTCTGCTCTCTGCCCTTTCTTGATGGCAAAGATCATGTGATCAAGTACCTCTGCCTGTGTGAAAACCACATTTATCCCAATAAACCATAAAAGGATCCAGGGACAACAGCTACATTGCTGATAAGCCGGGTTATGTTGATTCTTGCGAAAATCTTTCTTGTTATGTTCAGGTGGGCTATACCATGATGGTTATCGCAGGATGCCCTCTCCCCTCTCCTCTTGTAAACATGCACTATATGCATCCTTCTTGGGACCCTTCTTTTCCTCCTGGTACAGATGCCGCCATTCTTATAGATGTTTCAAAGTCAAAGTCGTCAGATTAGTCACTCACGTTACCGCAGTAAAATTAGTTTTCCGCTTTTGGCCCATCTCTTGGAGCGGTGAGCTGTAGCGTGCGTCGCGCTCGGGAATCATTGGTTGATTTTACCCCCCAATCCATCCCTTTGATGCTGAGTGCCAAGCAGGGAGGCATTGGTTCCTATTTTTACAGTCTTTGGTATGACCCGGCCGGGAATTGAACCCCGGCCTCCCAGTTTCAGGGCGGACACTCTAACCACAAGGCCACTGACTGGTGGTGTGTGGTGGTGTTTGCAGGCAACCCATCACGTCCTGCTGCCAGAAGTGGCCTTTTGGAGTGCTTTCACTGTCTGCACGGGTGAGGGGTCTGCCAGTTCAGCTTTGAATGGCAGTTCAGGTATTGTGGCAATTGGAAATTGAGGACTCTGTTCAAGATCTCACTCTGCCCAGCGTGCTAGGATGTCACACTTGTCAGTGAGAAGGAAAGACCTGTTAGAGGAGCAGACTGGAGTTGAGCAGTGGTTTTAGGCACATGAAGATCATGCAGGCCTGAATGGAAAGACCCAAAGTCCTTCATGTCATCAGCCATCTGAAGATCTTATGCAATCTTTACCCACAGGTTGTTTTCCATCTGCCATGTCCTCCACAGCAGCTTTTGCTTGTCTTGTTGGTATTGCTGCATTTCTGAAAGCGCAATAATCAAGATGTTGGTGGGAGTCTTGATTAGGATGTGGATCTCAGGTTCATTCTCGTCAATCTCTCTGCTTCCTTTTGACAAAACCGAGCAGCAGCAGTGTAGACATTCTTTCTCTGTTCTTCCATTTTCCCATTCTCTGGATCTGGGTCAAAGCTCTGCAGTTCTTGATTAAAGGTATAGTAGTAAGTGATTTCACTTAATGTAAATATTGTTTGTGTTTTGTATTTTTTTTTGCTAATCCCCTCTACTATAGTGTGGTGACCATATAAGGAGTCTCTGTGCCCAGTGAGACCCTGGGGTCATAAAACCCTAGTTTCAGTTTGGGCTTTGGGATAAAAGCCTTTCGTCCAATCAGGATGAGAGGGGCCTTCCTCCAATCAGGATTGAGTGGGGACAGGCCTTGGTGTATAGGCCTATAGTTGGCCTGTTGCACTCCTCCTCACCGTAGAGTGTGTGCATGTGCACATCTTGCTACTGGGGGGACCGAAAGGTTTTCCAAATCATCGAAATCACTTACTATACGTTTAAGTTTTTGTCTTTTGAGAGATTTGAGAAATGTTTATGAGATATTGTATTATGTGTCCAGATTACCAGAATAATACCATTTAGTCATGTATAAATGCAAAATTCCTAACCATACATCCCTGATTTAGAATGAAAACCATTTCCATTGTATTCCTTGCCCCCAAAAATGTAGATTTAACCACTATAATCATGATTTTAGGTCATCTTGGAGGCAAGATATTGAGAAATTCGTTTTTAAAAGTAGCCATTTTTAAAGATCCAAGATGGCCACTATAATGACCTTGAAAAAAATGGAATCAAACATTTTCTGATTCAGTAGGCTGTAAGGTTTCCAAAAATATATAGTTTTAAAAATCCCCGTCTTCATCCTAAAAAATGACAAAAGGAACTGGACTATAACCTTCAGGACCCTTCACAGGGGTTGACACTAAGGTCTCCGAGGCACTTGCCCATCGGGCAAGTGCAAGTCAGGTTCTACTTGCCCTCAGGCCACGGTCACTTGCCCCCCAAAAATATATTGTAAATTTTGCATTTAAGTTTACTAACCAGATGTAACTCTCGAGAACGTAAAAATGAAACCAAATGGACCCTTGCGGGTCCATTTGGTTTCATTTTTACACTCTCAAGAGTTAATATTCATCATCTTAATTAGCCCAGGTCTACACAACTAGAGAATGTAGAAGATCATTTTGATGTGTATGTTAATTTGCCTGTTTTGTTTCCCAAATCCAGCCTGAAATTGTGGATAGCTAGAAAGCAGGGAAAGACACAGAGCCTGCTACAAGTGCAATGACTGCCTTCAAGACAAATTTATCTTGTGTTGTGTTATAGTGCAAGTTGCATACTTGCCCGATCGGGCAACCAGGTTGCAGTCTTTACTTGACCCACCATTTTTTTTTACTTGCCCCGGGCAAGCGGGCAAGTGTTAGTGTCAAGTCCTGCTTCATCTCTCACTGAATGCTCTGCTCGACCTTCAGGTTACCTACTGCAGTACTGATCCAGCATTGACCTGAACAACCCACTGACCGATTGAGAAGTGCCAGTAGAACTCAGGATGTGTAAACTCTAGCACCTTGATTCGCACAAGATACTATGAGCCATGACACAGGTAGTTTATGCAAAGATCACCATAGATCAGACAATTGGACTCGAGTCCTATTGACTCGACAAGTCAAGTCGCCAAGTCGCATTTTTGACTCGACTTGACTCGCTTGGGACGTAGGTAAAATACTTGAGACTCGGACTTGACTTGAGACAACCTGACTCGGCGACTCGTCCGAGTCATCGTCCGAGTCACCATTGCCGGGAGGCAACGGTGTGCAAATGAAACCAAATGAACCAGTCAGGGAGCTAACACGATCACCTATTTGCGGGGGTCCCGACCCACGGTCTGAACCACTGACGGGAGCGGAGCGGGGGTGAACGCCATTGCCATCTAGATCTAGTAGAAGACTTGCGACATTGAGGGGTCAGAAAACAGTGAACGGAGTTTGCAGTACTTCCCAGTTTCCACAACTCTCCAACTGTCTATTTCAGTAATTCTAATGAACGCCACGCTATAGGTTCACGCGTTTATTGATTGATAGATTGATTGAGTGATTGGAGACAGGCATGTAGAGCGAGCAAGCACAAAAGACTCTGATCAGGCCATACGCCACAGCAGCCACACTACACCACACACAGAAACAAACAATGGCGACTGCGTCTGCTACTCCTGAGCGTTCTTCGACAACCTCGTCCTCCTCGTCTGCACAACAATCACCAAAGGTTGTCAAATTTGCTTTTAAAAACTTCCATTCTGATGGGAAACGGAGGATGGCCAAACAACAGAAAACAATATCACTCACCACTGATTTGGGCTCCTGTATGTCCGTATGTGACTGGCTGCATAAATAATCCATCATCCATCCATATAGAAACTAGAAAGGCAGCAATCCATCTTCCAAAATTCTCACTTCTCATAACATGTATCCAGTTGTTGGGGTTAAAACCTCACTCCACGCAACCTCCACCTAAAATAGTTATTCATTCCTTCCCTTTCCACCGGTACGTTCTTCTCGCTAAATAGTTTTATTTAGTCCAGTTATTATTTCGCCAGCTCTGCTCTCCGGGTCCTTCCATCCCACCAAAACAAATGCATGTGTAGTCATAGACTCAGTGTTGCCAACTTCACGCATTTGACACTATATTTAGCTTTTTTTCCAGACCCCCCTAGCGCCAAAATGATTGAAAAACTCAAGGTGATATTCACTACTAGTGCTTTTATAGTGAGCTGGGTTGAAAAACACTGCTCTAGCTCCTTGTAGTGCGTTTTGGAAGTGCCACTAGTGCATTTTGGATTTTGGCAGTTGGCAACTGAGTGTAGTACACGAGTAGGTAGCTAACTTAGTGCCTAATGAAAAATGAACACTATGTTAAATTAATGATCCGTGTGCGTGCAGGTATGCCTGCTCTACAAAATGCTACACAAGCACAATTGTACTGTAACTCTCATCTCTATTAATACATTTTTTCGTCCATTCATATAATTCAAGTTACACTGCAACAAAACTGATAACTGATAAAAACTGATATATTTTTTTTTTACATTTGACCGTAGGAAGTTGTAACCTGTGACTTGACTTGAAAACCAGTGACTTTACTTGAAAACATTGTGACTCGACGCGACTCGAAACAACCATGCGACTTGACTCGACTTGACTCGCCCAACTGTGTGGACTCGACTCGACTTGACTCGCCCCCAACCTAAAAAAAACTTGACTTGCTTGAGACTTGGGACCAAATGACTTGTGCTTGCTTGAGACTCGGCTCGGAGAGACTCGTGCAATTGTCTGCCATAGATCACCATAGTATCCCACAGCATTTTTCATTACAGCCACCAAATACAGCCAACCTCCAAAGATATGGCAGAGCTCTGACAGCCTTACATTCCTTCTCAAAATCCTGATTCAATTTCTCTACTTGTCCTATCGGGGCCTCAAACTGCTCTGAGGAATGTTGATTTGCAGCCAGCACAGTGTGCAATGCCTGTACCTGTGCTAGCACTGGATATGCAGCTCTGCCAGAACATATTCCACTGGAGCGACCTGATCACATCCTCTACCATCGGCATCCCAGTGAGAGCCCGGACATAATGGCTGCCGTTTAACACCAACTCTATCAGACCAGGTCCAAACATGGCACACTCAACCATTGCATCACCAGGGCCAGAAACTCTAAGCAGTTTTCCTTGGCATCTGAGCAGAACACATGTCCAGTGGAAAGGGCCCATGCAAAGGAAGAGATTCTTGAATGTTCTGTCTTGTGCAGATGAATATCTACTGCTGGAGCAAACATGCCTTCGTCACACCATATGGCCATTGATACCTGATTTGGTTGTCAACACTCTGGCCATGGCAATAAAATGGTTCACTTGGGCCAAGGCCAGAGCCATCTGTTGAGTTCACTTTGAATGAAGTTGCTGTTTGATTTTGCATCACTTTTATTCCTTCAATTTGATTTGATTTAACACGCAATGAAATACATTTTAAAGGGGGTGATTATAATTGTTATATGTCTTATGCACATGTAGGCCTACTAAAAAAACAAGTGATTTATATGATTGATTATTAATTCAATTAATTAATAAATGTCAGAATTAGTAGAAATAGACCCATTGCACCCGTTTTTTCACCTAACAATGGTTAGTTATGGTCTTCGGAATAGCAAAATGGCCTTGACCATGACCTTTCAAGGTCAAAATCAACCAAAATGGTCATAACAATATCAGAAATGGATCCCCCACCCCCCAATTAGTCAGAATAGAGGTATTGCATGTGTATATACACAAAAGTTGGATTTTCATCATATCCGATGGCGGCCAAATTTGATTCGGCCATTGCGCCATTCGTGGCACTATGGCGGACAAGCACCTCGGTGATTTTTCATCTCTAGGGACCCCTTGACTCAGTTCAAGTGAGAAAATCCCCTCACACAAAATTGCGAGCAGGCGTATATGGTAGGTCCAGCATTAAACTTAGTGCACTATAACACAACACAAGATAAATTTGTCTTGAAGGCAGTCATTGCACTCTGCCTCTGTGTCTTTCCCTGCTTTCTAGCTGTCCACAATTCCAGGCTGGATTTGGGAAACAAAACAGGCAAATTAACATACACATCAAAATGACCATTAATCTTCTACATTCTCTAGTTGTGTAGACCTGCGCTAATTAAGATGATGAATTTTAACTCTTGGTTTCATTTTTACATTCTCAAGAGTTACATCTGGTTAACTAACTTAACTGGGGACCACCTGGAACCCTCTCAAGGATATATTTTTGGGGGGCAAGTGACCATGAGCTGAGGGCAAGTAGAACCTGACTTGCACTTGCCCGACGGGCAAGTGCCTCCGAGACCTTAGTGTCAACCCCTGCTACTGACATACTAGTAGCTGTGTTTTTATGTTACAGTTTCAATGGCATAGTATGTGTGTATACCAGTATAATACTATACTGTACATCTCTACTCTGTCCTCCTGTTGGCTGCATGGGCAGCAGATGGCCAGCAGTTATAAAGGAACGTACAATAAATCAGCCTCTTCATAAGTCAGGACCTGAACAAGGAACTATTTCATTTTTCAGTGTTAGCCTCTGATTTATCACGCATGACATAAACACACAGGGGGGGCTTTTAAGTCAATCACTGTAGTAATGTCACCTCACTAATTCACCAGGGCTGCCGCAATTAATATATTAATCAATCGTATTCATAAAACATCAGCCCCCCCCCTCTGTAAAGTAGTGAAGCCCTAGCCGGCTTTTCCTCCTTCTTGCATGCATAAACGTTCATCTCAATAACCGGTAAATAAAAGAAAGAGAATATCTGTAGTGTAGTGTAGACACAGGCACAAGAAAACCAACAACAACCTAGAAATCTTAAGTTAATATACAAATAGGAAGGTGAATGAAAATGTTCACAAAGGCAGGAATGGCTGATTTGGACAGAGGTTGGTACTATGTTGGTCATCAGTTTACAGTAGGGTTTAAAGCGCAAATGACATGGACTCCTAAAATTGTTTTAATACATAATATCATATTGTATATGTCCCTCAAGCTTATTTTTAATGGTTTGAGCCTCAATCACCAGTTTTCACCACTGATTTAACAAGTCCTTTTTCATTTATCTATGGACAGTTTAGCTGCAGTACCACAATCTCCTTAGGTGGTGGGGGCGCTGATATGCAGGATATTTTAGAATAGAGTCATTATATTACTGATGCTATATAAAAACCAGGCGTGTTTAAATTCCATGTCATCTTGGAAAATCAACAATGGTGAACATTGTGAACAAAGTGGGAATGCAAAATTTGGAACTGAAGCAGAGGAGGAATCAGATTCTAGTTCCTCATGCTAGATTCTAGTTCCTCCCAGTAAATTGTAGTTTCTGAAGTTAGATTCTAGTTCCCGACACTAGATTCTAGTTCCTGACACTAGATTCTAGTTCCTGACACTAGATTCTAGTTCCTGACACTAGATTCTAGTTCCTGACACTAAATTCTAGTTTGTGACACTAAACTCTAGTCCCTGGCGCTAGATTCTAGTTTTTCTGGAAAAATCTCTTTCTGTGTCAGTGATGCTTAACATATATCATAGGAAGGACCCCCAGAAATACTGTATCTATTATTTAGCTGCAGAACCTCATTTAAAAACATGTTGTTCTAGGGATCCCCCAGAAGCAAAGATATGAGTTAAAAATCTTTGATTCCTTAATAATGCATTCAAAGATTTGCACCACATTTTCACAATTTTTCAAAAATAGCAGAACTACAAGCTCATATCGCGCCACTCGGTGGCGCGATATGAGCTTGTAGATCTGCTATTTTTCAATAGCTAAAACACCAAAACGCGTTCAGTTCCAAAATGGTTAAATATTTTTGTTTTTTGGCAAGAAAAGTGATTCCATGCCCACACTGAGCCCCTACCAGATACCGTATATACCGTAGGCACACCGAGTGGAAAAAATCATGAACATTAGGTGAAACACGCGCCAAGATGACAATCCGTTTTCAAGACATGTGTGTAATTAGAAGACCGACACATTCTAGCGCCAGTAAAACAACACTTGGCTCTCTTTTCTGGAGGAGGAGGAGGAGGAAGGACATGGAAAGAATTAAAATAGTTGAAACGCGACCGCGGCATCGTGTTTAAATAAATGGTGGAAGAATAAGTCCAATTAAAAAAAAAAAGCAGCTAATTCACCCGCCTTTAAAAGGCGGGGTAAACACGGGGTTACAGAGGCATGGATTATAATCAGAATCATATTTAAACACCGCTATAAATTTGTCAAGCGCACTGCAGAGAGGATACGAGACACAAGGACGTGCGTGGGGAATCATCTAAAAATCCCCCCAGTTCAAGAATTAACTTTTATAGCTGGTAAAAAAAAATGAAATATATGAAATATCCCATGAATTGCAGTCTTCATTATAGTTGTATCCTCACCCATCGCCACACTCATTAAAACACACACACTCTCAGCCTCATCTATGTTAATTATTATCTATGCAGGGCTTGACACTAACACTTGCCCGCTTGCCCGGGGCAAGTAAAAAAAAAATGGTGGGGCAAGTGAAGACTGCTGCCTGGTTGCCCGATCGGGCAAGTGTGCAACGTAGTGCACTATAACGCAACACAAGATAAATTTGTCTTGAAGGCAGTCATTGCACTCTGCCTCTGTGTCTTTCCCTGCTTTCTAGCTATCCACAATTCCAGGCTGGATTTGGGAAACAAAACAGGCAAATTAACACACATCAAAATGACCATTAATCTTCTACATTCTCTAGTTGTGTAGACCTGGGCTAATTAAGATGATGAATTTTAACTCTTGAGAGTGTAAAAATGAAACCAAATGGACCCGCAAGGGTCCATTTGGTTTCATTTTTACGTTCTCAAGAGTTACATCTGCAAAATTCACAATGTATTTTAATTTTGGGGGGCAAGTGACCATGACCTGAGGGCAAGTAGAACCTGACTTGCACTTGCCCGATGGGCAATTGCCTCCGAGACCTTAGTGTCAACCCCTGCTATGCATAGTCTAAACTCTGCTTTGGATGGAAGAACATCTTCAGATTCATTGTTGGGCAATATTTCACTTTTTTTTACTTTTCAAAAACAAGCAGAGATGGACATTATGTGACTTTTTTATGAAGTGCTATTGAATGGTGTCAATACATGGGTGTATAGGTAGGTTTTAGGATTTATTTTTTTTTTTTTCCCAGACCCCCCTAGTGCCAAAATTTAGTGAACTCCTGCCGGAAAATCTAGTGCTTTTTTCCCCCACCATTTTTCCTCCTACGATAGAGTCCTCCTTCCTCCCTAGAAAGGACCAAATGGACCCTTATATGTAGATCTGTAAGCATTGAGATTGTAAAATGAACCCAAATGGACTCTTACAGGGGTCCATTTGGAGTAAATGGTGGTTCCCTGGTATGAAAATGGTTGAAAACCACTGCTCTAGCGCATTTTGGATTTTGGCAGTTGGCGACACTGCCCTGACACTGCTCAGATACTCATGTCTGGAAAAATCAAGAAGAGGGTTGTGGTGATTTTTCTCCTCTAGGGGGCAGCGCCACCCTTTTTTGTGTGTAGAAATATGAACTTGGTTTGGCCCCTCCCCTTTTTGGGCCCACTTTGTTTCCGTTGTTTCTGTGATTATTCCTAAAAAACAAAACAACAACGTTACATATGTTTTAGGGCAGTGGTGATTGCAGGACGGCTGCAATTCGAAACTGGCATCCATTAAAAAAAGAAAAAAGAAAAATAAAGACAATATAGCATAGAAACCCCACCCACCCCCTTTACCTTCCTTGTATATTTTTCTTTTCCCTTTTACTTCCGTGGCTATGGCTGGCTTTACAGAAGTAAATGTCTGTCTCTAAATGTCCTGATGAAATGAACATACTTAGCTGCAGCCACTATATAACAAGTTTAACGCTTAAATAGTGTATCCATTGACAGTTTTCTTTTTTCGGTTTTGTTGTTGTTGTTGTACTTGAATTGTACCATAAATCACCAAGCTGTTATCAGCTGCGTTGTAGTTGTACTTGACTCGTACTGTAAATCTACAATTATGTTTCGTTAAAAAAAAATGTAATTCATTCGCTCATGCCGACATTGTCGGCTGCCTTGATAGATGAGATGAGATGATCTACATGCATCTGTCAGGTAAAATAAAGAACAATATAGCATATCAAAATGTTAATTTTAAATGATATGCACTGCAGTGTGCATATAGAGAGCGACCGAGAGCAAGAGATTACTATAGTGTGTGTGTGTGTGTGTGTGTGTGTGTGTTTGTGTGTGTGTGTGTGTGTGTGTGTGTGTGTGCGTGTGTGTGCGCATGCGTTCACACACGCTACCTACGTTTGTACTTTTCTTTAGTGACAGTAAAAGGCGAAGGAAGAAGAAAAAAAAAGGTGATCTGTGCATAGCATACATACAGACATACAGTACACAAGCGGTAAAAGAAAAAGTCCCCCATTCATTCATATTCAATATTCAAATTCATTGCCGTGCGTCTGCCGCTTGCTGCCTATGTGCATGAGTGCTCCGTGATCGGAGAGAGCACACACCGATTGCTGCTTGAAGTAGCTGTGGATTGCGGGCTTTGACATTTTCCCATTGTGCACAGTGGTGCAGCAGGCAATAATTAAATATCAGGTGCATAAGCTGCTCTTTAATTTGACATGTGTGCTTGAGGCAATAAACACATGTGGTGCAGTGGGGGCTGCATAATTGCAGAGGAATAAAATATCATATGAAGAGTGAGAGGATCATTGTATCAGGAACCCGATGACAGCTCGTTTGATCATTATGCCGGGGCTAAAGAGGTTGGCTAATTAGTTGTCATTAAAACTCACCCTTTAATCAGGGGTTGCTCTTGCATCAAAAATGTCCCTATATCACCACAGAGGAGTGAGCGCTTTCTAGCCAGCCGTCGCCCTGCGGCTATTTGCAGTAGGAATTGAGATATATAGCGGGATGTAGTACCGTATTGTCACCTTAACAATATGTTACGTTTACTTATTTGACATGTATGACTTGTATGTTTTTTTTTTTTTTTTTGCATTGCGTGTAAAGAATGTTCCTGATATCTGGGCAGGCAAGAGGTTGATTAGTAATTTTGGATGTACTAAAATAGGCTTTTTGTGACAAAAAAAAACATTATTTTAGGTTGGTCTCCATACTCTTCTATAATCTTCTCTCTCCCTTCATGTATGTAAACTAAAAAATATTGTATTGTAATGTTTGACTTTGTATCGTTTTGTTTTGCAATGGAGATAATTGGTATCAAATTTCATTTACCATGGACATAATCAGTTTAATCAATATCCTACTAAGTACTTGTGCATTGTATTCAGGCGTTTTACAAAGAAAAATGAACATTAATTAACCTAACGGGTTCATTTGGTTCCATTTGTACGCTCTCAGAAAAAAAAAAGAAGCGTCTAAATCCATTAACATGGTGAAAACATGTTAGTGGTTTTCTTCAGACCTCCATTTCTTGGGAACACAGAATGGGGGGAACTTTTTTATCATGTCCACCCAGCACCTCTAAGGTATACTAATGACGTATTAGAATGTTGAAAATGGGTGGAGTTCCCCTTTAACCTGGCTAAAACCAGACCGAATGAGCTGCTGTCAAAACATTGCCTGTCAACAGATTGGTCTGGAATAGCTCAATTGTCCATGCATTTCCTATTCCGGAAAATCCAGGTGGCCAATGAGGACACAGTATGCAAAGATATTTGAATACTGTGTCCTGATTGGCCACCCCGAACACATTTAAACCATATCACTTGCTAATATCGTTGCTCACTAAAAAAATAACATTATTTTTTACTGCCACATCAATTGTTTTTTTGTTTTGTTTTTTGTCCAGCAGTCGATGAACTAACAGATATCCTGGTGGTATTTTAGGTTTCGTGGCGACAACACAGATGCATTATATCAGGGTTTTTCAACAGGTGGTCTCTGAGAGGGTTCCAGGTGGTCCCCAGGCTAAATGTTGGACGGTTGGTTAACCAGATGTAACTCTTTGAAAGTGTAAACATGAAACCAAATGTTTCATGTTTACACTCTCAAGAGTTTAAATATTCACCATCTGAATTAGCCCAAGTCTACACAACTAGAGAATGCAGAAGATTAATGGTCATTTTGATCTGTATGTTGGACTGTTTTGTTTCCCAAATCCAGCCTGGATTTGTGGACAAATGACATAACAAATCTTTAGTTTAGAAATTCTGAATAAATAGTGGGCCCTGGTATGAAAAAGGTTGAAAACCACTGCACTATATGAAGCCAAGTAAGAGAGTCGATAGTACTCCAGACAACACCCTGGTGAGAGGAGCTCCCCCCATAAGAGTCTCAGGGAACTATGGCTACCTCCTCTTTGCCACGACATATTTTTCTTCTTTCCCCCCAAGATGGCATAAAGTGCTCCGGTGAGAGACCTCCGATGCATTATTAGCTGACAGCCGCGTATAAATAATAAGGCAACATAATGCCAAGAGTGAGTGCTTGTGTCTCTCTCTCTCCACAAGGACCTCAACAGGTGCGACCCTCGCATCAGCCGTTTTCCATTTTGTTCCAACAAAGAGCCTGCATGCTGCTACCAATGACTTCTGTCTGAAAGCTTTTCCCTGATCATTCTTTTATGTGCCACCATGCACTATACCCCCGGAATGCACGACATTCACAGGACCCTCATGATAATAGGCTCGACGGGACGCAGAAGAGAAGAAGCAAGAAGACGCTTGTCAGAGTGGATACATCGCCGGGCTGCCCCTGGCCCTGGGGACACGGCTCCGGTGCACGACACATCAGTTACAGGACACAGAGAGGCTGTAACCCTCCTCCTCCTCCTCCTCCTCTCCTCTACAGGGCCGGATTTAGCCAGCCCTACTTTTCTTTTTCTTATATGAAGCAGTGGGTTTCCACCTTTTGGACACCAGGGCCCACTGTTTATCTGGCATTTGAGCCACGGAGGAGGACCACCATTTGAGGATATTTCAGCCCCACAGACACCCCAAAACTTAAGATTTTAGTTTTGCTTCTGACCCACAATTCCAGGCTGGATTTGGGAAACAAAACAAAAAAACAAACAAACAAATGACTGACTACATTCTCTCGTTGTGCAGACTTTGGGCCAATTCACATGATGAATATTTTAACTCTTGAGAGCGTAAACATGAAACCAAATGGACCCGCAAGGGTCCATTTGGTTTCATTTTTACGCTCTCAAAGAGTTACATCTGGTTAACCAACTTTCAACCATTTAGCTGAGGACCACCTGGAACCCTCTCAAGGACCACTGGTGGTCCCTGGACCACTGGTTGAAAACCACTGATATTACCTTTCTTTGGGTGGGCATACAGGATGCACGTTTGGGTGGGGCTCTGCCCCCCTGCCCCCCTCTAGATCCGGCCCTGCTCCTCCACATCATGGAGACTGACTGACTAACGCCACGTTTATGCTTTGTCGCACGCCGGTGTCGCGCAAGTGTAAAATTCCCCAGACCTACAAGCATTGGCGATTTTAGGAGGGTTCTAGCCCTAGGCCCTAGGTTTAGGGGAGCCCTACGGGTCCATTTGGTAAGGGGGGAGGGGGGCTCCAGGGAAAATCTCCTGTAAAATGCCCCAAGGGATAAGCTTGGGGGGTGGGGGCGGGCAAGGGATAAACTGCCTAGCCTGCCTAATGGCAAAAACACCCCTGGTGCCATGCGGCGCGCCCTCGCCTCGGGCGCAGTGTTGCTTGCACCACCACCATCACGCGACAGAGAATAAATCAGGCCTATCGGGGTCTATAAGTGGTTGCCAAGTTTAGTGTTGTGGTGTGGTGTGGTGTGGTGGGCTCATGCTCATGTGTGTGGGCCAAGGGGCTGATGATGCCATATGAAATCCATTAGAGGTCGCAAGCAGCACAGAACGGGGCGGTAGATTGATAAGACAGCAGGGGGAAGTGAGGCAGAAATATATTATGGTGGAGGAGTGGTGGAGCAGCTTTTCTCTCTCCCTGTTGTATTGTCCTCTCAATGAGGAGCTTTTTGAAAACAAACTGAAGTGGAAAATGGATGGAGAAAGAGATGTATTACATTGTGATTGTACTCTGCCCAAGAAGATTGAAAGTATTCTCGTGTGTATTAAAAACACTTCTGATGCCGCCTGTGTCACTTTGCACAAATTTACCATGTAGTAATACATACGGTAGTTGTGTCTGTGCGCTGCCTGGTGGTGCCGATGGGCTTGTAAACATGACCGTAGCGTGACCACGTCCATCCTATCCTATAGGTTCCCCAGAATATCTATAGGTAGGGCTTGACACTAACACTTGCCCACTTGCCCGGGGCAAGTAAAAAAAATGGTGGGGCAAGTGAAGACTGCTACCTGGTTGCCCGATCGGGCAAGTGTGCAACTTAGTGCACTATAACACAACACAAGATAAATTTGTCTTGAAGGTGGTCATTGCAACCTGGGCTAATTAAGATGATGAATTTTAACTCTTGAGAGTGTAAAAATGAAACCAAATGGACCCGCAAGGGTCCATTTGGTTTCATTTTTACCACCTGGAACCCTCTCAAGGACCACGTGTTGAAAACCCCTGGTTTAAAGCACCCAAGTAGGAAGTACACTTAAATGCAAAATTTACAATATATTTTTGGGGGGCAAGTGACCATGACCTGAGGGCAAGTAGAACCTTACTTGCACTTGCCCGATGGGCAAGTTCTTCGGAGACCTTAGTGTCAACCCCTGTCTATAGGGCCCTTCCTTGCATACTTAGTGTATGTCATTGTGTAAACGTAAACGTTTTGTGAAGATTTTTGTAAACAATGTTTTTTCTGTTCTATGAACCCTATGGAACATGAAAAAAGTTGTTTTACGTTTTTAAATTTTTTGCCCGGAAAATGTAATAATTTCCAATATAATGTAATAATTAAAAAATATAATAATTCTTATATATTCTTATATATTATATATACTATTTTTCATAATATAAAAACATTCCTTGGGCTATAAACAGCCATAGATACTTGTCCAAATGTGCTGACCTCATCATTTTCCATGATGTCTATGGCTGCTTTTAGCCCAATTAATGTTTATACGTGCAAAACTAATGCTTGCTATGGATTCAGAACCATGAAAAACCCCATAGTTTGACATGTCACAAGTACTACTTAGAGACTTATTATATTCTTAATTATTACATTATATGGGATGTTATGGGTAAATATTTTCTGTGCAAAAAAAAAAAAAAAAGAATGTAAACCACTTTTTTCATGTTCCACGGGGTTCATAGAACAGGAAAAACATGGTTTACAAAAATCCTCACGAAACGTTCACTAAACTAGATTCTGCTACATACACTAACTTATCTGTTATAAATTACATTGGTTTCACTCTTCTTTTGGCCTGTCAATTCCACAAAATACTTGTAAAACAAACGTCATCTTTTTTGACATATGAAGCTAATCATTCAAGCAGAAAAGTATCTGTTCATCCCAGGGGCGGATTGGCACATATTTTCCCACCGGGACAATTTTGCCTTTGCCAGGCCACCCTGGGGGGGCAGCTGGTTAACCAGATGTAACTCTTTGAGAGCGTAAAAATGAAACCAAATGGACCCTTCCATTTGGTTTCATTTTTACACCCTCAAGAGTTAAAATATTCATCATGTGAATTAGCCCAACTAAGTCTACACAACTAGAGAATGTAGAAGATTAATGGTCATTTTGATCTGTATGTTCCAGACGAGCATCTAGCGCATTCTAGTGCATTTTGGAAGTGCCACTAGTGCATTTTGGATCTTGGCAGTTGGCAACACTGCCTCCAGCAGCGCGAGCCGCGCCCTGGCGCACAGGAGTGAACGGGAATATGGCAACTCTCCTACTTGAAGGCTCTGGTGTAGGACACCTTTTCTTTTTTGAAGGATAGAAACACTAGTTTGCCTGGCCTGGGCCTGGCGCCCTGGCCTGCCCTGGACTTTTCAAAAAAACTGTCCAGGCCACTAGGTGGCGCAGGCCACCGGGAAAACTCCCTGTACTCCAGATGGCCAATCCGCCCCTGGTTCATCCTCTCATCTGGCAGAGAACTCGTTGTGTGTGTGTGTGGAAAAAAACTCGGCTTCAATGACTGCATATCACTGGCACACTCAGTCATACTGTGGCTTTCTTAATTAGATTAATTCGCAGACAATAATTTACTCAGGAGCCATTGAATGGTTGAGAGCCAATCCATATGTGACTCATTTTCCCATTTCTTTCATTGTGTATTATGGGTTTGTGTGGGAGGGGAGGGAGAGTTCTTCTGACAAATCAAACCAAACACTGAAATATAAGCTTTTTAAAATAATGTTCTCGATGTTAATAAAAGGTAATGTTAGATATTCAAATTAAACGATCCATAAACATATTTTATGTATGGTTTAATAGTTATAATTAAGGTGAAATGCAATCCATGGATTAAAAGTCTCATATGGATGCATACTGTACTGCAAACACAGCAAACATCTACAAGAGAGCTTGTTGGTAGGCTGTTTTCTGTTATTTGAATCACTTGTAGTGATTCAAACGAGCAATATTTGCCCATTTATAGCCACTATTTTGGCATGCCCATGGGCACATTGTTTGGGCTGGTGATTCTGGACAACTTTTGATACATCTATACCAGGGCTGGATTTAGCCAGCCCTACTAGGGTGGGTTAGGGGGGGCAACTCCAAAGTGTTTTATATGAAGCAGTGGTTTTTCAATCTTTTTGACACCAGGGCCGACTATTTATTCGGCATTTGAGCCACGGACCACCATTTGAGGACATTTTAGCCACACAGACCACAAAACTAAAGATTTCTTTTGCTTTTGACACAATTCCAGGCTGGAAACAAAACAGATGAAAATGACCATTAATCTTCTACATTCTCTAGTTGTGTAGACTTGTGCTAATTCAGATGATGAATATTTTAACTCTTGAGAGCCACCAAAGAGTTACTTCTGGTTAACAAACTTTCCACCATTTAGCTGGGGACCACCTGGACCTTTCTCAACCACTGGTGGACCCCGGACTACTGATGAAAACCACTGATATTACCTTTCATTGGGTGGGCAGGATGCACATTTGGGTGGGCACTGCCCACCCCTGCCCCCCTCTAGATCCGGCCCTGCAATAGCTTGGTTTGTTTGTGGTTGTATCTGAATGGTGAGTCACTATTCAGATACAACCACAAACAAACCAAGCTAAAAAAAAAAACCCTGATATGGCATGTCACTATTAGTGACATGCCATATCGTTTTTTTTTTTTTTTTTTTTTTTTTTTTTTTTTTGAGTGGTGCTAGGCGCACCACTCCTATACCCAGCAATGTGTGTCTGTAATGACTCTGCATGTACTGTATGCAGGGTGTCTGAGCATGGAAATGACATTATTTTCACCACCAAGTGTCACTGTTCGACAGCCTAGCACACAAGCAAGCAAGTACTGCATGTGTGTAAGTACACTATATAAGGGGTTTTCAACCGGTGGTCCGGGGACCACCAGTGGTCCTTGAGAATGTTCCAAGTGGTCCCCAGCTAAGTTGGTTAACCAGATGTAACTCCTGAGAGCGTAAAAATGAAACCAAATGGACCCTTGCGGGTCAAGAGTTAAAATACCCATCACACAACTAGAAGATTACATATTCATTTTGGTCTGTACCTTTGCCTGTTTTTTCCCCCCCAAATCCAGCCCAAAGCAAAAGAAATCTTATGGTTTGGGGTCTGTGGGGCTAAATGTCATCAAATGGTGGTCCGTGGCACACATTCTGAATGAATAGTGGGCCCTGGCTGGGATCAAAAAGGTTGAAAACCACCTCACTATATGACAAGTACAGCACAGCATCGCTCCGTTCAGATGGGTCCGATTTTCATGGTTAACTTGGTCTGAGTCAGAGTGATGGATGCTGGCTTTTCTTTTAGCCAATTTTTCTAGGATAGATACAGATAGGCCCGGCACAACATGGACATTTAAGCGATCGATCACATTATGGATGTTCAATAAGTTAGTAGCAGTGTGCAGGAGCTGGACTGCTGTGATTAAGTTTTTTTTTTAGGAATTATATTCCTTCAGCATTAGCTGTTGCTTTGCCTTGTGGACGTGTGTGTGCGCATGCACGTTTTCAACCATTTTCATACCCATAGCCCACTATTTATTCTGCATTTGATAAGTTTAGTCTCTTGGACTAATTTAGGTGAAATAACTTTGGAAACGTTGGTCAAAATAACAATTGTTCTACATTTTCTAAATGTGTAGATTCTTGAAAATTAGGCAATTCAGATGTTTAAAAATACAATTTAGCTCTTGAGAGCGTAAAATGAGACCAAGGTCCATTTCGGTAAAATGGCACCCCCCCAAGAGATAAAATTATGAACTATTTTTAAACTAAATAACATATGTGTTTTAAATGTTCAATTCTAGTTATAGAGGACAAGTATAATGTATTCATCCATATTAGGCTTATTAACCAGGTATCCTTTTAAAGCAAGACTCTGGTGCTCGCCCCGGTGCCCCACCCCTCCCATCATGACACCCTAGGCAACTGCCTAGCCTGTCTAATGGCAAAAACACCCCTGCACCAGGCCTAGGCAACTGCCTAGTCTTCCTAGTCTGTCTAATGGCAAAAACACCCCTGCACACAAACACACAGTACACTACCCCCACCCCTTATGCACACAGTCAAATGAATGGTTATGCTTGCTTAAAAGTTCTATACAAGTCCCTTTTCTTTTCCCCTGTGTGATGATGAATAGTTAAAAAGAAATGTCCTTGTGTTTGGGCCTTCGATCCAGCTTATCTGTTGAATGTAAATGTCAAATAACTTAGCTTATTAACAACAACACTCATCTGTCAAGGCTAGTAGTAACAAGGTGAGAGTGAGAAGGGAATTATGGCAGAGCGAGATCTAAAAGGCCTCTAATTAATCTTGCTCATTGATTTTGTTTTAGACGTACTGTATGAATCGATGGCTGCCTGATGTTTAGCCAAAAACATCTCACTGTTAGAGCCTCATCAGGGCCGGATTTAACCAGCCCTACTAAGTTTTTCATATGAACCAGTGAGCAGGGGTTGACACTAAGGTCTCAGAGGCACTTGCCCATCGGGCAAGTCCAAGTCAGGTTCTACTTGCCCTCAGATCATGGTCACTTGCCCCCCCAAAAATATATTGTAAATTTTGCATTTAAGTTTACTTCCTACTTGGGTGCTTTCCCTGAGAGGGTTCCAGGTGGTCCCCAGCTAATTTGGTTAACCAGATGTAACTCTTGAGAACGTAAAAATGAAACCAAATGGACCGTTGCGGGTCCATTTGGTTTCATTTTTACACTCTCAAGAGTTAAAATTCATCATCTTAACCCATAGTGGGCGGGAACCCCTAGTGGTAGTTTTACCCTAGTTGACGGGAACACCAATATGCGTTCTGTACAGTATGTACAGTATCAAAAAATGTCAAAATTTGGTGATGTTACACAATAATTTGAAGTTTTCCAGTACACTTAGGTTAGTATTTCAGAGACATTTTTAGAATCGGGATAGTCTACAATGGGTTAATTAGCCCATAGTGGTCACAGACCCAGTGGTCCCTGACCCCAGCAAAATGATAGTTTGGAACCAAATGGACCTGGTAGAGAGATAGGTAGAGATAGCTAGAAAGCAGGGAAAGACACAGAGGCAGAGTGCAATGACTGCCTTCAAGACAAATTTATCTTGTGTTGTGTTATAGTGCACTAAATTGCACACTTGCCCGATTGGGCAACCAGGTAGCAGTCTTCACTTGCCCCACCATTTTTTTTTACTTGCCCCGGGCAAGTGGGCAAGTGTTAGTGTCAAGCCCTGCAGTGGTTTTCAACCCGTTTGACAGCAGGGCCCACTATGTATTCAGCATTTGAGCCATTTGATGACATTTTAGCCCCACAGACTCTAAAACTAAAGATTTCTTTGGACACAATTCCGCACTGCATTTGGGGGGAAAACAGTCAAACATACAGATCAAAATGACCATTAATTTTCTACATTCTCTAGTTGTCTAGTCTAGTTGGGCCCCCCCTCCAATGAATTTTGCATTGGCGCAGGTTGTCTCTATTCTAATGTGGGTATTTTTGTAACTCCAAACTTTTTTTTTTTTCCACACATCATATTTTAATTATACTGATACTCAAAGGGGCAGCCCAACTGATACTAAAACTAAACTTTGAATTTAAATGTATTGTATTTTGTCTTTTTTGGAAAATTATGTTTAATTGCCAGTGCCACCAGATCGCATCGTATCGGATCGTATCGCATCGTATTGATAAACTCAAAATTTCTCCCTTTTTGGACGTCACTGCGCAGGTCTATAGCTCAATTGTACAACCATTTCCTATGTGAATACTGTGTCCAATCAGGACACAGTATTCAAATATGTTTATTCATTTTTTTTGCCAACAGCTGATTTGGTCTGGCTTTAGCTATAGCCAGGCTAAACTACAGTATCATACAACTACCATTCCCCCTAATGATAATTATATGTCCAGCCAATGATGCAGACCTTTGTTCCTTCTCCCTCAACCAGGGGCTCTGCTTTCTGACTGCAGGTCTGGTTAAAATGCCAGTAGCTTTACAATGGAGCTGTGCGTGTAAATCATGGACAGCAACATCCGTCCTCCCCATGGCTGTCCTCACCGATCCTGCTGGGCCCTTTGTAGTCTTACTGTATATCTTCCAGCGTAGTCCCCTTGCACTGTAACCCACCTACGCAAGCTGACATCTTAATTAAATCTTTAGGATCCTGTTAAAGTCTTTTATTGGACCGGGAGAAATATGGGTTTGTTCTGCGGCCAGGAAGGTCACAAACCTCCCGTTGTTGCGGGCCAGGGGGGCTCCTGGACAGCACACAGCATATTGTATCCATATTTAGTGGGGGTTTTAGCTGAGTGTGGCTTGACACTAACACTTGCCCGCTTGTCCGGGGCAAGTAAAAAAAAAAAAATGGTGGGGCAAGTAAAGACTGCTACCTGGTTGCCCGATCGGGCAAGTGTGCAACATAGTGCACTATAACACTACACAAGATAAATTTGTCTTGAAGGCAGTCATTGCACTCTGCCTCTGTGTCTTTCCCTGCTTTCTAGCTACCCACAATTCCAGGCTGGATTTGGGAAACAAAACAGGCAAATTAACATACACATCAAAATGACCATTAATCTTCTACATTCTCTAGTTGTGTAGACCTGGGCTGATTAAGATGATGAATTTTAACTCTTGAGAGCGTAAAAATGAAACCAAATGGACCCGCAAGGGTCCATTTGGTTTCATTTTTACGTTCTCAAGAGTTACATCTGGTTAACCAGCTTAACTGGGAACCACCTGGAACCCTCTCAGGGACCACTGGTGGTCCCCGGACCACCTGTTGGGCAAGTGCCTCGGAGACCCTAGTGTCAACCCCTGATAATAAACATTCGTCGACTTCAGTCTCTCAAAAGATCCTACGGCCCTGTCTCCGCCGACATCCATCCATCCATCCATCCATCCATCCATCCATCCATCCATCCATCCATCCATCCATCCATCCATCCATCCATCCATCCATCCATCCATCCATCCATCCATCCATCCATCCGCCAAAGGGTGATGCCGCCCGTCTCTATGATGCTATGATCGTTAATTCATCCCCAAACCTCACAAGCAAGCCCCCTGCAATGCTTCTAGACAGCTGAGAAATGTCATTACAGGCCCATAATGAAGAATGAAATCAGTTAAACCATTGCCCACACGCCCAAAATTTAATTAGCACCTCTGAAGGTCAGCTTAAATGCTTTTTTCCCTCCGTGATGTTTTCCCTGTGACTACAATGTTTGCTTGTAAATTTACCTCCACTCTGATCTTGGTGGAAAACACGGCCCGACAAAGGAGAAAAAAAAATGAATGCCTTGAAAAAAAAAAATAGTGTAAGGAAAGGGCATGCAATTAGTAATACACGGCAATGCGGCATGACTTATGAATGGCTATCAACAAGCAGTGACTTAACAAAGGCAGCCTGATAAGACATTGAGATTGAAATGAGGTGTGTGTGTGTGTGTGTGTGTGTGTGTGTGTGTGTGTGTGGTGTGTGTGTGTGTGTGTGTGTGTGTGTGTGTGTGTGTGTGTGTGTGTGTGTGTGTGTGTGTGTGTGTGTGTGTGTGTGTGTGTGTGTGTGTAGCAAAAAGCCCTTTTATCATCCAGTGCCATACCTTCACACAATGTACAATTAGAGCTCATATTCTTGCAGGAAGACAGAAAAGAAGAAGTGTGTGGCATCAATTTACAGATCATTTAGTCTTTTCACATATACATTCGGCCTTTGATATAAAGACGTCGGGAATCAAAGCTTAGATGGTAGATGAAAATAAGACCGAGGGAGGGGGGGAGAGAGGAGGGGGGGGTCATGCAAATGACTTTTGTTATTGCACTGTGATTTTTATTTGAATTGTAAGTGATCATTCTGCCTTTTAGTTACAGCTGTCAGCCCTCATTAATGTGCGTTATAAATTGCATCAGAGTGCCATAAGGCTGCGTGTGATTAATTTATACAGCTCTTTACATAGGAGGGAGGAGGAGGAAGCCTTTGCAGGTGTGGAGGAGCCTGTAATGATTTCTCTAGGACGGTGCGTTGCATTGCAGCAGCGGCGGCTGTGGCCTCGTATCAAACTACCCCCATAGTGTGATGTGTGTGTCTTTTAAGTGGCATGTGTCTGTCACACTAAAAACACAGGCTTGAGGAAAACACATTACACGCTGTTCTCCACACGCTAACGCGGCGTCCAAAAATAATTCAGAATAAACCCCCCTCTTTTCCATAATGAGAATCGGTCACGCCCTGTTTAGAGGCAATAAGTGATTTTAACCTCATGTCATTTCCAATCAACATATGTAACGAGGAGAAAGATGATTTAGACTGGATTTTATGATCTAATTTAATGTCATTATGACGTATAGCTCAGTGATTCCTCATGGCTTTCAAATAAATACTTTTTTGTTTAAATTTTGCATTCATGCAAGTAGTAGTGGTGGTAGTAGTAGTAGTAGTAGTGATAGTAGTAGTGGTGGTAGTAGTAATAGTAGTAGTGATAGTAGTAGTGGTGGTAGTAGTAGTGATAGTAGTAGTAGTGATAGTAGTAGTGGTAGTAGGCCTAATAGTAGTAGTGATAGTAGGCCTAATAGTAGTAGTAGTAGTAGTAGGCCTAATAGTAGTAGTGATAGTAGTAATAGTAGTAGTAGTAGTGATAGTATAAGTAGTTATGATAGTAGAAGTAGTAGTAGTACTAGTAGTAGTAGTAATGACTACTACTACTACCAGTAATTACTACTGCCACTACTATTAATAGTAGTGTCATTAAAGGACAGCTTTGTTTTTGTTTTCCAACTAATGTTAATGTTTTAGTTTGTTATTAGAGAAAGTAAAAGATTGGTGCTAATTTACATTCCTTGCTTTCTTAAGTTTTAGCGATTACATCTGGACTCAAACGATCTGCTGAATGTGGCAAACTCTAACTGCCACATTGAGCCTCTGGGTCAGGCACGCACATGTTGACGTTTTAATTATAAGACTAATGCTATAAGCAATAACAATATGCACAGCAACAGCAATCATTGATGGAGATTCCATGTCTCTTTCTCTACCAGGGGCGGATTGGCACATATTTTCCCACCGGGACAATTTTGCCTTTGCCAGGCCACCCTGGGGGGGTGGCAGCTGGTTCACCAGATGTAACTCTTTGAGTGCGTAAAAATGAAACCAAATGGACCCTTGCGGGTCCATTTGGTTTCATTTTTACACCCTCAAGAGTTAAAATATTCATCATGTGAATTAGCCCAACTTAGTCTACACAACTAGAGAAAGTAGAAGATTAATGGTCATTTTGATCTGTATGTTCCAGGCGAGCATCTAGCGCATTCTAGTGCATTTAGGAAGTGCCACTAGTGCATTTTGGATCTTGTCCAGCAGGCCACTAGGTGGCGCAGGCCACCGGGAAAACTCCCTGTACTCCAGATGGCCAATCCGCCCCTGCTCTCTACCACATAGCTCATATCTCACAGGAATTTACAATACAGCCGCAGGAGAAGAATCCACACAACACAATGGGGATTCAGGCCCTCCGGGCTCAAATCCCTAATAAGACTGGTCTTCAGAGAGAGGGGAGGATGTGTTCGGAGATATTTGATTGATTCAGACAAAATAGTTAATTCTCTGGAGGTTCTCTGTCTGTCTGTCTGTCTGTCTGTCTGTCTGTCTGTCTGTCTGTCTGTCTGTCTGTCTGTCTGTCTGTCTGTCTGTCTGTCTGTCTGTCTGTCTGTCTGTCTGTCTGTCTGTGGTCTCTTTTCCACCCAGGGTCAATCAGTTCAGTTCTTTTTAGTTCTTAGTCAGGGACGGATCTAAGCATAGGCATGGGGGGGGGCAATGCCCCCCTAAATGCCCAGACTGCCCCACCAAACATCCCAACAACCCAACAAATTAAAGTGCTTATATTACTAACTAACTACAATTGTGGCACCACTCTAAACCAACAGCATTTCATCATTGAAAACAGAAAACTCTCTGAGTCAGACCTTTAGCTTTATGCATGCTGCGTGTCTGTTGCAACATCAACAACAACTGATGTTATCATTGATGTTTTACTTGGCTAATATAAGTCCTGTAACCAAAATGGTATTGGTGCGACTTCCCCAGTTGATTGAAGACATTTTTTTATTTAAAAGCTACTACTGCGTTATCGTTAGAGCTATCAGTCAATTTAAATATTTAATCGCAGTTTAATCGCATATTTTTTATCAGTTCTAAATATACGTTAAATGAGTGTTTTTTTTCAAGATTTTTCATATCAAGTTCCATTATTTATTCTGCATTTGAGCACACACCACCATTTGATGACATTTATTTGGACTTCCAGTTTGACTTTCCATTTGGTTGCATTTTAACAACACTTAAACATCGGAATTACTTAATTGTCAAGAATCTACACAATTAGAAAATGTAGAGGAATTGGTATTTTGACCAACGTTTTGTTCATCAGTTTATCTCTCCTAAATTGGTGACAAAAAAAAAAAAAAAAAAAAAAACTCTGAAGAGTTACAGATCCATACATTTTAGGGCCCTGGCATGTGATCTACATGCATGTCCTGTGTGATCTACTGGTAGATCACAATCTACATTTTGGACACCCCTGGCCTACACAAACAAGAGTTTCACCCATGTTACCTATAATCTGATGTGATGTTGATTCTCATTCTGAATGACCTTTTGGCTAAACAGAGCCGTAACAGTCACTGCTACTGACAAAAGGAGCTGCAATACGTCTATACGCTAGTCATGCTAAGTAATAGGAAGACAGAGGGATCATTGAAAACATGGGGGTGGGTTTCTGGGTCACGGGTTGGGGTCCCTCATGTCCTCCTTAATACTACTCCATAGACCATCCAAGTGAAACACCACTACCTTTGTTAAATATTCATCCCCTGTCAATAATTAAATGCTCATTATTTGAACCTGAAGAGTGCTGTGATTCCAAAAAAAATGCATCTAACGCACGGCAACTAATAGCTAAAGCTTCATGATGAAAGGTAGATGTCAAGACAGTGGTGCCCATTCTTTCTTCATCGGGAAGGAGAAAAAAAAAAGAACCACGTCTCAAATGAAAAATGTAGAGCCGTTGTCCTGACTTTTTGAAGAACATCTGAGGTTTTTTTTTTGTATTCAACGACTGTACTGTCTGTATGGGAATTTTCCGAACAAAATGTCAGAGAAAAGCTTGTTATCCCCAAGAAAAGACTCCCCTTTTTCAATCGAGGTCATTTCTGAAAAGAGACGAAGAGAAGAGGAGTTTTCTGGAGAACTTTAAGCGGATGCTGCTGCTGCTGCTTTGCAGCACGCCACAGGAAATATAATGACACAAGAGCCAATTTAGGTGACGAGGAGAAAAAAAAACGAGCAGCTAGCGCATGAATTCGCAAATGCCAAATAAATATGCAAACAACAACAAGAAGATCTTGGTTTTTAGCCCAGGGGCAAGGTATCCACATTCCACATGATAATTCAACTATTGTCCCGCAGCCATTCAGCATCCTCAATCAGCGCTACAATCCTATCAATTAACTCGGAGGAGGAAGTCAAGTGCGACTACAGTCTTCTGTTGAAAAACTTTGAAGAATTTTTTTAAATGCATAATCATCTCACTCTGTCTTTGATGTCAGGCATGTTTTCATTGTTGTTTGTTGTTATATCTGGTTGGCAGTGTGAACAACTGAGAATTCTCTGCTTTCACAAGTGTTATCTCGCGATTGTGTGTGTTGTGTGTGTGTGTGTGTGTGTGTGTGTGTGTGTGTGTGTGTGTGTGTGTGTGTGTGTGTGTGTGTGTGTGTGTGTGTGTGTGTGTGTGTGTGTGTGTGTGTGTGTGTTCCTCCATGGCCCAAGGACCAGTCTGTGATGTAAACACTGGGAGGGTAAACACATGGAACAGCTCAGTCGTACTATCCATTGTTATTACGCTGTTTGTATAATTAGCCTTATAAATTGCTCACATCAAAGTGGTAAGGGGGGTGGGTGAGCCACCTCTGTTTCGGTTCCCATGGTGACATTTTGAACATCGGTGGGATAACAGAGGATTTAGCGTCAGGGGCGGATCTAGGTATGGGCATGCATGGGGAGGGCAATGCCCCCTAAATGTCCAGTCTGCCCCACCAAACATGATGGCATGCGAAACAACCCCAGATATTTCAAATTAAAGTGGGTATATTTAAAATGATTTGAAACGCTACTAATACTACTACAGCTGTCACCACTAAACCAACAGCATTTCATCATTGAAAGCAGAAAACTCTCTTGAGTCAGACCTTTATAGCTTTATGCATGCTGCGTGTCTGTTGCAACTTCAACAACAACTGATGTTGTTATCGATGCTTATACTTGCCTAATAAAAGTCATGTAACCAAAAATGGTGTGGGTGCGACTTCATCATGAAACCGCCCCCATACCATTTTCTCCTGCCCCCCAATAGGGAAGTGTTACATCCGCCCCTGTTTGAAAAAGTGCAGCCTAGTCCCCTGGCAGTCACCTAAATCACACCTCGCTGTGCCTGTCATTGGCGTGGACCGATTCCTATGACACTGTGTGATTCCTTTTTTTCCCCCCTAAATTTATCCCCATGATTTTGCCAATTACCTCATGTGATCCTGGGCTCTACACACCCTCCGCCAACCTGACCCTCATGCTTCCTTCAATGCATGAGGAGTCCAAGCTGCCTACTTTTGACCTGGCAGTTCCTGTCCCCTCCATCAGGCGCCCGGTTGGCCAGGGGGAGGCAGTTTAGAGCCCAGGATTACTGCATGTTTTTGTGAGGGTATCTACCCTAGGCGACACGGGGAGAACATGCAAACTCCACACAAAAAGGAAGTGACATTATGCAGGAAATCCGCCGCTAGCAGTTGCTGTGCAAGAATCGAACCCGGGGCGGGGCGGTGCGGGACATGACGATACGATACGGTACAACTTTGTCAGTTTGCACTGAAATTTGTCTTGCATCCATGGTTGGCGACACCATATACATATAAGACAACAAACAAGTGCAACATACAATACATTACATACAGAAACAAAGAGCAAAACATGACGATCATGACCTTCGATTTATCAATTCTGGTTTAGAAGTAGGACAGACTGATGTACTTTAGTCTGTTTCTCTTAAATTTAGGAACCGCCTCATGGATGTGAGGGGTCAAAAGATAGTATTTGCCAGTCTGAGCATGCTCTTAGTGTGGGCTTCTTTGAATAAATGTAACACAGCCTCGACCGGCCTGCCAGTAATTTTAGCACAGATCTTACGTAATTTGGCTATACAATTTGTTTTCACAGCTTATTGACAGGCTGTTAAACCAGGCTGTGCTACAATACAACAACACGGTTTGGACAACAGATGTGTAAAAGAGAAACAGAATCTGACTGTTGGCACCAAAAGATCTAAGTCTACCTAACAAGTAGATACGTTGCTGTATCCTCTTATGACAGCCATCAGGTACACGCCGTGTCCACTTGCCCCCCCCCCCTCCTTCTGGTACAGTAAGTTTCTCATTCATCAACGTCCGGTGCTGTGAATATTATGGTATGAGTGCATAATATTGCGTTGCTTTCAGATTTGCTCATCACTCTTGGTTGAGATAGAGAGAAGCACACCTGACCTCTGTTATAGTGCTCTGAGTGTGCTGATGTCAAAGTCTCTGCTGAGAGTGTACTGTAGGCTGGAATGCTGAATCGGCTGAATTCTGAAACCGTGTGTGTGTGTGTGTGTGTGTGTGTGTGTGTGTGTGTGGTGTGTGTGTGTGTGTGTGTGTGTTGTGTGTGTGTGTGTGTGTGTGTGTGTGTGTGTGTGTGTCAGGGGCGGATATAACATTTCCCAATTGGGGGGCAGGTGAAAACGGCATGGGGTGGCTTCATCACCCGTGCCACGGCGATGAAGCCGCACCCATACCATTTTCGGTTTACAGGACTTTTATTAGGCAAGTAAAACATCAATACTAGCATCAGTTGCTGTTGAAGTTGTTGTTGAAGTTACGCAGCATGCATAAAGCTAAAGGTCTGACTCGGAGAGTTTTCTGTTTTCAATGATGAAATGCTGTTGGTTTAGTGGTGACACAGCTGTAGTTAGTTAGTAGCAGTAATAATAATACCTTTATTTATTTATTTTATAATAACTTTATTTATAAAGCACCTTTCTAGACAGAGTCACAAAGTGCTGTACAACAAAACTAGAAAAATAAAAGGTAAAGTGCATTACAAAACAGCAAAACACAATAAGATCTAAAAACAGAAATCCAAGGACAAATACAAAAACAACATATAAAGACTAGATGAAAGTTCAGGGGTCCGGGGGGGGGAGTCTTTAGTAAATAGGTTTGTTTTTAGAAGGGATTTGAATGTTGTGATAGAGTCTGCTTGTCTTATGGAGATATGGAGATAGTGTTCCATAGTAGTAGTGTTTCAAATCATTTTAAATATAGGCACATTAATCTGAAATATCTTGGGTTGTTTTGCATGCCATCGTGTTGGGTAGGGCATTGCCCCCCCCCCCCTAAATGCCCATGCCTAGATCCGTCCCGTGTGTGTGTGTGTGTGTGTGTGTGTGTGTGTGTGTGTGTGTGTGTGTGTGTGTGTGTGTGTGTGTGTGTGTGTGTGTGTGTGTGTGTGTGTGTGTGTGTGTGTGTGTGTGTGTGTGTGTGTGTGTGTGTGGTGTGTGTGTGTGAACAATGATGCCATGCATCCACGGCTATGCTGGTAGCAAAGTGATGAGAGACACAAAGTGTCAGAGGGGGTTTGCACAAAACGTGATTGACAGGCGGCACCCGAAGCAAGCTGCCACGGGTCGGTCGCCATCAATGTAATGGCAAATTATTATTTAATGCACATTACTTAAAAGCATATGCAAAATTAAGATTTAGTCACACAAAAACACATTTTATGTGGTATTTAAAGAATAATATGCATAATATATTGCATGTTTTTAATATTCATGGGCAGGGGGAAGTTCAGGCATTTCTTGTCTTGAGTCGAGTCCTGAAAGCGTTGCCCCTCGTGATCTCAATTAATAACTAAGAAAGTAAGAAAAGGAGGAAACAGCACAAAACTGGAAGCTTTTTACACAGAGAGAAAAAAAATAGCTGCCACAGGGAATTAATCTCTGAGTCAGATTCACTTATGTGTAAAGAACAAGAGCTGTGGCCTGGCCTCAGCACAAAAGAAACACACATTCTGCAAGCTCACAGTCGGAGGATCTGAACATGTACAGCAGGGCTTTTCAACCTTTTTGAGGACGTTTTAGCCCCACAGACCCCCAAAACTAAAGATTTATTTTGCTTTTGTCCATCTTCTAGTTGTGCTAATTCAGATGATGAGTATTTTAACTCTTGATAGCGTAAAAATGAAACCAAATGGACCCTTGCGGGTTCATTTGGTTTCATTTTTACGTTCTCAAGAAGAGTTAAATCTGGTTAACCAACTTAGCTGGGGACCACCTGGAACCCTCTCAGGGACCACTGGTTGTCAGCAGGGATTTTCAACCTTTTTGAGGACGTTTTAGCCCCACAGACCCCCAAAACTAAAGATTTCTTTTGCTTTTGTCCATCTTCTAGTTGTCTAGACTTGGGCTAATTCAGATGATGAATATTTTAACTCTTGGGGTGTAAACCAAATGGACCCGCAAGGGGTCTCTCAGGGACCACTGGTGGTCCCCGGACCACCTGTTGAAAACCCCTGATGTACAGGATCTAGCAACGTAATGACAATAACCGTGTTAACTCTTCGACAGATAGGGCTTGTTCCCGTTAGGGTCAATACTGATGAAATAAATGATAGAAACTCCTCTATTGTGAATCTGTGCAGACAGCTTGGCACACCCTGACACCTGCTTGATGTGTCTGCTTTAAAGGAGCACTTCACCACTTTTCAATTTTCTTCATTAACCCATTTAGGCCTAACCTAAGGTTTCTGAAAAACTTGAAATATATACAGTAGGTATCAGCTTCAAAACAAGTTATGTCTGGAATACTGTACATACTGTATAGAATCCAAATATGGATTCCCGTCGTTAAATAGGTCCTACTATACATGATAAAATACCACTATTGTGCACGCACCAACGTGCGTTTGTGCCCGCGGCTGCATGCATGTTTTGCTATTTGCATTGCCCCCTATGGCTGAAAAGGGAATTGCCAATGTTAAGCTGATGGGTAAATTCAATTTAATAAATTATTAATTATTTATCAACAATTGGTTAATCTGAAAAAGGGCTTTGTCAGTCTCTTCCTAATATTATGCTCAATGACCATGTGGAAAATCAGACTGATTGGTGCAGTCAGTGAGGAGTTATTGCCGTTTCAGACAGACATTCATTCAGACAGACAGACATTTCCTTAGTTATTATAGTATGGATGTTGGCTGCCATTTTCACATTGCAACTTTTCAGGAATAGAAAGCCCACAATTCCTATTAGCTTGGATTTCCCATTAATGATGTCATTGGAGGACAGATTTCTGAACTGTCCACAGCCCTCCTGTGGGACACAGACTGAGTAGAACAAATATTGGTATTTTTATTACAACGTATGTATATTAGTGAGATGGTGAAGTGGTCCTTCAACCCATTTAGGCCTGACCTAAGGTTTTTGAAAAACTTTAAATATTTATATATCAGCATAAAAACAAATTGAATATTTGAATACTGTACATACTGTACAGGATGGGTGGAATTCCCCTTTAAGGGACTTTATGATTCAGTGTGCGATGAGTTAATCTGAGCTTATTATTTAAAAAAAAAATCAATCCTTGTCAATCAATGATTTCCAGTTATACAATAACGCCAAACATAGCATAAAAATATATATATTTGTAATCATATGTTATGGTTAAGGTTTAGAGTCCTTTTAATCAAACGTGTAGGACATCAAACTAAAACATGTTAAATAAACAGACCACGGGAAGAATGTTGGACATTATAAACGATTATGTCAATGAATTATACAGATGGTGGTTAGGGCGAGGCAATCTACTAGGCATATACACATGTATTGATTTGCATCAAGCAAATCGCTCAAACCATATACATTACTGCAGTGTGTATAGCTGAGCTCAATGTGGGGGGGAAACAAGCTAAACTGTGTAACAATTTACTTCAGCTGAAAAAGTTAAGTGTACCCTCTGAAGACTGACTGCCTGCAGGGGTTGACACTAAGGTCTCCGAGGCACTTGCCCATTGGGCAAGTGCAAGTCAGGTTCTACTTGCCCTCAGGTCATGGTCACTTGCCCCCCCAGGTTCCAGGTGGTCCCCAGTTAAGTTGGTTAACCAGATGTAACTCTTGAGAACGTAAAAATGAAACCAAATGGACCCTTGCGGGTCCATTTGGTTTCATTTTTACACTCTCAAGAGTTAAAATTCATCATCTTAATTAGCCCAGGTCTACACTGTAGAAGATTAATGGTCATTTTGATGTGTTAATTTGCCTGTTTTGTTTCCCAAATCCAGCCTGGAATTGTGGATATCTAGAAAGCAGTGAAAGACACAGAGGCAGAGTGCAATGACTGCCTTCAAGACAAATTTATCTTGTGTTGTGTTATAGTGCACTATGTTGCACACTTGCTCCATCGGGCAACCAGTTAGCAGTCTTCACTTGCCCCACCATTTTTTTTTACTTGCCCCGGGCAAGCGGGCAAGTGTTAGTGTCAAGCCCTGGCCTGTATGGGTGTGTGGACAGGAATTATATTAGTACTTACAGGTCTGACAGGAGAAAAGGTGAGATATCACACAGGTGGCCCATCATGGTAAAGCCTGCTTTAAGTACCGGCAAGTCCTGGAAATTGCAAAGCTTTTTGGGGATTTAGTAGAAGCAGGCAGGGGCCAATCACTATGTTTACTTTGGTATAGCCAGGCAAGGCAAAGACATACAATGCACTAGATCTGCACTCAGTAGAGTGCCAACTTGCGTATTGCGCACAAGTAGTCCATGGCCCACTTTTGCGTGAGCAGAGCAGAGCGTTCCAAAAACTTATTTTGAATATGAACACAACCAATTGTTTTTGCAGAATCTCCTTCTGGAAATAATACTTATGACATTAGTTATATAAAGGCCTCTTAATTGCGCCACTCTGCTCACAAGTGAATATATACATTATTACTAATTTTAAAGTTTAATGTAACCTGATATGAAAATATAATAAATTAAAGAAAAAAATAACATTCCAATATCCAAAATCTGTTAAAGTCATCTCTGTTTGGGACATGCAGATGTTTGTTTTTCAATTAGTGCAGAATTTTGGTTCAGTAAAGTTATTGACAAATCCTAAAGGCAAACCGCAGGAGTACATTGCCCCTGTTTTATAGTAACTGTTTCCCAATTAGCATATGTAGTATTGCTGTAGTATTACTGTATAGCTGTAGTATTACAGTATCTGTAGTATTACTGTATAGCTGTAGTATTACTGTATCTGTAGTATTACTGTATTTGTTGTAGTATTTACAGTATTTGTAGTATTACTGTATAGCTGTAGTATTACAGTACAGCTGTAGTATTACTGTATTAGTGTAGTATTACTGTATAGCTGTAGTATTACTGTATAGCTGTAGTATTACTGTATAGCTGTAGTATTACAGTATCTGTAGTATTACTGTAGCTGTAGTATTACAGTATCTGTAGTATTACTGTATAGCTGTAGTATTACAGTATTTGTAGTATTACTGTATAGCTGTAGTATTACAGTACAGCTGTAGTATTACTGTATAGCTGTAGTATTACAGTTAGCTGTTGTATTACATGTATAGCTGTAGTATTACTGTAATAGCTGTAGTATTACTGTATAGCTGTAGTATTACTGTATAGCTGTAGTATTACAGTTACTGTATAGCTGTAGTATTACTGTATAGCTGTAGTATTACTGTATAGCTGTAGTATTACAGAGTATAGCTGTAGTATTACAGTATCTGTAGTATTACAGTATTTGTAGTATTACTGTATAGCTGTAGTATTACTGTATAGCTGTAGTATTACAGTATCTGTAGTATTACTGTATAGCTGTAGTATTACAGTATCTGTAGTATTACTGTATAGCTGTAGTATTACAGTATAGCTGTAGTATTACTGTATAGCTGTAGTATTACAGTATAGCTGTAGTTATTACTGTATAGCTGTAGTATTACTGTATAGCTGTAGTATTACAGTATCTGTAGTATTACTGTATAGCTGTAGTATTACTGTATAGCTGTAGTATTACAGTATAGCTGTAGTATTACTGTATAGCTGTAGTATTACAGTATCTGTAGTATTACTGTATAGCTGTAGTATTACTGTATAGCTGTAGTATTACTGTATAGCTGTAGTATTACTGTATAGCTGTAGTATTACAGTATAGCTGTAGTATTACTGTATAGCTGTAGTATTACAGTATCTGTAGTATTACAGTATCTGTAATATTACTGTATAGCTGTAGTATTTACAGTATCTGTAGTATTACAGTATCTGTACAGTATCTGTAGTATTACAGTATCTGTAGTATTACTGTATAGTTGTAGTATTACTGTATAGCTGTAGTATTACTGTAGCTGTAGTATTACAGTGCATCTGTTGTATTACTGTATAGCTGTAGTATTACTGTATAGCTGTAGTATTACTGTATAGCTGTAGTATTACTGTATAGCTGTAGTATTACTGTATAGCTGTAGTATTACTGTATAGCTGTAGTATTACTGTACAGCTGTAGTATTACTGTATAGCTGTAGTATTACAGTATCTGTAGTATTACTGTAGCTGTAGTATTACAGTATCTGTAGTATTACTGTATAGCTAGTAGTATTACTGTATAGCTGTAGTATTACTGTATAGGTGTAGTATTACTGTATAGCTGTAGTATTACTGTATAGCTGTAGTATTACAGTATCTGTAGTATTACAGTATCTGTAGTATTACTGTATAGCTGTAGTATTACTGTATAGCTGTAGTATTACTGTATAGCTGTAGTATTACAGTATAGCTGTAGTATTACTGTATAGCTGTAGTATTACTGTATAGCTGTAGTATTACTGTATAGCTGTAGTATTACAGTATCTGTAGTATTACTGTATAGCTGTAGTATTACTGTATAGCTGTAGTATTACAGTATCTGTAGTATTACTGTATAGCTGTAGTATTACAGTATAGCTGTAGTATTACAGTATCTGTAGTATTACTGTATAGCTGTAGTATTACTGTATAGCTGTAGTATTACTGTATAGCTGTAGTATTACTGTATAGCTGTAGTATTACAGTATCTGTAGTATTACAGTATCTGTAGTATTACTGTATAGCTGTAGTATTACAGTATCTGTAGTATTACTGTATAGCTGTAGTATTACTGTATAGCTGTAGTATTACAGTATAGCTGTAGTATTACGTATAGCTGTAGTATTACTGTATAGCTGTAGTATTACAGTATAGCTGTAGTATTACATTAGCTGTATAGGCTCAGGAACTGAACTCTTTGCGTAAAGAAAACGCCCTACCATGTGATTCTATATGGCTTCTATAGAAAACCCAATAGAGGGGAAAATAAATGCAGCCGGTGACTTGCCCGTAAATATTATGATGCCGTCTTGCCTATTATCTCTTTGTTCCATTAATTATATAGCATTAAGATGCTGTCGGAGTGCATGACTGACAGTCAGATGAGGGTTTGACTGGCTGTCATCGTGCACACACACTGCAACCCTGTGTTAATATAATTAAATTATGGATGAGTGCATGAATATTATAGCAGTGTGGGTGAGCTATCAGGGAATTCACTGTTTGCTCCTCCACTGTCAACAATCCCCACCATTTCAGTCACCCCTTGTTCATTTTTCAACTTGGCCGCTATAAAAACACATTGTAAGGGAATTCCAACAAGGCTGTTGTATTGATTTTGGGAGGGTGGGGGGCAGGGGGGGGCAGATCTGAGGAACTGGAATGTGAACTGTTCTCTGTCTTCGGCATAAAGCGCCGACTGTCATGGAGGTCATCGGCTAAGAGGAGGAGGAGGCCCCAAACGGTAGACTAGACGCGCTTTGGATGAGGACAAGGACTTAAGGTTAGAGATAGATAAAACAAATGTGCTTTAGTTTATTCTCTGGGGGAGAAAGTCCGTGAACTGACAGAGCCCCATGTAATTCTTGACAGAGGAAAACTTTGTATACAGACAGCCTGAGCAACGTGTTATTAAAAAGATGAGCTTGGCCGTGAAAAAAAAAAAAAAAAAAGAAGGGGAAAAAAAAAACTGATTAAATTTTAAGCAGCCGGCGGGCCGATAGTTTGCCTGAGGCGTATTTGTCAGTTTCAAAGGGTGTTTTTATTAATTTTGTATTTTGCATTTTGTTAGTGGAAAGAGTCTACTCCTCCGGGACCGCCACAAGCTATAGCCAGCAGAGCCTATAGCAGGCAGAGAGAGGGAAGATGCAGAGCATGCCAAGCAGATTGTGCTGCACACGTTCAGCAAGAAATCAGCACCAGATCACCACTATACTCCCCCCTTAGAACCACACACACACACAGGGCTTGACACTAACACTTGCCCGCTTGCCCGGGGCAAGTAAAAAAAATGGTGGGGCAAGTGAAGACTGCTACCTGGTTGCCCGATCGGGCAAGTGTGCAACATAGTGCACTATAACACAACACAAGATGAATTTGTCTTGAAGGCAGTCATTGCACTCTGCCTCTGTGTCTTTCCCTGCTTTCTAGCTATCCACAATTCCAGGCTGGATTTGGGAAACAAAACAGGCAAATTAACACATCAAAATGACCATTAATCTACTACATTCTCTGTAGTTTTAAGTCTTGGGGATGAGATTGTCATCAAATGGTGGTCCATGGCTCAAATGCTGAATAACTGGTGGTCCCTGGTGTCAAAAAGGTTGAAGGTTGAAAACTCATTCTGTAGATGTGTCTCAGAGATAATTATCCATTCGAGTCCTTTTGTTCCTGCTGTGACCACTACTCAATTAGCTGGGGGCATGGTTCAAGTACCCCCTGATGGACCCCCCCCCATGTTGAGAACCACTGCTTATAGAGATGCGCAGTGACGTCACCAGCCCTGTTCCACTAGTGCAGGGGTTTTCAACCTTTTTCATCCCAGGGACCACCATTTATTCAGAATTTGAGCCACGGACCACCATTTTAGGATATTTTAGCCCCACAGACCCCAAATCTAAAGATTTATTTTGCTTTTGTCCACAATTCCAGGCTGGAGTTGGGAAACAAAACAAGCAAAACATACATTCCAAAATGGATGATTCAGATGATGAATATTTTAACTCTTGAGAGTGTAAAAATGAAACCAAATGGACCCGCAAGGGTCCATTTGGTTTCATTTTTACGTTCTCAAGAGTTACATCTGGTTAACCAACTTAGCTGGGGACCACCTGGAACCCTCTCAGGGACCACTGGTGGTCCCCGGACCACCTGTTGAAAACCCCTGCACTAGTGGATTCCTCATTCATTTTCCTCATAGACTTTTCGAAAATGGTTAATAAAAACACGATTGCGCCGCGGCCAAAGCCAACTCGGGTCGTGACAAATCATGACAACAAACACAATATCGTCATATAATATATAATTAGGAAGAAGTAGAAAATGGCATGATACAAGACTTTTTGTTTCGTTTTTCATCTTAGAAATTATTTTATTGTCCCAAAAGTTTGTGTGTGTCATCATGATTCGTCACGACTCGAGTTGGCTTTGTCCGCGGCGTAATCGTCTTGATATAAATTATTTTCGAAAAGTCTATGAGAAAAATGAATGGGGAATCCACTAGTGGAACAGGGGCGGTGACGTCACTGCGCATCTCTATAGAGCTGAGCAGTCCCACCCCTTCATGACGTCGCCACCGTGGCCCAGAAATGAATTCCCCCATTCGTTTTCCTCATAGACATTTCCTAAACGTTTTATATGAAGACCATTTAGAAAGACAACTCAGGTCGTGACAAATCATGAAAACACACACAGGCAATTGAATAATTTATAAGACAAAAAGCAAAACAAAAGGTATTCAGTATTCTGCTGTTTTATGTTTTTATTTTGCTGTTATTCTACGCCTACGGTAATATTGTGTTTGTTGTCAAGATTAGTCACAACCGACTTGGCTTTGTCCACTGCATAGTCGTCTCTATACTGTATATAGTAAACCATTTGGGAAAAGTCTATGTGGAAAATGAATGGGCAAATTATTTCTGGGCCACGGGCGACGTCATGAAACGGGTGGTACTGCTCAGCTCCATACAAGACTTCTTCCCAAATGTTTTTTTTTTTTTTTTTTTTCTTTTTTTGCCTATGACCCAAAAAAGAACATTATTGGCCTAGTAAAACATTTCACTAAATGCATGGCATTTCTTATAGTTTTCTTCATGAAATGACTGGATGAAATACCGGTATATTTTTAATTCATGAATGATGAAACATGAAAGAAATAATGCTATTTTAAAAAGATGCTTTGAAATAATAATGATTAAAAGTGACAAGTAAAATGACCCTTAACACATTCTGAACTGAAAAAAATAAAAAAATAAAATAAAATAAAAAAAAATAAATCAAAGATTTGCACCACATTTTCAATGCTAAGTAATGCTAATGCTGAGTATTGTTAATACTGCTAAGTAATGCTAATAATGCTAATAATGCTTATAACACCAAAAATCATTCCTGCCAATCACATGTTAAAGGGGAATTCCACCCATTTTCAAAAATTTCCTGAGAGGATACACATATTTCCATGTATCCTCTCAGGAACATTTTGAAAATTTTGAAAATTTGTACCCTATCAGGAAAAAGGGGTCTGAAAGAAAAATCATTAACATGCAGGTGAAATACATCTTGATGATTTCATCAGATCAGTTTTTCACCATGTTAATGATTTTTTTCAGACCTCCATTTTTAGGATATACAAAATTGCGGGAACGTTTTTATCATGTCCACACAACATCTCTAAGGTATATTAAACCCTTAGTGTACTGAACGCGTTTTGGTGTTCTAAGCATTATGTTTTAACTATTGAAAAATAGCAGATCTACAAGCTCATAGCGTGCCACCGAGTGGCGCGCTATGAGCTTGTATCTCTGCTATTTTTGAAAAATCGTGAAAACGTGGTGCAAATCTTTGAATATTATGTTATTCAGAAACTAGATAGGACACAATGGGTTAATGACATATTAAAATGGTGAAAATGGGTGGAGTTCCCCTTTAAACCCTGCTTTCTGGACCCCCAGATGGGTCCTGGTCCACAGCTTGGAGGCCGGCCGTGGTAGAGCCTCAGATATCAGTAATTCAATCTTTTTATAAACCTCTTTGAAATCTGTCCAAGTTCTTCTACTGTACTGTACTGGGGATTCACTGATCTCATGCTTCTATCACCCATTTTGGAATCTGGTTGAGCATTTTTAATTGGGACCAGTCTGTAAAACAACTAGCCTGCATGTTGTACGTCTGAGGAAGATCTAGATCAGGGGTTTTCAACCTTTTTGATACCAGGGCCCACCATTTATTCAGAATTTGAGCCACGGACCACCATTTAAGGACATTTCAGCCCCTCAGACCCCCAAAACTTAAAGATTTATTTTGCTTTTGTCCACAATTCCAGGCTGGATTTGGGAAACAAAACAGGCAAAAACATACAGACCAAAATGACCATTAATCTTCTAGCTGTGTATACTTTAGATGATTAGTGTATACATTAAGATGATTAATATTTTAACTCTTGAGAGTGTAAAAATGAAACGGTGGTTCATTTTTACGTTCTCAAGAGTTACATCTGGTTAACTAACTTAGCTGGGGACCACCTGGAACCCTCCTAAGGACCACTGGTGGTCCCTGAACCACCGGTTGAAAACCCCTGATCTAGTGCTATTCTGTGGACATTATCATTTAGAAATGATAGAAATATACCCTTTGAGACAAAGGCATTTGTAGCTATCAAAGATCATATTGATGTATGTTATTTAGCATCCCCAATACTAATAAAATCCATTGAAAAATCTATTTCATCAATTATTTTGCTTTTTTAACCATAGCACTCGCCCATCTAATATTCCATTTATTGCAAACGGACCAACTAGGGGCGAGCCCAACATGTTTGCAATCTGTATAGCCTACTTAACAAGTACAACTTTGTTTTTGGTGGTAACCTGGCTCCACTCCATACAATACATAGAGGCCTTTTTCCAATCTAAAGATTGATTGACCAAAATAGCCCAAGTGAGTGATTCACATTACAATTCTGCCACTTGGCACTCTTTGACAGTTTCACTATCATTGACCCAAATCATTTTAGACAGAAAGTCCTGACATTAACCCTAGAACACTGCACATGTCAATTATATTTTTGCACTTGTAGCACTTGTAGCCCGGCCTATGACGTACTATATAGTTTCCTTAAAGAAACGTTGGTTTTATTAACATCGTCATCTGACATATGTTTGTGCACATGTTAGGGCTAGCCCAGGGGTCAGCAACCTGCGGCTCAGGAGCCGCATGCGGCTCTAGAACACAGCCCTAGTGGCTCCATGGCTGTAGCATTATTACATATACACACTGGGGTGATCTGCCAACATAATAAACATTTCAGTCACTGACAGAACCCGACACGCCATGTGTTTTCCGGCAGTTAACATAGCGCTTGTTGGCCATGCCACAAAAGTCCAGCACATATCAGATATCAAGCTTTAATCTGAACCACTCATTTTCAACAGTGTACTATATCATTAATATTTCTTTGAGATGTTGTGTGATGATAAAAATGATGTTCCTGGAAAAGGAGGTCTGAAAAAAAAAACATTAATATGGTGAAACACAGCTTGATGACATCATCAATTTGTGTTTCACCATGTTTTCTTTTAGGATTTTTTTAGGACTTTTTTTCTGAGAGTGTACAAATGGAACCAAATGGACCCGCCAGGGTCCATTTGGTTCACATTTGTACACTCTCAGAAAAAAAAAAACATTGAAAATGGGCGGAATTCCTGTTAACGGCTTATTAGGCTTAAATTTTTTTGCGCTCCCAGCCAGATTTTGAATTAAATTTTTGGTCGAAAACGGCTCTTTCAACATCTTGGGTTGCTGACCCCTGGGCTAGCCCATTAGCCACATGATTGACAACAACATTGAGCGAATCCCCTCTCCCTTGAAATCGCTCAGACACGGGACAAAGACTGAACTACTTAACACACTGAAATACACAGTAACAATAACAAGAGAGTAACTTCTATACTTTTATATTGAAATTAAAATAACATCACACAGAATTTAGTTCAGCCTTTAGGCTCGTTCCTCCCCAATATTTCCTTTATCTCGTTTGGCCCCTTAGGGGAAAATAATTGCCCAGCCCTGCTTTAAGCTGTTATGGGGTAGAAGCCAATAAGTCAGGGGTTTTCAACAGGTGGTCCTCAGGCTAAATGATGGCCCGCAAGGGTCCATTTGGTTTCAAATGGTTTCATTTGGTTTCAAAATATTCATCATCTGAATTAGCACCACTTAATTAAGAAGTTTACACTGTTTTGATGGCAAAATACAGCCTGGAATTGTGGACAAAACCAAAAGAATTCTTTAATTCTAGGTCTTTGGTGTGAAAATGTAATCGAATGGTGGTCTGTGGCTCAAATGCTGAATAAATGGTGGGCCCTGGAGTCAAAAAGGTTGAAAACCCCTGCAATAAGTTCTGACACTAGCTGCGGTAGGTACAACTGGTGCCACGTTTGGCCGCCGTACCAACAACTGACTATTGTGTGTGTGAGGAGAATTTGGAATGAAATCCATGCACACACACAACACACACACACACACACACACACACACACACCACACACACACACACACACACACACACACACAACACACACACACACACACACACACACACACACACACACACCAAACAAGGTGTGCTTTGACAAAGCACACACGTGCTGTGTAAATGTTAGGTTCTCCACCACATGAAAAGTGTCAGTAGGAATCAATGTTTCATGTAAATGCCCATGGAATGCAATGCGAGTATCAATGGATTAATGGAAAGAAGAGAGAGAGAGAGGGGGAGAGGGGGAGAAAAAAAAACACTCAGTGAGTGATACTGGGAATTTCAACAAATTCCAGTCAGACAGCATCAAACAGTATTGAACACAGCAGCAAAGGCTGCCCTCAGGCTATCATTTGCAGGAGCTTTACCTGCTGCTGGTCCAGACCGGACCAAACACACGAAAGACAAAGCACCTCACCTGTGTGTGTGTGTGTGTGTGTGTGTGTGTGTGTGTGTGTGTGTGTGTGTGTGTGTGTGTGTGTGGCTGCGTGTGCCTGTTATTAACCGTCTCCGCGCCGAACACGGGGATTACGTATTTGTGTCTATGCCACGGCGCTGTTCACGGTGGTCAAAACAGTTATTTTTGAAGAGGTCTCCAAAAACGTTTGTTTGATGACGTCATGGTTTTTTCTGGTGTCTCGACCGTTCCACCCTCTAATCCAGGGGTGGGCAATTATTTTTTCCCAAAGGATCAAATGAGATACATAAAATATTGTGGAGGGCCAAGACTAAAGGCTAAACTAAAGTCTCTGTAATATTAATTTAATTTCACAATTTGACACCAGTGCCCTCAATTTATTCAGTATTTGAGCCATGGACCAACATTTGATGACATTTTAGCCCCACAGACCCAAAACTAAAGATTTCTTTTGCTTTTGTCCACAATTCCAGGCTGGATTTCACAAACAAAACAGGCAAACATAGATCAAAAATGACCATTCCTTTACATTCTCTGGCTAATTCAGATGAATATTTTAACTCTTGAGAGTGTAAACATGGCATAAAACATGACATAAAACCAAAGGTTTTATTTTTACGCTCTCAAAGAGTTAAATCTGGTTAACCAACTTTCCATATTTAACTGGAACTCTCTCAAGGACCACTGGTGGTCCCCGGACCACTGGTTGAAAACCACGGTAGGCCGGTCAGAGTCAGCCAAAGGGCCGCATTTGGCCCCCGGACCGCATAATGCCCAGGTATGCTCTAATCCCTCTGAGTGCAAGAACATCCGGGTCACGAGTCCTGGACGCAATCGGAGATAATGGCACTTGAATATGGGAAGGAATGGGTTTCTTCAAAATGCCCACGTCCATTTTTGTCCCAAGTGAAATGCAACGAACCGACGATCAAAAGATGGGTTAAAGAATGGAATCAATTGAATTAATCGTGGCGTTCTTGCAGTTTGGTGAAGGGGCCAGGGGGGGCGTCAGGGTGGCAGGCAGGGGCAGCTAACGTATTAAGAGAGAGTCAGAGAGAGAGGGAGAGCTCTGGAATTAAACTATATCTTGATGATCAACTGCCCATCAGTTTTGTAACCTGGGGTATTTATTATTTGTTGCCAAACACACATCCCCCTGCCCGTACATCATACATAGTATCTCACAGTAAGCCAGGTTCCTTAAGGCTTTCCGTATCATGAAGTCAAATTCCCTCAAAGACACTAAAAGGTGGATTTGCAAAGTGTGTGCTGCATCTTTAAAACACCATTTAATTTATTTACTCTTAAGGTAGGCTATTTGTGTCAAAAATCGACATGGCAGGGCTAGCTGAAGTTCTCTCTACTTTGTTGTTTTTAAAGGCGAAGGAGTTTAATTAGGTGATGGGAGACTGACTGATGCTACAGTATGTTGTGTATATATATTAATATATATATATATATATATATATATATATATATATATATATATATATATATATATATATATATATATAAATATAATATATATATATATATATAAACACATGAGGGTGAGTGCATGAGGGGAGGTATAAGCCAAGTAGATCTGCTAATCACGCTGCTCTCTACGTTTCTGCACCCTGCATTCATCTTCCAAACCGTAGGGCTTTTGAAGTCAAGGCTGTCATCAGCGCTGTGACATGTGCTCAGGTTTCATTGGATTCTGAGAGGGGGGGGCATGCTTTGTTTATTACGGTTGATTCAGAAAAAAAAAGAAATCTCAAATGAAACGCTAAATTACATTTAAGTGATGCATTCAAAAAAAGCCCCCCCCTTAATAGGACAGGGGAGAGTGAGGGGACTTTGCTTTCTTCATCTCTCTCTCTCTCTCTCTCTCTCTCTCTCTCTCTCTCTCTCTCTCTCTCTCTCTCTTCTCTCTCTCTCTCTCTCCTCTCTCTCCTCTCTCTCTCTGTCTCTCTCTCTCTATCTGTCTCTCTCCAGGGTCCGATTTAGCCAGCCCTACTAGGGTGGGCTGGAAGAATGGCAGGGTGGGAAAAGTTTTTCATATGAAGCAGTGGTTTTCGATCTTTTTGAACCCAGGGCCCACTATTTATTCTGCATTTGAGCCACGGAGGACCACCATTTTAGTCCCACAGACCCCAAAACCAAAGATTTCTTTTCCTTTTGTCCACAATACCAGACTGGATTTGGGAAACTAAACAGTCCAACATACAGATCAAAATGACCATTAATCTTCTACATTCTCTAGTTGTATAGACTAATTCACATGATGAATATTTTAACTCTTGAGAGTGTAACAATAAAAGCAAATGGACCCTTGCGGGTCCATTTGCTTTTATTTTTACACTCTCAAAGAGTTACAAATGGTTAACCAACTTTCCACCATTTAGCCTGCGGACCACCTGGACCTCTCTTAACCACTGGTGGTCCCCAGACCACTGGTTTAAAACCACTGATATTACCTTCCATTGGGTGGGCTCTGCCCACCCCTGCCCCCCTCTAGATCCTGCCCTGCCCATCTCTCTCTGTGCACATGTCCTGAGCAGTAATGGGGCAGGTCTCTGCGTATGTTAATTCCAGCTAGAAACAGGAGGACGAGGAAAAACATAGTGACACTTATTAATCAGTAATTAGGATATGGATACAGATACGCTGTATCTCATAAACACATTTTCTGAGGCCTGTTGTCATCATTACTGCTATTAATTGCCCAACAACGGACCGGACTTTTTACTTATTTATAGACAACCCGAAGACGGGGGAAATGTTTCACACGCGCGCCACCAGGATGACAGTACACAGTGAGAGGCGACAGTTAGGATGGTGATGAAGTGGGAATAAAGTGACACTGGATCGGCAATCAATGCACCGCCGCTTCAAAAAAAAGAAAAAAAAAAGGGTGAAACAGTCTGGAGGATTGTGAAAAAGAACTGCTTGTCACATCTGTCTCATTAAACGGTTAGGTTGGTTTAATTAAACGTGTGTGTGTGTGTGTGTGTGTGTGCGTGTGCGTGTGCGTGTGTGTGTGTGTGTGTGTGTGTGTGTGTGTGTGTGTGTGTGTGTGTGTGTGTGTGTGTGTGTGTGTGTCTGTGTGTGTGTGTGTGTGTGTGTGATTCCCAATGGAATCCAACACATTTACGGGGCTGATCGGTTCTGCTAATGCAATGTGTTCTCATACTTCTTACATACCGCAGCTAGTGCTTATAATTTGTAACTGGGGAGGTGTCGGAGCGCACCTCACGCACATGCACGTGCATGTGCATGTGCCCCTGCCGAAAAGTGTTTTTTTTTTTTTTTTTTGAAGTGCTGCCAGGTACTTCCCTTAGACGATGTACAAGATGTGTGTGTGTGTCTGTCTGTCTGTCCCTCCCTGCCTGCATGCGTGGAGTCATGTTGATGTTGCCATGTTCAGAGAAACAAGCACAATGGGAGGAAGTGTGTTTTAGTATACTGTAAGCCACACACGCAGCACTTCATTTCACACGGGTGTGATTTTTTTTTTTGGGACCACCATTTCATTTTGAGTTTAGTCTCTCAGACTAATTTAGGAGAAATAACTGGCAAAACGTTGGTCAAAATAGCAATTCTTCCGCATTTTCTAAATGTGTAGATTCTTGAAAATTTGGTAATTCAGATGCTTAAATATGATCGAATATAATCAGATGTTTAAATATAATGGGTTTCAATTCACGCTCTCAAGAGTTACATATCCATAAGGGTCCATTTGGTTACCACTGGTCCTTTCTAGGAAGATAGGAGAACTCTATCATAGGAGGAAAAATGGTGAAAGAAAAGGGTTTTATCTCTGGCGTCTGTCACCCAATTTCGCCCCAACTCACCCAGATATAGCAACAAATGCGTCAAGTTGGCAACACTGTGCATCTCAAGGGTCCATATGACAAATTCTACTAAATCCCTCCAATTCTTCACCCGATTGATGCATTGGTGTCGTTTTCTTTTGTTTCATTTTTAGATCGGTGGTTCTCAAAGAAGAGGAGTATGAGGTGGTCCTTGAGGGGGTTCCAATCATGTAAGTCCTATTTTATCCTTCATCCAAAAATAGCAGATTTACAAGCCCACCAGGGCTTGACACTAACACTTGCCCGCTTGCCCGGGGCAAGTAAAAATATGGTGGGGCAAGTGAAGACTGCTACCTGGTTGCCCGATCGGGCAAGTGTGCAACTCAGTGCACTATAACACAACACAAGATAAATTTGTCTTGAAGGCAGTCATTGCACTCTGCCTCTGTGTCTTTCCCTGCTTTCTAGCTGTCCACAATTCCAGGCAAATTAACATACACATCAAAATGACCTAATCTTCTACATTCTCTATTTTTTTAATAGAGAATGATATATATAGAGAGATATAGAGTATATAGAGAATAATAGATTTTAACTCTTGAGAGTGTAAAAATGAAACCAAATGGATGATTTCATTTTTACGTTCTCAAGAGTTACATCTGCAACATTTACAATACATTTTTGGGGGGAAAGTGACCATGAGCTGAGGGCAAGTAGAACCTGACTTGCACTTGCCCGATGGGCAAGTGCCTCGGAGACCTTAGTGTCAACCCCTGCCCACTGTGGGTTGTGTCTAGAAAGACTATCAGTTGTAGAGCGTTAGAATGTAATTATCTTACCCTGGCACAATATATTATAATATTGAGCTTCTTGACAGTAAAAACGTTTGAGCAGCAGTGTTTCATATGGAGCAAACGGTTGACACTTACAACAATATAATAGCTCTTGTCGGTGGGCAAAACCAGTTAATTGATGGCTGGCTCTGATCCTATTTGCTATCATAGCAAGCAATTAAGATCAAACCTAGAAAACGATTATGAATTAATGAAAAGGCCATTAATGAATCATTAATGACAAATGAATTGCAGTGCAGCCTTTTGACACAAAAGTAAGCGTGTGTGTGTGCGTGTGTGCGTGTGTGTGTGTGTGTGTGTGTGTGTGTGTGTGTGTGTGTGCGCGTGTGCGTGTGTGTGTGTGTGTGTGCGCGTGCGCGCGTGTGTGTGTGTGTGCGTGCGCGTGCGCGTGTTAATAAATGGTTGTTTAACTGCATTAATCTCAGTGCAACCACACAACGGGTTATTTCCGACTCATCAGCATGAGCAGGAATTGGATACAATATAATTATGATAGAGGGTGACTGGAAGTATAGGGACTTCAGACTGTGTCATCTGCATGGCTGTAAGAAGCTTCCTAATCCTTTCACAATCAGACCAGGGGCGGATCTAGGCATGGGCATGGGCATGGTCGGGGGGGGGCTATGGTGCAAGTGGGGAAATTTTACAGGTGAGCAAATTATCTTGATGTCATAAAAAAAAATCAGGATTTCAATTCAAATGTATCAAATCAAATATATCAAATCTATTTATTACATGGCCTGAATGAATGCTCCAATCAGAAGCCAGCATTCTGGTCACGTGAATGGTCACATATGTCAAAACAACAGACCGGTCCCCTCAATAACAGACCTTGCGCGGACAAACGTAGCCTATACACAACTGCAGGTAAATAAAGACAGCCTTGTTATGTGCTATTTCTCTCAATTATTAGTTATTTATTCATGTATTAAGCCATGCCATAAGCACAATGACAAAACACACACACACACACACACACACACACACACACACACACACACACACACACACAACACACCACACAACACACACACACACACACACACACTGAACACAGGTCCTATACTTGTATTTTAATTCATACATTTGAATGTGACTGCATTATTGTGCGTGTCGGAATTTGAAACCCACAATGTAATCATGTTTCATTCAACCTAACGCATCGTGCGATAAATCACGTCAACTCTCCCCACAGCTCTAACTCTTGAAACACATAAATTAAGAAAAGTAGAATTTGCTGTCCAAAGAATGTCTGTGGTTTATACTTGCGCTCCATGTTTGTCAAAACACCACTGCTGTGCGTCGCAGTCGAGTAAATTGTCTCAGGGAGAAAAAAAAAAGAAAGAAAAGAAAAAAACACCACACCACTTGCCTTCCATTTACCGTTTTCTTGTGTTTACACAAGTCCCTGGTGACCACACGGGTTTTGAACATTTATTTCAGAAGGTACAAGGCCTTGTTTCCGCTCTGTTCCTCCCAAAGCCCCAAACCCCTCTCCACTGTCTACCAAAGCTCAGTGGTGGAGGAACTACTCTCATTTGTTTACTTAAGTACAAACAGCAAAAATACAAGAGCCAGCGAAAGCAACCCTCGACCGTGACGCCCGTTTTGATGGTTTTGTAACCGTCTTCTCTATGAAACCTAACCCTAACTCTTAAAGGGGAATTACACCCATTTTCAACATTCTAATGTCATTAATAAATTGCCTGGTGGACATAATAAAACCGTTCCCCCATTCTGTGTTTCCTAGAAATGGAGGTCTGAAGAAAACCACTAACATGACACCATCAAGATGTGTTTTCACCATGCTGATTTCTTTAGACACTTATTTTTTTTTTGTTGAGAGCGTACAAATGGAACCAACCCCGTTAGGGTTCATTTAGTTGCATTTGTACACTCTCAGAAAAATGTTGAAAATGTGTGAAATTCCCTTTTAACCGTGAACATAAACTCAGTAAAACCTATGCCTAAACATAACCTTAACCCTCGACCATTATGCAAACCGTCGCGACTGCTGTGCAAAACGAGCGACTGTTATGCAAAGCGGTCGCGGTGGTTATAAAACTGTTGCTGTCGAGAATTGTTTTTGTCCCCTCCTGAAAAATACCCATAAGGGTGCAGATTCTGCCGTTGCATTTCAATAGGATCAGGGCTCGACACTAACACTTGCCCCCTTGCCCGGGGCAAGTAAAAAAAATGGTGGGGCAAGTGAAGACTGCTACCTGGCTGCCCGATCGGCAAGTGTGCAACTTAGTGCACTATAACACAACACAAGATAAATTTGTCTTGAAGGCAGTCATTGCACTCTGCCTCTGTGTCTTTCCCTGCTTTCTAGCTATCCACAATTCCAGGCTGGATTTGGGAAACAAAACAGGCAAATTAACACATCAAAATGACCATTAATCTTCTACAGTGTAGACCTGGGCTAATTAAGATGATGAATTTTAACTCTTGAGAGTGTAAAAATGAAACCAAATGGACCCGCAAGGGTCCATTTGGTTTAATTTTTACGTTCTCAAGAGTTACACCTGGTTAACCAACTTAACTGGGGACCACCTGGAACCTGGGGGGCAAGTGACCATGACCTGAGGGCAAGTAGAACCTGACTTGCACTTGCCCGATGGGCAAGTGCCTCAGAGACCTTAGTGTCAACCCCTGGGAATGGAGCTTTTTTGTCTCCTTCAGGCCAAAGGCATGGTGAAGGATATTCTGTGCTAATCTCCGGCATCATTCATTTGGTTGATGCCAAATTTTGCACATGCACTCCCTGGATGCCACAGATGAACCTCTGCCCCCAAGTTTTCCAGAAGAACCTTATATTAGCGATCAGGAGTCTAACCTTTGTAAAATACATATTTGGATATTAATCATCCAGATTCTGTCTCCAAATCCTGCAAATTGTTACGCATTATCCCCGTAGTCATGTGCTTAAGACAGATCTTTTCCGATGTCTCATATTCCGTCTTAATTGTCTAACATTGGTTTGCAGAATTGTCTCATCTTGAACAAAAAACCTCAAATTATTAACACAGTGTGCAATTTACCGGTACTTATTTACTATAGGCAGAGAAATATATCCCAACTACTTTCAAATTGTCCACCAACAGGTGGATTTTTACAAAACTTGTTACTGGAACAGGTTGACTCAAATCATCTATTTGACATCAAAAGGCATAGGAAGAAATGGCCAACCTTTTCACGTTAGCCTGTTATAGTGCCATCAGGAGACCTGCGCCCAGAAGGGCACTTTTTATTTTTTTTCTTGCAGAAATTCAGAAATAGGGGGGAGAGCATTATGTGAAGTGTAGTCCAAGAGTGAGTGATGATGACATCAGAGACACTGGGCTCACTGCTAAAAAGACTACAAATATCTAAAGCCACATATTACACACATAAAGACCCCAGGAAGTGTTCTAAATCTTCTAAATGACATACTTTTTTTGTTTGTTTGTTTTTTGAAAAAAATGTTGAAATGTCCCTTTAACGTATTTCAATTGTACTCAAGTGCAGTAGTGGAGTAAATGCAGTGTATTTACGCTCCACCACTGTGCAATGCTCCCCTGCCATATTTCACGGATGGAGAGGACCAGTGTTGCCAACTGCCAAAATCCAAAATGCACTAGTGGCACTTCCAAAAATGCACTAGAATGTATGCGCTAGAGCAGTGGGTTTTTAACCATTTTCATACCAGAAAATGGTTGAACTGCATTTTAGCTACGGACACCATTTGATGTTGAGTTTAGTCTCTCAGGCTAATTTAGGAGAAATAACTGGTAAAACATTGGTCAAAATAGCAATTCTACTACATTTTCGAAACATGTCGATTCGGAAAAACTGTGAAAAACAAGGGTTTTATCTCTGGCGCCTGTCAACCAATTTCGGCCCAACTCCCCAGCAAAAAAAGCACTAGATTTTCTGTCAGGAGTTTTTCCACAAATTTTGGCGCTAGGAGGCGTCTGTGGAAAAAAAGCTAAATATAGCGACAAATGCGCCAAGTTGGCAACACTGGTGGAGAGGAGAGAGAGGTCACCAGTAGACAGTGCGTACTGTATCATACAGCACAGCAGCATCTGCCTTAATGGAAACGTCCTGTTGTTGAAAGCCTCATGCCTCACTAAGCAATCCGTTTGACACAATGCGTCCTCCATGCGTTTGTTATTTAGAGATCTGAGACAACAATGAGGCAAAGTTGAGAAAAAGCCCAACCAAAATGCCTGACGCTGCATTATAATCCTCCTATATTACGTACATTATAATGTGATACACACACACATTTATTTAGTTAGATTTTCCTATAGGCTCTACCCCCCCAATCCACCTCATACAAATTACCTCCACAAAATGACTTTGGAGGAGTCGCTTCATTTTAACATTTATTTACAAGCCAGCGCTTATTTAAATTTTGTCTCACACCCCCCCCTCCACTCACTCCTTGCAACGCGTTGAATTGGGAGATTTTTTATTTTATTATTATTATTTTTTTTCCCCCTCTTTACTTAATTCCATTAACGTTGTATTGCTGCTCAATCTCTGGTGTTCCATGAACATCAATACTGTGTCTTGAGGCTGTCTCTTAGCAGTTCTGCATCAGTGATCTTGGATAGAACATGACAGTTACATTAATGTCTCCATGTAAATCGCTCTCTACACGTAGGCAACAAGCAAAAGGGGGGTGGGTGGGGAGTGGGGAGAGCAAAACATGGGAACATTCATTGCTCCCATGACAGGAGGAATTACAACAACATACATTGTAGTGGAGAGGGTCCAAATGGCCAAGTCTATTATGGAATACAGCAATTTCACTGAGACTCTTCCTCCAGCCCTGGAAGATGGACAGCAGGGCCAGGGAGAGGGTAGGAGACGCAATGACAGACGTAGAGGCATTCCCTCTACGCGCTTTTAACAAAGCAATGGAAAAACTAAAGGAAATTAGGGGTCACACGACTCCCCTTCACATCAATTTCATTTTAGCAGCAGTTCCTGAAAAAGAATATGTCCATCTGAATTATACATAGATGTGGTGAATGACAGCTGTGCCCTGCACCGTTATGTTCCAAAGTAGAAATGCACAAACTAGAAAGAGCAGCGGAGCACATCCTGGTTTAAATTTCAGCTGCACGTACCGTACATATCAGACACCACCAGGGTTTGGACCTTTATGTAATACTGTACGTTTAAGACATTCTGAACGGCTACGCATCTTGATGTTTTGGCTACTGAAAAATATCAGACCCATAAGTGCTTGTAAGTCTGATATATATTTTTTTTTTTTAAATATCGGGAACGTTTGAAGGGACAAACTGAACTTTAGTTCCATGGACAATTTGTTTTAGTTTGAGGGACACCATTTTAGTTCAGGAACAAGATCTTAGTTTCAGGGACTGAATTGTACTCCCAGAGACACAAATTCTGTTCCAGGGACAATATTTTAGTTCCAGAAACAATATCTTACTTCCAGATACAATATTTTAGTTTCAATAACAATATTTTAGTTCCAGAGACAATATTTTAGTTCCAGAGACAATATTTTAGTTCCATGGACAATATTTTAGTTCCATAGACAATATTTTAGTTCCAGAAACAATATCTTGGTTCCATGGACAATAGTTTAGTTCCAGAAACAATATCTTGGTTCCAGATACAATATTTTAGTTCCAGGGACAATGTCTTAGTCCTCTATTTGTCCTCAGTACAGAGCGGCTTAAGACAGACGACAGCATGTATTGTCCAAGTCAACGCAAATGTCTTACGCATGCGGCGGCGTCTATTTCGGTCCTGCATTTGAAGGCATTTGCTTACCCTTACCACCACAAGCCAATTCAAAATTACACACGAGGAAAAGCCAAGATAGGAAAAGCGATGCCCACATCTGGTCAAGCTAAACTGTACAACAACGGAAAAATATATAAAGTACATCAGGCTAGCGGTTGAAACACTGACACCAGCTGTGTGCAATCTCAGAATAGTTGCACCAGATGCTAGTATTTCATTGTTGGAAAAAACAACAAAAGCAAGTAAGTGAAAACGTTGATATGCTTAGCATCAATAAATACACTGAATGAGACAAATAACGAGAAATATGAAATCATTTCTACCGCTATCAAGTAATTTCTTTGTCATTTCCCCTGACACGAATGACCTATGGAGTACTTAATGACCTACACAACTCTTTGTTTCAGCTACTGTACAGCCAACCCAATAGGCGTTGACAGGCTAGGGCAGGGGTCAGCAACCTGCGGCTCCTGAGCCGCATGCGGCTCTAAAACACAGCCCTAGTGGCTCAGTGGCTGTAGCATTATTACATACACACACTGGGGTGATCCGCACCAAAATAATATAAACATTTCAGTCACCCAAAACGCGTTGCGCTGTCTGACAGTTGCCAGTTAATGTAGCACTTGGCCATGTCGAAAAAGCCCAGCAGTTATCAGAGGTGGAGCTTTCAATCTGAACCACCCATTTTCAAAGGTTTACTCAGTTTACTATGTCATTAATATACAGTACCTTAGAGATGTTGTGTGGACTAGAAGAAAGAGTTCTGTAAAACTCCATTGTTTTTTTTTTTAGAAACTCCATTTCTGAAGAAAGGTTGTGTTCACCATGTTAAATTTTTTCTTTGAGGACCTTTTTTCTGAGAGTGTGCAAATGGAACCAAATGGACCCGCCAGGGTCCATTTGGTTCACATTTGCACACTCTCAGAAAAAAATAAATAAAATGTGGCTCCAGACAGATTTTGAATTTAATTTTGGTCGAAAATGGCTCTTTCAACATCTTGGGTTGCCGACCCCTGGGCTAGGGGAAACCTATTAGGGCTGCAAACGGATATTCCATATTCAAAAGAATATTCAAATATTAAAATGTAAAGAATATTCAAATGTCAATGTATGGTTTGCTGTGAGTTCCCACAAGACGCTGGCCCACATAAACTAAAACAACCTAATACAAAAATAGGCTATTAAGATGATTATCAATCATTAATTTGATCTGGCAAGACTCAAGAGAGCGCATATCTCAGCATCAACCGTGGACAATACAGAACTGGAGCAAATAGAGGAACAAAGAGGATGTTTTACAGCATAGTAGGCTGCAATATTTCATATTGATATTATACGTTTGATATTCGAATAATTCGATATTCGTTCAAATCCACATGGAATATTCAAATGTAGTTTTTGTCCAGTTCTTGTAGCACTAAACCTATACATAACACGTTATGAGCTGCATATGAATGAAGTTTAACCATCGTCTGCATTCTCTCTCCACCAAGAGTTTTACTATATAAAAAACATATTTAAAAAGATATACATACAGTATATATGACATATTTTTCCACTACATACGGCAGGCCTTGTTGACTGGTTTGGACGAGATTTTGAAGGTCTATTTAATGTTCATTCAGTTCATTTGTTAAATACAGTAGATCAATCGCTTGAGTCTACTGTTTCAATGCCGTTACCCTGTACACACACACACACACACACACACACACACCACACACACACACACACACACACACACACACACACACACAACACACACACACACACACACACACACACACACAACACACACACAGGAACAGCAGGCGTTAGAGCAGTTTTCAATAGGTGGCCCGGGAACACCAGTGGTCCCTGAGAGGGTTCCAGGTGGTCCCCAGGCTAAATGATGGACTTGGTTAACACTGCTTTAGGCAGTGAAAGTACTTTGGTAAAATACTTTGGCGCCCTCCCTAGTGGCCATAAAACTCAGGAACTCGGGGGATACTGTTAACCATGTGTAACTCTTTGAGAGTGTAAACATGTTTCATGTTTACGCTCTCTAGAGTTAAGATATTACTCATGTAAATTAGGCCAAGTCTACACAACTAGAGAATGTAGAAGGTTAATGGTCATTTATGATTTGTATGTTTACTTGTTTTGTTTTCTCCGAAAATCCAGCCTGGAATTGTGGACAAAAGCAAAAGAAATCTTTAGTTTTGGGGGACTGTGGGGCTAAAATGGTATCAGATGGTGCTCTGTGGCTCAAATTCTGAAAGAATAGTGGGCCCTGGTATGAAAGAGGTTGAAAACCCCTGGTTTAGGATCAGTTATGATCATGTTATGTTGGTTTTTAGCACCACATGCTGAAATTTGTCACAAAAAAATTATCCTGGCGTCACATGGGAGCCACGTGGTGCGCCATGCACGTGTGCATTTTATAAATGCTATATCTTAGGAAAAAGCCATTTCATCCCTTTTGCAACTTTTGAGCTTATTTTAACAATGTTTAGAGCACTTACATTTGTTTAGGGCACTAACATTTCATTGTTTTCATACCGTAAAATACCAAATAACAGCCCTTACTCAAACACCCCCCGCCCACTACCAAATAACCGCCCATGTCCCCACACCATTTTTGCTTAATAACCGCCTCGTCCAAATAACCGCCCACGTCCAAATAAGCGCCCATGAGCTATTATTTGCATATTAAATACTATTATAGTGTATGGCTTTTGCAGACCTCCTCATTTCTGCCTGACGTGCACCATGCCGCCCGTCAGCATATCGCATGTCACAATGCGACAGCAGTTCTCCACCTCCCCAAAATACATGTTTAATTCTGCCATACACAGCCACAATACAACGATTTTTTAAAACTCAGACTGCGTATTCTGTCAAACGTTTAGGTCTACTGTCATTTCGTGCACTGATCTACGTTTGCGCACACGCACTCACCATACTGAATCCAAGCGCCAGCACAGCGCTTCGACTCCGCGATGCGCTGTTGAGATGAGATGAGTTGAGATTTCAAATGTCCCTTCCTCACTCGTTTTTCAAGCGATTGCTGTAATTCCTACTCGTAAATACAGTGTACATTTTATATATTTTATATTTTCAATGGTATAGCTATAGGTCACGTTTTATGTGACTTCATCAAACAATATGAAGAGAGAATCGTCCTTTATGCAGTTTAGAGCGAGCACACGTGCTTTGGCCCTACTCTTGTCTTAATTAGTAAAGGCTTTCCCAGCGGTTTCATTTGATTGATTTGATTGAAAAACTGGGCACCATGTATTCTGTAAGGCCAAACCTCAATTGAAAAATATACTGAGGCTATACATTACAATATTCTAAAATGTGAAAAGTTACACAGCTGTGCAGTGTGCAACCAATTAAGTAATTACAGTCAATCATGCCAGTCTGAATCTGGGTCAGATCTATTAAGCAATGCTGCCTATAAGGTCTTCTATTCTATATTAAATCAAAAAGTCAATAACTTTGCCTGCTATACATATGTTTATTATACCTTTTAATGTTCAACAGAAACTGTAATGAAATAATGGCCCTGTGCAGGACGGTGCAAAAATAAATAACAGCCTACTGCAAATAACAGCCCAGTACCTTATAAGCCCCGGGTCCGAATGGATTTTGCATAATAACAGCCCGGGCTACTATTTGGTATTTTACGGTATATTGGTGAGTAGGCGTGCTGTGGAGCTCTGGACATTTTCTACAGGAGACCCATGATCACACCAATGCCATGGCCAAATATGGAGTTCCATGGCTGCCTCGCCTACGTGTGGAGATGCTCAGATTTGGCGCACAGGCTCTCACATCAGAGGCTGTGATAGAGTGACGTCAGAGTGTGACGTCACATACAACGCACAAATATAAGCGCGCCACTTGCCCACAGTCAGTTCTGCATTCCAACTACTTCACTCCGAAAGAGTAAGCGACAGCAGCACACTTCACAACAATCTAACTGCATAGCTACTACCATGGTTACGTGGAAAAAGGTTTTGGGCGTTTCAGTGGTGACCCTAGGAGCTCTGGGGCTCGCCTATTACATTGTCAAGAAGATGAGAAGGAGGACTAGGAGAAATTCTACGTCCAGGAATGGAGGCGCTCCGCCACCCCTCCGCCAGCTCCGCACCACCGCCACCCGCAATGATGGTGGAACTCCGCCTCCGCCACCCGGCAATGAAGGTGGAACTCCGCCTCCACCAACATCAACCGGCAATGAAGATGGAACTTCGCCTCCGCCACCCGGCAATGAAGATGGAACTCCGCCTCCGCCAGCCAGCAATGAAGGTGGAACTCTGCCTCCGCCAACGTCAACCGCAATGGAGTAACCCCGCCAACGTCAACCAGTGATGAAAGAGTAACTCTGCCTCCGCCAACGTCAACCAGTGATGAAAGTGTAACTCTGCTTCCGCCAACGTCAACCTGCGATGATGAAGGAGCCAATGAAGGAGGAACTCTGCCAACGCCACCGGGCACTCCGCCACAGACGACAGCACTCAACACACAGGAGGCCGAACATGTGGAGATCACAGTGCCGGTCGTACAGGAACCGGAGCCTGTGGTGATCTCGGAGCCTGTGGTGATCACGGAGCCTGAGCCTGAGCCTGTGGTGATCACGGAGGCTGAGCCTGTGGTGATCACGGAGGCTGAGCCTGTGGTGATCACGGAGGCTGAGCCTGTGGTGATCACGGAGCCGGAGCCTGTGGTGATCACGGAGCCTGAGCCGGCGGTGATCACGGAGCCTGAGCCGGCAGTGATCACGGAGCCTGAGCCGGCAGTGATCACGGAGCCTGAGCCGGCGGTGATCACGGAGCCTGTGGTGACCTCGGAGCCTGCGGTGATCTCGGAGCCTGTGGTGCCCACACCCAGCGTCCGAGGCCCTGTGGAGGTGGAGGAGCTTTCTGCAGAGGAGGAGCTCACTGTCAAGGCCCTTGATAATGACAGTGTGGATGAGGTTAAAGAATGTCCCATTGCGAAGGTCAACCATCAAATGTCGGAGGGGGTGGTTTCGGAAAAACATTCCTTTTCTGTTGACCTTCAACCGGCGGAAGAAGAGCCTCTACACACTCAAGACAGTCCAGAGATACAAACTCCGGACAGTCCTCTACACTTTCCAGACAGTCCAGAGATACAAACTCCAGACAGTCCGATACACACTCCAGACAGTCCTCTACACACACCAGAGGTACACACTCCAGACAGTCCGATACACACACCAGAGGTACACACTCCAGACAGTCCGATACACACACCAGAGGTACACACTCCAGACACTCTTCACACCACAGAGACTCCTCTACACGCTCCAGAGATGCACACTCCTGTGGTGATCTCGGCGCCAATCGTACAGGAAACAGAGCCTGTGGCGCCCAGCACACAGGAGCCAGAGCGAGGGGCCTTTGACGTTGCCAGTGAGGAGGTGTTGAAGAATCGCGTCATTGTCAAGGGCAGACGTGTCAAAAAAGTGGCCAGTGAGGAGGTCATGAAGACTCGTGTGATTGCCAAGGGCAAACGTGGAAATGCCAGCAAAGTGGGTGAGAGTGAGGAAGCCTTCAACTCTGCCTTTAAAGCATGGGCTCAAGCCAAAACGAATAACCAGCCGGCAGGGAAACCTTCTTCCTCCTTTGGCCAGCAGTATCAACCCAACTTTGGCCAGCAGCAGCAGCCGGGCTTCAACTTTGGCCAGCAGCCCGGCTTCAACTTTGGCCAGCAGCCCGGCTTCAACTTTGGCCAGCAGCCCGGCTTCAACTTTGGCCAGCAGCATCAACCCGGCTTCAACTTTGGCCAGCAGCATCAGCCCGGCTTCAACTTTGCCCAGCAGCCCGGCTTCAACTTTGGCCAGCAGCCCGGGTTCAACTTTGGCCAGCAGCCCGGGTTCAACTTTGGCCAGCAGCCCGGGTTCAACTTTGGCCAGGAGCCGGGGATCTCCTTTGGGCAGCAGCAGGAGCCCACTCCCATGGCAACCTCCGTCCCGAGCACACAGAAGCCTGCACCCAACGTGCCCAGTGCACCAGAACCCGCGCCTTTCTCCTTTGGCCAGTTTCGAGAAGTTATCCTTTGGAGAACTTCAGTGGTCTCCACCGTGCCTAGCACGGAGGAGCCCACTTCCATAACACCCAGCGCACCGGAACCCACGCCCATGGCGCCCATAGCGCTATGGGCGCCATGGGCGTTGGCGTCACAGGAGCCTGTGACGCCCTCACCAAGTGTCGGACACCCTGAGGAGGTGGAGGAGCCCTCTGTCAAGGCCCTTGACAACAACAATGTGGATGAGGGCGAATCCTCTGATTCAGACCTCTGAGCATGGCTCACGAAGAAGACGACGACGAAGTTGGCGACGACGAAGACGAAGTTGGCGACGACGACGAGTGGAGCAACCGAGGGGACTTTAAAAAATAAAAATAATAATAAAAATAACAATGAAGTAAAATGAATAATGAAGTAAAATTAATAATATGATTTTTTTTTGGTCTCACCATTTAAAAAATGTCATTTTGTGTTGACACACACACACACACACATATCTGACACATCAAAACAAACCACAACAAATATGATCCAGGGTCATATAGCAGAATGTATTTGCAGATTAACTGAACTCCACACTAACAGTATGTTGCTGGTGTGCTGTGTAGGTACTGTGTTTCATTGTAAACAGTTATACAACACTATAATGTGCGGTACATTATTTCCATGTGACCTACAAGACAGAGAAAAGACAAGGCAGAGAGTGAACGGACATCAATGTGTGATCTAAGGCTGCACACGGCATTGGTAGAGGAATCCAGGGGTAGGCTACTTTTTTTGAACTGACATGGGCACTGCGCACTTCAAAGAAGTACATCTACAACACACTATGCAGTCAAGATGTCTCCAAGACATGGTGTCCACACACAGTGCCTGCCTATAGTGAAGGCAGTGTGCCTGCCTCTCTGTTGTGCCATCTGATTTTCTCAAACTTCACAGTCAGTTGTGCATGAAGACCAGGGCACATACTGTAGTGTAGACCATACCAGGGCATTATGCGGCCCGGGGGCCAAATGCGTCCCTTTGGCTGACTCTGACCGGCCCGTGAAAGGGTACTGTGGTTTTCAACCAGTGGTCTTGGGACCACCAGAGGTCCTTGAGAGAGTTCCAGTTAAATATGGAAAGTTGGTTAACCAGATGTAACTCTTTGAGAGCGTAAAAAAAAAACCAAATGGACCCTTGCGGGTCCATTTGGTTTCATTTTTACGCTCTCAAGAGTTAAAATATTCATCATGTGAATTAGCCCAAGTCTACAAAACTAGAAAATGTAAAAGATTAATGGTCATTTATGATCTGTATGTTGGACTGTTTGGTAAACCAGCCTGGAATTGTGGACAAAAGCAAAAGAAATATTTAGTTTTGGGGTCTGTGGGGCTAAAATGTCATCAAATGGGGGTCCACCATGGCTCAAATACTAAATAAATAGAGAGCCCTGGTGTCAAAATGGTTATTCTTACTTTTACCTTGAAATTAAATTAATATCATGCAGACTTTAATTCAGCCTTTAGTCTTGGCCCTCCACAATGTTTTATGTATCTCATTTGGCCCCTTGGGAAAAATAGTTGCCCAGCCCTGCTGTAGATAGTGGAAATCTGAGTGATAATTTTAGTCTCAAAGTGTGAAAATGTACAATACCCGTGAGTTTTATTAACGCTCTGCATTTGGCTGCAGAAATGCTTTCTATTTGTGCACCCTCCCTCCCCTCAAACTCAACTTCATTGTCACATCACATGTTTATACCAAGTATATATACTATATGTATATAGTATATATTTTATGTCCCATTTGGGGGGGGGGGGGGGGGGGGGGGGGGGGGGGGGGGGGGGGGGGGGGGGCAAGAGAACATGTTGGAGGGGCAAGAGAAAATGGTATGGGTGCGTGGTCATGGGTCTATCATCGCCCGTGTCGCTTCGCTTCGTGCCACGGGCGATGAAGTCGCGCCCATACCATTTTCGAAAACAGGACTTTTATTAGTCAAGTAAAGCATCCATAATAACATCGGTTGTTTTGAAGTTGCAACAGACACGCAGCATGTTGGTTTAGTGGGTGCCAAAATTGCAGTTAGTAGGCAGTAATAGTGTTTCAAACCATCAAACCATTTTTAAATATAAGCACTCTAATTTGAAATATCTTGGGTTGTTTTACATGGCATCGTGTTTGGGGGGGGGGGGGGGGGGGGGGGGGGGGGGGGGGGGGG
>CM076966.1:49922526-49926152 GCA_039105355.1 Benthosema pterotum | reverse complement strand
ATTCTGTGCTAATCACTCACTCGGTTTGATGCCAAATTTTGCACACAGCACTCCCTGGATGCCACAGATGAACCTCTGCCCCCAAGTTTTCCAGAAGAACCTTATATTAGCGCTATCAGGAGTCTAACCTTTGTAAAATACATATTTGGATATTAATCATCCAGATTCTGTCTCCAAATCCTGCAAATTGTCACGCATTATCCCCGTAGTCATGTGCTTAAGATCTTTTCCGATGTCTCATATCCCGTCTTAATTGTCTAACATTGGTTTGCAGAATTGTCTCATCTTGAACAAAAAACCTCAAATTATTAACACAGTGTGCAATTTACCGGTACTTATTTACTATAGGCAGAGAAATATATCTATACACTGTGTTCCAACTTATTATGCAAATCATTGTTTTTGTTTGATTTTCCAACATATTTGATGCAAATGATGATCAGCATAATTTTCAAGTCATTAGCTGTCAATTTATATTTCAAATGTTATTGAACAAACCTCCTAATGAAAACAGAATTAGAAAATAAATTTAAAACTTGGAAACAGTGCGTTTCGCACTGTTCCAGATTATTATGCACATCATAGTTTCAAGACATTTTCTAGTTTGTAAAGAACTGAAAATAGTAATTTGTTGAATTCATAGCAATAAGGAGGTCATATGTACTGGGAAACAAAAGCTATTTCAATCCAAAACATGTTAACAGGTCCAATTACATGTTAACATGGGACCCCTTGTTTGATAGCAGCTTGCGTCCATAAAACTTGTGAGTTTATGAAGAGTTTCTGCTTGAATGTCTTTGCAGGATGTCAGAACAGCCTCCCAGAGTTGCTGTTTGGATGTAAACTGCCTCCCAACCTCATACTGTACACGAAGACCAATTTTCAAACAGTCTTGTTCACTGATGAGTGCCGTCCAACAAGGCTGTGACATCAGCAAGGAGGGGTGCGGAGTCATGTTTTGGGGTCGGAATCCTAGGGAAAGATCTGGTTGGCCCCTTTAGGGTCCCTGAAGGTGTGAAAATGACTTCTGCAAAGTATGATGATGAGTTTCTGACTGACCACTTTCTTCCACGGTACAAAATGGAAGAAATCATGCTTTCTGAAACAAAATCATCTTCAAGCACGACAATGCACCATCTCATGCTGCAAGGAATACCTCAGCTTCATTGGCTGCTATGGGCATAAAGGGGGGAAAAAAATCATGGTGTGGGCCCCCACTCCACCCCCCCTGACCTCAATCCTATTGAGAATGTCTGGAGCATCCTCGAGCGAAAGATCTAAAAGGGGCCGACCAGGTCTTTCCTAGGACTCCGGCCCAAAATATGACTCTGCCACCTCCTTGCTGACGTTGCAGCCTTGTTGGGACATGGTGGCCAAACTGGCCATGCACCAACCATCCACTACTCCATCCATCTGGACCATCCAGGGTTGCACGGCACTCATCACTGAACAAGACTGTTTTGAAAAATGTGCAGTATGATGGTGGGAGGCAGTTTACATCCAAACAGCAACTCTGGGAGGCTGTTCTGACATCCTGCAAAGACATTCAAGCAGAAACTCTCCATAAACTCACAAGTTTTTATGGACGCAAGCTGCTATCAAACAAGGGGTCCCATGTTAACATGTAACTGGACCTGTTAACATGTTTTGGATTGAAATTTTTTTCCCAGTAATATGACCTCCTTATTGCTATGAATTCAACAACATTACTATTTTCAGTTCTTTACAAACAAGAAAATGTCTTGAAACTATGATGTGCATAATAATTTGGTACACTGCGAAACGCACTGTTCCAAGTTTTTAATTTATTTTTTAAATTCTGTTTTCATTAGGAGGTTTGTTCAATAACATTTGAAATATAAATTGACAGCTAATGACTTGAAAATTATGCTGATATCATTTGCATCAATTATGTTGGAAAATCAAACAAAAACATGATTTGCATAATAAGTTGGAACACAGTGTATATACTTTCAAATTGTCCACCAACAGGTGGATTTTTACAAAACTTGTTACTGGAACAGATTGACTCAAATCATCTATTGACATCAAAAGGCATAGGAAGAAATGGCCAACCTTTTCACGTTGCCTGTTATAGTGCCATCAGGAGACCTGCGCCCAGAAGGGCATTTTTTATTTTATTTTTTCTTGCAGAAATTCAGAAATAGGGGATAGGGGAGGAGCGCATTATGTGAAGTGTAGTCCAGGAGTGAGTGATGATGACATCAGAGACACTGGGCTCACTGCTAAAAAGACTACAAATATCTAAAGCCACATATTACACACATAAAGACCCGAAGAAAGTGTTCTAAATCTTCTAAATGACATGCTTTTTTTGTTTGTTTGTTTTTTGAAAAAAATGTTGAAATGTCCCTTTAACGTATTTCAATTGTATACTCAAGTGCAGTAGTGGAGTAAATGCAGTGTATTTACGCTCCACCACCGTGCAATGCTCTCCCTGCCATATTTCACGGATGGAGAGGACCAGTGTTGCCAACTGCCCAAAACCAAAATGCACTAGTGGCACTTCCAAAATGCACTAGATGCGCTAGAGCAGTGGATTTTCAACCATTTTATACAGGGCCCCACTGTTTTTTCTCCATTTAGCTACGGAGGACCACCGTTTGATGATGAGTTTAGTCTCTAGGACTAGGGGAAATAACTGGTAAAACATTGGTCAAAATAGCGATTCTACTACATTTTCTAAACATGTACCAAAACATGTACCAAATGGATTTTGTTTCATTTTAACGATCTCAAGAGTTACAGATCTATAAGGGTCCATTTGGTTACCAATGGTTCTTTCTAGGAAGGAAGGATGACTCTATCATAGGAGGAAAAATGGTGAAATGCGAGGGTTTTATCTCTGCCGCCTGTCAACCAATTTCGGCCCAACTCAGCACTAGATTTTCCGCAAGGAGTTTTTCACTAATTTTGGTGCTAGGAGGGGTCTGGGAAAAAAAGCTAAATATAGCGACAAATGCGCCAAGTTGGCAACACTGGAGAGGAGAGAGAGGTCACCAGTAGACAGTGCGTACTGTATCATACAGCACAGCAGCATCTGCCTTAATGGAAACGTCCTGTTGTTGAAAGCCTCATGCCTCACTAAGCAATCCGTTTGACACAATGCGTCCTCCATGCGTTGTTATTTAGAGATCTGAGACAACAATGAGGCAAAGTTGAGAAAAAGCCCAACAAAATGCCTGACGCTGCATTATAATCCTCCTATATTACGTACGTTATAATGTGATACACTCACACATTTATTTAGTTAGATTTTCCTATAGGCTCTACCCCCCCAATCCACCTCATACAAATTACCTCCACAAAATGACTTTGGAGGAGTCGCTTCATTTTAACATTTATTTACAAGCCAGCGCTTATTTAAATGTTGTCTCGCCCCCCCCTCCACTCACTCCTTGCAACGCGGTGAATTGGGAGATTTTTTATTTTATTATTTTTTTCTCCTCTTTACTTAATTCCATTAACGTTGTATTGCTGCTCAATCTCTGGTGTTCCATGAACATCAATACTGTGTCTTGAGGCTGTCTCTTAGCAGTTCTGCATCAGTGATCTTGGATAGAACATGACAGTTACATTAATGTCTCCATGTAAATCGCTCTCTA
>CM076966.1:49902526-49917526 GCA_039105355.1 Benthosema pterotum | reverse complement strand
TGAATAAATAGATGTCCCTGGTGTCAAAATGGTTGGTCTTACTCTTACTTTTATCTTTAAATTAAATTACTATCATGCAGACTCTCTGCATTTGACTGCAGAAATGCTTTCTATTTGTGCACCCTCCCTCCCCTCAAACTAAACTTGATTGTCACATCACACGTTTACACCAAGTATAAACGAGAGGGTGGAATTATTGATGAACTTTTGATACCATGAGTGTACTTAAAGGACAACTTTGTTTTTTATGGTTTAGGTTTTTATTAGAGAAAGTAAAAGATGGGTATTAGTTGCTTTACATTCCTTGCTTTCATTAGTTTTAGTATCTTCAGTTCCTTGGTATTGTCCCTCCTGTAGTAGCCTGTATCCTGGACAGTTCCTTGGTATTGTCCCTCCTGTAGTAGCCTGTATCCTGGACAGTTCCTTGGTATTGTCCCTCCTGTAGTAGCCTGTATCCTGGACAGTTCCTTGGTATTCTTGACAAGTGTTCTCCCAGAACTGCTGAGTTCTAGCCTAATCCTTGTAGGCTTTTTCGTCATTTTTGGCCTGTAACTGTCATGTCACCATGCTTGATGTCGATGTTGAAAAGGGCCCAGGGCTCCATACTGTGTGGTCCCATCATGTTGAGGCTCAGCCACAGTGCTGGCATACAGAGAGCACAGTAGAGTACCGAGACTAGAACAATACATTTATAATGGATTGCATTTTATAGCGCTTTTCCAAGTGCTCAAAGCGCTTTACAATGGTCCATTCATTCATACATTGGCAAATAGAGCGGCGAACAGTCGACGCCAGCGTCCCCACTTCCCACATTCACACACCAATGGTGGCCAGCTCACACCGACCAACTCATAGGAGGCAATTTCAGTGACAAGTTCAGTGTCTTGCCCAAGGACACTTCGACACGTAGACAGGAGGAGCTGGGATTCGAACCGCTGACCCACGGGTCATTGGACGACCTGCTCTAGCTCCTGAGCCACAGCCGCCACAGCCATAGCTGCACCACACAGTTCACACGGGTGTGATTTTTGAGACGAACACATGAAGCATGATAATTCACACTGTAACCACTTAATATCTTCATTTACAGTTCTTGTTTTTTTCTTTCTTTTTTTTTTTGCAAAGTTATATGTCAAATACTAGAGAAAAGTAGATCATAGGTACCATTGTAATCATAAAGGAAGGGCAATTGTCTGTATTTTTTTCCTTCTATTTTCTTTAGAGTATACAGGAACATAGATAGGAATACATTATTGGCAGCCATTCAAAATAATTATTAATTAACTTTACCACGTCAATACAGGCTATTGTGGTGCTGTTGTCCTCTTACCTCAGTGGTTTTCAACCAGTGGTCCGGGGACCACCAGTGGTCCTTGAGAAAGTTCCAAATGGAAAAAACAAAGAGAGTTGGTTTGAGAGTTGAGAGAGTTCCAAATGGAGAAACCAAATGGACTCTTACAGGTCCATTTGGTTTCATTTTACACTAAGAGTTAACATATTCATCATCTGAATTTGCCCAGGTCTACACAACAAGCAAATAAATGGTCATTTTGGTCCCACTGGTCCCAAATCCAAGAGTTCCCAATATTCATAAAATATTCATGAACTGAATTAGCACCGCTTAATTAAGAAGTTTACGCTGTTTTGTTGGCAAAATACAGCCTGGAATTGTGGACAAAACCAAAATAATTCTTTAACTTTAGGTCTTTGGTGTGAAAATGTAATCAAATGGTGGTCCGTGGCTCAAATGCTGAATAAATGGTGGTCCCTGGAGTCAAAAAGGTTGAAAACTACTGTCTTATCTATAAAATAGAAAGGGGCAGTAGGTAGTATATGTGCAGGGGTGTATTAGTGTGGAGAGGGTATGGTGAGGGTATGGGTGAGGGTATGGGTGCGGCTTCATCGCCAGTGGCGCGAAGCGACACGGGCGAAGACGCGCCCATACCATTTTCAGGACTTTTATTAGTCCTGAAAATGGTATTATTAGTACCAATACAGGACTTTTATTAGTCAAGTAAAGGATCCATTATAACATTGGTTGTTGATGGAGTTGCAACAGACACGCAGCATGTTGGTTTAGTGGTGCCAAAATTGCAGTTAGTAGCAGCAGTAGTGTTTCAAATCATTTTTTAAATATAATGTAATATAATTTGAAATATCTTGGGTTGTTTTGCGTGGCATCGTGTTTGGGGGGGCAGACTGGATATTTAGCCCATGCCCATGCCTAGATCCGCCCCTGAGGAGGAGGAGGAGCAGGAGGGACTGCTGAACGTAATTCATTCCATTACAATAGCATTTCAGCCAGTCTTCCTGAAGAAGCCTTTAACAATGTGCCTGTCTGTGTGTCTGTGCGTTGCCATCCATCAAGGTGATGAACGGTGCTGGTTTATCCCAGGACATAGATCTGGCTAAGCCCCGGCTGCCGCCCGCCCGACCACCCGCCCGCCCGCCCGGCCGCCACCGTGTGTGACACAGCATTTAATTACAACGCATGTCTAATTGAAAGGACCCCAAAGGCAAATGGCAGGGACGACTCTGTCTGTCTGTCTGTCTGCAGGGTTAGGAAACATTAATTAATTATAGGCGCACCTCCCCTCCCCTCTTTTATTCGTCGTCGCCCTCCCTCCCTGCCGCGGTGAGCTGATGACATTTTCAGCCTGTCTTTCATCCCTCTCTCTCTCTCTCTCTCTCTCTCTCTCTCTCTCTCTCTCTCTCTCTCCCCCCCCCTGAAAAACAGAATGGCAGTGGCGGCGGCGGCGGGGCTAGAGCGTTATGAAATGAGCTGTACAGCCAGCCATGCAGCCAGTGAATATGTCATTGAGTGTGACTGGCTGCTGCTCCCTGAGTGAATTGTGATTTATCTATATGGCTTCCTCGTCATGCTAACTGTCTTGCTAGCCAGCAGCCCCCCCTCGACCCCCCCACCCCCCCAGACCCCACCCCCACCCACACACAACCCCCTCAGTGTTTGACAGGCCCGGTAGATCATTCAGGACTGGAGGGGACCAGTGTTAGTTCATGCCGTGTGGGGCCTCCCTAAATAGCATCACCTCCTTGCATTTTGAACCTATGGGGAGGGATTATCCAAGGGTGGGCAGCACGTTGGGCCCCCAGGTACATGCAGGGGCCCCTGAGCTAGGGCTTGAGTGTCCTTGCGATCGCTAAGACCAGGGGTTTTCAACCTTTTTCATCCCAGGGCCCACCATTTATTCAGCATTTGAGCCACGGACCACCATTTGAGGACATTTTAGCCCCACAGACCCCAAAGATTTCCTTTGCTTCTGTCCATTAATCTTCATGAATATTTTAACTCTTGAGAGTGTAAAGATACTAGACTTTAGAAACCAAATGGACCCGCAAATGAACATTTGGTTTCGTTTTTACGTTCTCAAGAGTTACTTCTGGTTAAACAACCTGGGGACCACCTGGAAACAGCTGGGGACCACCTGGAACCCTCTCACCTGGAACCCTCTCAGGGACCACTGGTGGTCCCCGGACCAACTGTTGAAAACCCCTGCTGAGAGGCTCAAGCTCAGGGCCCAGTGGCGCACAGGGCCCTTGTCATTGTTATTAACAATGGGTTTATTTAGTGTCACTAAAGTAACCTAAAATGTCCTAAACCATAAACCTAAACAAGCAAGTGTTTAAATAATTTTGCATTTATTTGTTTTAGTTATTTTCCGTGTTTATTATTTTCAAGCGGTGGAAGAAAGGAAGGAGAAAAATGTTCCGGGGAAGTGGGGGGGGGGGGGGGGGGGGGCATTTCTTAATCCGTCTATGCCTATGTAACGCCCGGGATTCAAACCCAGGTCTCCCGCGTGACAGTCCAACATCTTAACCACTAGACCAAAGGGACATCCCCTTGGTCCGGGGCAGATACAAGACTTTGGAGGCCATTACGACAGAAGCTGTAGCCACCTGCTACACCTACAGTCAGGCCTGACATTATTGTCATTCGTTAGTCTAAAAAAATATTATATATATATTTTTGTCAGTAGCATGATATTATTATTATTTTATTTTTTTGTTTGTTAGTTTTATTTATTTTTTTAACACAAACTTTTGCAGGATTTGAGTTCAGGACAGCTTGACAAGGCAGCTTGCCGTCACTGATCTACATACTACAAAAAAGGGTGAGATGCACATTAAAGTTGTTTATGTTTTAAATCAAGTTTGTGTTGAATAAAAAGAGTGTTAATCAGACATGCATCCACAACATTCTCAGTCAGTGCCTCTGTCTAGCAGGGGCGGATCTAGGCATGGGCATGGGGTGGGGCAATGCCCCCCCCCCCCAAATGCCCAGACTTGCCCCACCAAACATGATGGCATGCAAAACAACCCAAATAAGCAAAGATATTTCAAATTAAAGTGCTTATAATTAAAAGTATTTGAAACACTACTGCTGCTACTAACTAACTACAGCTGTGTCACCACTAAACCAACAGCATTTCATCATTGAAAGCAGAAAACTCTCTGAGTCAGACCTTTAGCTTTATGCATGCTGCGTGTCTGTTGCAACTTCAACAACGATGTTATTATTGTTGCTTTACTTGACTAATAAAAATCCTGTATGGGTGCGACTTCATGAAGCCGTCCCCATACCATTCCCCCCCCCCCCCCCCAATTGGGAAATGTTACATCCGCCCCTGCTGTCTAGCAGATGCAGCTCTCTCTCACATCAAGTGAAGGGGTTGAACGGGGACAAGTGAGGGGGACCAACCAACCAACCATGCAGGAAAAACTTACTTTTTTGCTTCAAAAGGTGGAGCCCCCCCCCTCACTCCCACCCCTCACCAAAAAAAGAAGAAAAAAAGGAAGAAGAAGAAGAAAAAAAAAAGATTCCTTTGCTTCTTGCTCCACACATCTGTGTCATCGCCATGCCCTGCCACACCTGGGCTTGATTAGTGAACCCTCGAACCTGAGGTGTGTAGTTTTGAGAGGCTGCCAGCAGACACTCAGCATCAAATCAAAAGCTTCACTGTAGAATCAAAAGAATTCACTCTATCTCTGCATAAACATGAGAGCCGTGGAGGTGGTGGCGGGGGCCTGATGCCTCTTATACACCAGCTGTGTTGTCACGCGTCCTTCTATCCCTGCCATCATATTCAAATGTCCTTTTATGCCAATTAAAATGGGGCAGAGGCATTTTTATAAAGCTATACATTATTTATTTTTGTCTGTATGTGTGTATGTGTGTGTGTGTGTGGGGGGGGGGGGGGGGGGGGGTATAAACAGCTATAGTGTAGATTCTGTCTTAATACAAACATTAAGCCCATTGACAATGAATGGAGAATTGACATCATAATAGCATCTAAGCAAAATTGCCGCGTCTGTCGGTATGTGTGTCAGTGTAAATCCTTGGCCAATATAAGGGACCACCATTCTTGGTATGTGTCAAGGTTGGTTGGTATAAGATCAATAATTGATTACTGTGCCCCCTCGCTTCACACACGTGTGATATTTGCCATAATAATACCTTAATTTTGCTGATGGTAGAGGTCTAGTATGGTCGTCACTTAGCTAGGCCACAGATAGGATAGTTAATTTGGCTGTGGATTAAATAGAGCTGCGCAGTGACGTCACCGCCCCGGTTCCGGAAGTCTTTTCCCCATTCATTTTTCTCATAGACTTTTCGAAAATAATTTATATCAAGACGATTACGCCGCGGCCAAAGCCAACTCAGGTCGTGACAAATCATGACAACAAACACAATATCGTCATATAATATATAATTAGGAAGAAGTAGAAAACGGCATGATACAAGACTTTTTGTTTCGTTTTTCATCTTAGAAATTATTTTATTGTCCCAAAAGTTTGTGCGTGTCATCATGATTCGTCACGACTCGAGTTGGCTAGGTCCGCGGCGTAATCGTCTTGATATAAATTATTTTCGAAAAGTCTATGAGAAAAATGAATTGGGAAAAGACTTCCGGAACCGGGGCAGTGACGTCACTGCGCATCTCTATATTGTTCTATTACAGGGTGGGGTGCTGGATGTCAGTCAAGTTGGTGTATTGTCAATTTAAGAAGTAAGTAATAACAATTTATCAAAAGGAGTGACAGCCATTTTATTGTGTAATTCCTGTGAGGTTTATGATGGTATGATGGTATGACGAGTCTAGTTATCAGTCTATCTGCCTGAAGCAGGGGCAGATTGGCCATCTGGAGTACAGGGAGTTTTCCCGGTGGCCTGCGCCACCTAGTGGCCTGGACAAGATCCAAAATGCACTAGAACGCGCTAGATGCTCGCCTGGAACATACAGATCAAAATGACCATTAATCTTCTACATTCTCTAGTTGTGTAGACTAAGTTGGGCTAATTCACATGATGAATATTTTAACTCTTGAGGGTGTAAAAATGAAACCAAATGGACCCGCAAGGGTCCATTTGGTTTCATTTTACGCTCTCAAAGAGTTACATCTGGTTAACCAGCTGCCTTTCCCCCCAGGGTGGCCTGGCAAAGACAAAATTGTCCCGGTGGGAAAATATGTGCCAATCCGCCCCTGGCCTGAAGTCCTCTTCTCAAAATCTCGTGCTGCAGGTCCAAGTCTGTTCAAGAGGGTCGCCAGAACACGAGCGTTAAAATAAAAAATCTAAACAGCACCGACTAATTAGATAAACACTGCTTAAAACATTATACTTTCTCTATATAACTAAAATAAACAAATAGAAACACCAATGGCATCTTATTTATTTCATAAATAGAGAATACTTCACTCAACAGGAACTGCTCCTGGTGCAGGATGATGTTGTCACGTGTGATCTAGCTCTATAGAATATAGACATCATCATCCTGCGACAGGAGCACCTCCTATTGAGTGAAAGATTCTCTATTTATGAAAGAAATAAAGCATTGAAGGTGTTTTTATCTGCATGTTTTAGACGGCAAGTATAGTGCTTTAAGGCATTTGTCTCATTAGCCAGGGGTCTTCTCATGGAACTGTACTATTTGTTGGCTAACTGCTGCTCCCAACATGTGCTGCTGGTTGGTTATCATTTGCTACTCCTGTGCGTGTTGTTATGGTTAGGATTAGAGATAGGGGTTAGTAATTTTGGAACAACGATCCTTCGGAATAATGACTTGGCACCATCAACGTTGGCTCGCACTGGGTCACCTCCCCAACTAAGCTAAGTTAGCTATAGAGTTGAATACATGTATTGCCTATATCCCTGGAAAGCCTGTACTGCTACTGGACTTTACATCTTTATGGTATCTACAAGTTATCAAAGAGAAAGCCACTGGCTCAATTGCGACTTCCAGTCATCTCCGTTCTCCATACATCTGGCCCAGGTTGTTGGTGCTTTTTGCACTCCTACGTCTTTCTTGAGTACCTGGTCGCCGTTGCGTTCATTTCCCTCAGAACTAATGGTTCTCCCGGCAACTATTTTCTGTTCTTTTTCCCCATACATGTACACGTGTACACTCTTGCTGATGTAAAGCATTGCACGCATCACTCTGGTGTACCAGCTGTCTAGGTTGCTACATATAAAGGTTGTCTTCGGGGTGCATATAGCACTGCCATATAGAAGTACAGACTCTGCCATTGCATATAGAAGAAGCAGCGGTCATGGAGGAGGTTGGAGTTCCATACACTGGTCATGCCGTTCAAGGTTCTCTCTCCGCGCGAGGGCCTTCCTCACTTTCAGATCTTGGGAGTCCTTGACTTCCTTCAGAGCAATGCCTTCTGTTGTCGTCAGATGTTGCTGCTGAGATGTTAACACTGTAGGTGATAACCTCGGTCTTCAATGTATTCAGCCGGATGCTCTATCTCTCCACTATGTTCTGGCCATGTAAGTTAAATTTACGTCAAAAACGTACAAGGAAACAATGTCTGCCTGCCTGTCCCCTTTGGCTTCTGTAGGCCTAATGGAAACATCAACAACACGATTAACCCTTGCCAACATTAACCCTAACACTAACCCTTTAGTTAGGGTTAAAAAAGATGTTATTTTCCCTCAGATCAAGGTGCAGTACAAAATGTGTGTCAAGCAAAGGCCACAAACATTGTTGTCATTACATACACTAACCATACTGAACAAAATGCGCTATGGATTTCTATAGGCTATATTGCTGTTCACCCATGTATACATGCTTTCGTATCAACCCCAGCTCTGCTCCCGCGTGCCGAAATGTCTCCCAAAGAGACAGGTCATTTACATTTTTGATAAAATGTTCCTGCATTTTTTATTTGTCTTGGAAATTAAAGACTTCTTTAATCATTGTGGATGGGGAAGGGGGGGACTTAGCCGATGTACTCATGTGTTTCTGATTGCATTAGAACTGATGTGGCGTGGCATGATGGATATTTAATAGTCGCGCTGTCCCTCTGTATCATGTCAGGGGGCCTTGACACACACACACACACACACACACACACACACACACACACACACACACACACACACACACACACACACACGGATGGCGGATATAACATGTCCCATTTGGGGGGGCAAGTGAACATGTTGAAGGGGCAAGAGAAAATGGTATGGGGGCGGCAGCCACACCCATACCATTTTCGGTTACAGGACGCAATTAAGCATCAATAATAACATCAGTTGTTGTTGATGTTGCAACAGACACGCAGCATGCATAAAGCTAAAGGTCTGACTCAGAGAGTTTTCTGTTTTCAATGATGAAATGCTGTTGGTTTAGTGGTGCCACAGCTGTAGTTAGTTAGTAGCAGTAGTAGTAATGTTTCACATCATTTTAAATAGAAGCACTTTAATTTGAAATATCTTGGGTTGTTTTGCATGGCATCGTGTTTGGGGGTGGGGGGGGGGGCAAACTGGGTATTTAGGGGGGCATTGCCCCCTCCCATGCCCATGCCTAGATCCACCCCTGCACACACACACACACACACACACACACACACACACACACACACACACACACACACACACACACACACACACACACACACACACACACACACACACACACACACACACCCACACACACACACACACACACACACACACACACAGATGCTCTGCAAAGCAGCGCACCATACAGAATTGCTTTAATAATTAGCCCTATCATCTTGTCTTTGAGAGCGAAGAGAAGAGCAGAGAAGAAAAGAGGTAGAGGAGAGAGGACAGGAGAGCAGAAGTGCCTCGGCGGACGGCAGACGGTTTGTTTGATGAGGCAGGAGGAGGGGGTCATTGTAACAAAAATGTAAAGAGCATCAAAATGTGGTATCAAACTGACACACCGTACGTACCCTGTTCATCTGAACAACTGGATGGATGGATGGATGGATGGATGGGGTTCCTAATTGCTGAGTGTATTTGTGGAGGCGCTGAAGCAGTGTTGCCAACTTGGCGCATTTGTCGCTTTTTTCCAGACCCCTCTAGCGCCAAAATTTGTGGGAAAACTCCTGGTGTAAAATCTGGTGCTTTTTTTGCATGTGAGTTGGGGCGAAATTGGTTGACAGGTGCCAGAGATAAAACCCTCGTTTTTCACCATTTTCCCTCCTTTGATAGAGTCCTCCTTCGTTCCTAGAAAGGACAATTGTTAACCAAATGGACCCTTTTAGATCTGTAGCTCAAACAGACCCTTTCGGGTCTGTTTGGTTTCATTTTACGCTCTCAAGAGTTAAGTCATATTTAACCATCTGAGTTACCTAATTTTCAAGAATCTACACATTTAGAAAATGGAGAAGAATTGCTATTTTGACCAACATTTTGTCAGTTAATTCTCCTTAATTAGGCAAAATACGCATGCAGCTGTCTTAAGAACTTCCTTAATATCAACAAAGTCCACGACTACAACACCAGACGAATTCTGTGCAACCCAGATTTGGCATTGATCAAAATTGTTGAAAAACACTGCTATGTCATTTTGGGGCTCTCTATACTACGTATATATGGACTATGTAAAAGAAAGGCTGGTTGCAGTGCAGGGCAGAGAGCAGTGGCGTTTCTAAGCAATTTGAAGCCCCAGGCAAGATATTCCGTGGGGCTCCAGGGAAAATCTCCTGTGACGTCAGACCTATGACAGGCACAGTAAAACGGTGCCCCCAAGGGATAACGAATAAAGTAAAGAACATTTTATATGTGTTTTGAATGTTCAATTCTAGTTACAGTATAGAGGACAAGTATAATGTATTCATCCACATGAGACTAATTAGAACCTCAGAAGAACCTCAGAAGCTCATAGCGCGCCACCGAGTAGCGCGCTACGAGCTTGTATCTCTGCTATTTTTTACGAAAAATCGTGAAAACATGGTGCAAACCTTTGAATATTATGTTATTCAGAAACTAGAAATCTAGACAGGACACAATGGGTTCAGGCATGGTGCCCCAAGCAACTGCCTAGTCTGCCTAATGGAGAAAAAACGCCCCTGGCAGAGCACACACTCTTTACGCTGGCACCTCCAGCGACGCAGGCCATCTGCACAGAGGGCTCTGGAAATGAGAATGACAATGCTAATCACTGCCATGGTGTCCTGACTGGTGCTAGATGAATGGCTTTTCTGAACACACTGCAGTATAATATGCCGCATAGTGGTTCTGTGCAGGGGCGGATTGGCCATCTGGAGTACAGGGAGTTTTCCCGGTGGCCTGCGCCACCTAGTGGCCTGGACAAGATCCAAAATGCACTAGTGGCACTTCCAAAATGTACTAGAATGTGCTAGATGCTCGCCTGGAACATACAGATCAAAATGACCATTAATCTTCTACATTCTCTAGTTGTGTAGACTAAGTTGGGCTAATTCACATGATGAATATTTTAACTCTTGAGGGTGTAAAAATGAAACCAAATGGACCCGCAAGGGTCCATTTGGTTTCATTTTTACGCTCTCAAAGAGTTACATCTGGTTAACCAGTGGCCTGGCAAAGGCAAAATTGTCCCGGTGGGAAAATATGTGCCAATCCGCCCCTGTGCATAGTGGTTCTGTGAGTCCTGGGCCCTGCCAGGTCCCCATCCATCCACGCTTCCACCGGCCCGGCCCCCCTTTTCCTTTTCCTGTGCGTGGCTCTGTCACTGTGTGATGTGCAGGCTTCCTGTCGATTCAAGGATGTCTTGGTCCAAGGCCCAGTCCCCGCGCGTTGGACCGGGCCGGGGAGGACGCATTAGTTCATTTGGCCCTGGAATTCACATCATTATCAGGCCCTTGTCTCTTCATCGCACGATTCTTTTGTTTCTATTTAGCCCCTTCTCTCTTCTGCGGTGATTGAGGTGATGTGCCACCCTGTCACTGTGCAATTACACAGGCGGGGGGATGGGGGGGGACTTCAGGAGTTTATTATTAACGCTTTTGTAATGGACATTTTTCGCAATAAAGGGTAAAAAACAAAAATGCTAGAACCCTGCATGCACGCAATCCAAAAAAACAAAACAAAACAAAACGAGACAAAAGCAGTGAGAAAATGCTGCAGAGAATTAAGGAATCAAACGCCGCAATGCGATTTATTTTCTAGTATTTGATCTTAACACTCGTCCACGCAACTAAATCAAATAAACGCAGCTTTCAATAAAAGGAAATGACTGCTTAAATTCTTTATCCGTGGAAAAAAGCAAAAGAACAAATTAGGAATTGCACAATTATATGAGCAAATAAAAGGCGCTTGCCAAAGGCTGAGTGTTTGGCTCTGGGAGAGAGAGCTGAGCTAAGGAGGGAGGGAAGGCCTGTGGTGCGCTCTTTTCATCCCCGATGGTTTCCAGCTGTGGTGTGGTGTCATTGTCATTTCCATCATATGGCTCTCTTCTTGCGGGTGTCCCCCATAAGCGAATGTGAAGAGGAGCAGCTGCGATGGCAGCGGCGCCGTACTGTACGTACGTACGTCGTTCCTTCTGCTCTTCCAGCTTGGTAGGAACCAGTAAACCTCCGAGGCTCTTATTGCACTGGAAAGCCCTTTTTTCTGGTGGGTTGTATGACCTCACAGCCTGCGGCTTTGGCTGGCTTTACAAGCGTACAACAATATACAATGGCCTTGCCTTCGGAAATTACAGGGAGTGGTAGCAACAGAAATGTCACTCAAAAAGTATCTTGTAATTTTCAAACTTGTTAAAAAAGAACCACGGAAAGCAGCAAAGCGGCTCTAAAACCATGCATGCAGCGAGAGTAAGTGAAAGTGAGGAGGTCCCTACAGGAGCGGTTGTGTTATTATTATGTTTTTTTTTTATTTCTGAAATAGGGACCCAAGGTTATCCCTTATTCCTGGTTAAAAACCAAAAGCGAGAAAAGCACGGCGAACCAAAAAAACAGAAGCGGATGTTCTAGTAGTCGTATTTAGTCGTATTTATGGTAGTTTCTCTACTGAAAGGGGAATTCCACCCATTTTCATTTTTTTCCTGAGAGGATACAAATGTGTATTTGTACCATTTGTACCATCTCAGGAAAAAGGGGTCTGAAAGAAAAATCATTAACATTATGAAATACATCTCGATGATGTCATCAGATGTATTTCACCATGTTAATGATTTTTTCAGACCTCCATTTTTAGGAAATACAGAATTGGGGGAAGTTTATCATATCCACACAACACCTCTAAGGTATATTAATGACATTAAAATGTTGAAAATGGGTGGAGTTCCCCTTTAACTGGAGACACACTGAATAAAATACGATTGTATAGCAGAGAATCGATAGAGTAGCACCATTATTAATGATGAATGAAAACAAACCCAAATATGACATATGAAAAAAATAATAAAAGATTATCCATTTTTTCCTTTCAATATACAGTTCAACCATTCTGAAGCAGCAGAGAACATTTTCACCCTCCCCCCCAAAAAAAAAAAAAAAAAGTTTTTCAACATTTTTATCTGGACCAGGCCGAAGAGCTCTTTTCAACCGTATGGAGAGCAGTCTGTATAGAAAAAAGGCGCACACACACACACACACACGCGCGCACACACATGCACACACACACGCACACACACACACACACACGCACACACGCACACACACAGTGCCGCTGTTCTGTTCTGTTCTGCTCACAGCGCTCATGTGGGGTCTGTCGGAAAAGCACTTCATTCTAATGCGCTGTGGCTTTTCAAAAGCCAATCCCATGTACGAAATAAAAGCCCAGACAACTGCATTACTGTCCAACCTGTCAGCTCTGTTAAATATAAGCTCCATCCTGCCTGCCAGGCTCCTTAAAAGCTGAGTTGGCAGGGAGTGGGGACTGCCGGTGACAAAAGCAGATAGCTGGAGCTGTGATTTTAGCAAAGGAGAATGGACACTTAAATGTATTTTTATACGTTTACAAGGAGTTCATTCTGCTCCCTCCATGAATCAATAATAAGCAGCGTGCAGTAGACCCAGGATACAATTATCCTCTCCAGAAGTACCTCCCCTGTCACTACAATGACTTTTTTAAAGTCAACATGCTGTCAGGTGCAATGGCATTCAGCTTTTCTTATGGCGGCTGTAAGCTCCGTCTGGAGGGGGGGCAGAACACAGGGAAATATCCAGGGAACAACATATTCCAACCAAACCCACTTCAAAATCATAAGACCTAAGGAAAAGAGAGTGGGGGGAAAAAAAAAGAAAAACGCAAACCTATCTCCTGAAATAACATGAATTGGAATTAATTTTAACATCTTTCACTAAAGGTTACATCCAACAAGTACTGTAATAAGCGGGGCTCAGTCAGAAGAACCAGCTGTTTTTTCCTCGGTTTGGCTCGTATATTTGCAGTGTTGCCAACTTGGCATATTTGTCGCTATATTTAGCGCTTTCTCAGACCCCCCCCTAGCGCCCAAATTAGTGAAAAACTCCTGGCGGAAAATCTGGTGCTTTTTTGCTGGTGAGTTGGAGCGAAATTGGTTGACAGGCGCCAGAGATAAAACCCTCGTTTTTCACCATTTTTCCTTCTCAGAAAGGACCATTGGTAACCAAATGGACCCTTATAGATCTGTAACTCTTGAGAGCGTAAAATGAAACCAAATGGACCCTTACGGGTCCATTTGGTTTCATTTTACGCTCTCAAGAGTTAAATTATATTTAATTAATTCTGAATTACCTATTTTTCAAGAATCTACACATTTAAAAACATGTAGAAGAATTGTTATTTTTGACCAATGTTTTGCCAGTTATTTATTCTAAATTAGTCCAAGAGACTAAACTCAACATCAAACGGTGGTCCTCCCCGTGGCTAAAATGCAGAATAAATAATAGGCCCTGGTATGAAAATGGTTGAAAACCCACTGCTCTATAGTGCATTCTAGTGCATTTTGGAAGTTCCACTAGTGCATTTTGGATTTCGGCGGTTGGCAACACTGTATATATGCCAGATGTTAGATCTATCTATGCTTGAGTTGTAAGGCTGTGATGATTTCCTCCAACACCTCTCTTGGAAATTGAGATGTTTGGTTGCGATTATGAATACCTCATTGCATCGCGTTGGAACGTCCCTCAGCTCAATCAGTGTTGATCTTCTTTTTTTTTGCACAACATCAATGCAAAGAAGAAACGTTCTGCTGTTGTGTCCGTGGATGGAGTTGTTTGATCGCGTTTTATAGAAGAACAACTACGCGAGAAGAAGAAACCCCCCGTAGGAGAAGCAAGGGAGGCTTGCGGGTTTTTTTTTTTTCTTCCATCAGTTTTATTGAGCCGCATAAATAAATGAGTAAATTTAATCCAGCTATATAATAGGTGTATAATGGTATTCCCTTAGCAAGCAAATTCTCCACAGAATTCTCCGAATCCATACTCATTGATATGGGGGCTTGTTTTGAGGGTATGGAATAAATGGCCATGCTGAATACATATGTCAATCTAAAGACAGGGAAAAAATACGAGGGTGGAAAATAAATCAATACATTCAAGTGCAAATCTTCAAATCGTTCAACATGAGAGGTTTAAGTGTTCCTCTGTTATGTGGTTTCAGTGACAGAGGGACTATGGGCAGGCAGAGTGTCTTCAGGCTGTTAATGACGGATGCAAATATAGATCGTACTCACAGACGTGTTGGGGAGGAAATAACCTGCAACAGACAATTAATTCCAACGCCTGCATGTATATTCAATAAATGAAAATCTTTGG
>CM076966.1:49877526-49897526 GCA_039105355.1 Benthosema pterotum | reverse complement strand
TTTGACACCAGGGCCCACTATTTATTCAGTATTTGAGCCACGGACCACCATTTGATGACATTTTAGCACAAATCCCAAAACTTTCTTCAAGATTTCTTTTGTTTTTGTCCACAATTCCAGGCTGGATTTGGGAAACAAAACAGGATAACAAAAATGACCATTCTCTTACATTCTCTGATTGAATGTGTAGACTTTGGGCTAATTCAGATGATGAATATTTTAACTCTTGAGAGTGTAAAAATGAAACCAAATGGACCCGCAAGGGTCCATTTGGTTTCATTTATACGCTCTCAAAGAGTTACATCTGGTTAACCAACTTTCCATATTTAACTTGGAACTCTCTCAAGGACCACTGGTGGTCCCCGGGCCGGTCAGAGTCAGCCAAAGGGCCGCATTTGGCCCCCGGGCCGCATAATGCCCAGGTATGGTCTATCCTGTGGCATCGTGCTTCTTAGATACAGTATGTCTTTATGATTTTCAATTTGGAAAATGATCGCTCTGCACTTGCCACGGTGACTGCGGTAGTCAACAGTTTGAGGGCAGTCGCCACGTCGGTGACACTGGGCATGAGGGTGTCATTTCTAAGGAACAGAAGCTCGGACAGTTCTTTAGTTGATCCTTTCTCGATTGCTTTTATTTCTGACCTCAGAGCATTTATAAATGAAAGCAGCTGTGACGGGAATTCGGTTGAAAGGTCTTTGTTATATATTAAGGCAAGCTTCTCTGCAGATGCATACAAGTCATCATCACTTGAATGTGTGAGTTCTCTTGGGTATAAACAACAGAATCGCTTTCCGATTGTATCAATTTCTGTGAATCTGTTTTTTCAGCTGGGAAACGATGATATCAATGCTCTTGTAAAAAACATTTACTTTGAAACTTTTCTCTGGACATGTGAGTCGCTGATCTTCTGACAGCTCATCAAAGTGCCGCTTTGTGCGCCCTGTGCGTTTTTCAGTGAAATGACTGTTGGATCACCATGACGCTGCAAGGGCTTGTGCAGTAGTTTTTACGTCTTCAAACTCCTTCCTGAGTTTTGACAGAGTGCTGTGTGCATTGCCCAGTACACGAAAAAGGTCCATGTCAGTATTCTGCAATAATTTGGAAACTATATTGACCGACTGCAATATCTTCTCCTCCATCACAGTAATCATAGCAAATTTTAATGTTTCAATAGACTTTAAGTCTAGTCCAGTGGCCTCTGCACGTTCATCTGATTTTTTTTAATGAAGACTGATTTTGCTCAGTGCTTGCAATACATGAGCATAACGAAAGAGCATGAATAGCATCATGCCTGGATGACCATCGCATTGGACAAAGTCTTTTCAGCATCCGTTTTGATTTGAAATGATTCTCGAACATTTCCCATCTTTTGCAGCTCTGACGAAAAAACAAAAACAACGTCTCTGTATAACATCATAATATTCCTTGATTTCGGAAACCGGCTGGCAAGCATCATTTAGCACTAAATTCAAATTATGTGCTGCACAGTGGACATATACAGCATTCGGCTCTTTATGCCACTCATAACGCTGATCCTGTCATATGCTTGGCCTCTGCACTTTTCAATTGACAGTCACATTTTTTCGATCAGTTCAATATTTTCGATCAGTTCAAGGATTTTTCCTTCCAGTCATTCTGCAGATTGATCCGATATATCCTCGAATCCCAGGAAGCTCTCATTGATGTCAACCGCAACTGCGTTGTCATTTTCATCTTGGCGAATCTTTATGTATCTGAACACTTGACTGAGTTGGTCAACTTTAGTTATATCCTGAGTAGTGTCCATGTTAACTGAATAAATCCCGGCCTCCTTTATTTCAGACACAATTTGTTGGTGTACTTTCTGTGACAATAATGCAATTAATTTGGTGTACAGCTCTATGATCGCTAAAAAGTTTCCACTATTGATCTCACTAATCTTTTCACAATGTGCTCTAAAAGCAAGATCGCAAGAAGCTATAGTGTAAGCGTGACATCTGCAATTCCTTTTAACACTTGTGTCCAAAAATTCACCTGGTTCTTGTACTGGTGGTCAAGTTGGGCATCCACTGTGCACTCATTTTCCCAGTTGTCAAACACCACCCAGGCGACTAGATGAGAATTGGATGATTTGTGTGTTTTTATCTTGGCAGACAGTCCTTGCCAATCCCTACAGTCCATGCGAGTGGGAGGTGGGATGGACACCTCCTATTGGCGAAAAGCCAGCAAGGCTCACAATATGCATGGTCCATCTTTGGAGAATAACAAAGCCATTTGCGAGGTACTTTACAGCCCAGTTTTGATCGTTTGTAATAATATTCATCTGAGAAACTTCTCGGCTTTTTATCCTTAGGAAAGGGCCCTCAGGGTTTGCATGACCCCATAGAAAGTATGCCCCTCTTCACATCAATTAGTTTGATCTGATGGATATTATTGCACATCATGTGTTGCTTCTTCTTGGTTGGTACCATTATCAGACTCCTCTGTGTTAGTCCCAGGCCTGGCAGTGTAGAAGCGCTGGGACTGAGAGTGTTGGTGCTGCTGCTGGTAGTGAGTGTAGGGCTTATTTAACCACTATTTTCACACGGTGTTACAGGCAGGGGCGGATGTAACATGTCCCATTGGGGGGGAGGGTAAGAGAACATGTTGGAGGGGCAAGAGAAAATTGTATGGGTGCGGAAGAAGTCGCACCCATACCGTTTTCAGTTACAGGACTTTTATTAGTCAAGTGAAGCATCAATAATAACATCAGTTATTAGTTAGACTCAGAGAGTTTTCTGTTTTCAATGATGAAATGCTGTTGGTTTAGTGGTGACACAGCTGTAGTTAGTGGCAGTAGCAGTAGTAGTGTTTCAGATCATTTAAAATATAAGCACTTTAATTTGCAATATCTTGGGTTGTTTTGCATGGAATCGTGTTTGGGGGGGGGCAGACTGGGTATTTACGGGGGGCATTGCCCCCCCCCCCCCATACCCATGCCTAGATCCGCCCCTGGTTACAGGTGTAATTGTAAAGATGTCTGGGAACATTATGGGCAAAATAAATGTTAAAGGTCTTGCAAAAAGGATTAAAAAAAAACAAAATCACCACGTACAGGCAGGCAGGAGCACGGCTGGCTTGAAAGCAACTCTGTGACTCAAGTACTACTAAAAAAAAAAACAGGAACAAAAAAAAAGCATCTGTATTCAAACGAATGCACCTCATAATTTAACCCATCATTGAACAGGGGATGCTTTGTGATCACCACACCACAGCATTATTCAATTGCCTTAATGAGTGCATTTAAAGACTATTCAACTATGGTCATATTTGATGTTTTTTTTTCAGACCTGTTGTGGAACATTTTGAAGCAAATGCTTGTAATAGCCTCCTTTCATAATGGCTGTAATCACTATGGAACGTACTCAAATGAAATTAGATCTCAAAGACTGTGATGTCAAGTCACTGTGACTAACTCAAGGGCATCCGTCGTTTTTCTCTGAATCCGTCTTGTCGTCCCTACGACGCAGTTTTGATGTCAAACACAAAGGAATAATAATTGCTTTGATTAATTCCAAGACAGACTACTTTGCGCTCGCGCTTTCAATCAACTTCCAATCTGTAGGATCAAAACAAAGTTGTTCACATTATGTTCAGTATTGATCCTGTCTCCAGGGCTTGACAATATAGTATAACGTTCCTACAGTAGTATGGATAGACAGATGGCATTCTGATTAAAGGGATTAGGGATAATAAATCATTCATGCAAAAAAAAAATATATATGTTAATGACAATTAAAAGAGTTAGAACCTAGAAGAGTTTCCTGGTGGTCTTCATGTCTGTAATATGTGGTTTTAGATATTTTAGATTTTAGCAGTGAGCCCAGTGCCTCTGATGTCATTGACAATACATGCTCTCTCAGTAAGACTCCCTTAGCCTGGCTTAAGCCACACTGAATCAGCTTTGGCAAAACAATTATATTGTCAGCAGATTGGTCTGGGATTGCTCAATTGTATGCTCATAGTAAAAAAAGGAAAATTAAGGAAGTTGGCAGTGACCACATTATGGTAGATTTTTTTTATCCTGGCTAGTTGAACTAATGTCCTGTCAGAATCCGTTGAGAAAGAAAATAAAGCAATTTATTCAACCCTCAGTGGATTTTTTAAAAACTTTGTCTACTACAGTGGTTTTCAACCAGTGGTCCAGGGACCACCAGTGGTCCTTGAGAGGGTTCCAGGTGGTACCCAGGCTAAATGATGGAAGGTTGGTTAACCAGGTGTAACTCTTTAAGAGTTAAAAATATTCATCAGCTGAATTAGCCCAAGTCTACACAACTAAGATTAATGGTCATTTTTATCTGTATGTTTGGCTGTTTTGTTTCCCGAATCCAGCCTGGAATTGTTGGATAAAAGCAAAAGAAATCTTTAGTTTTGGGGGTCTGTGGGGCTGAAATGTCATCAAATTGTGGTCTGTGGCTCAAAATCTGAATAAATAGTGAGTGCTGGTGTGAAAAAGGTTGAAAACCCCTGGTCTACTGGACAAAAATTGGCAGTTTAGTAAAGAAAAACGCAACATAAAAAAGGCAATATTTCACCATGGGGGGCAATAATGAAATAATAGACGGAGGAAGAGCAGCGGGGCGCTAGTGTAAAGACTCTCCCCCCGTCCTTTTTTCTATAAATGACAGAACCCAAGAAAGAAAGAATCCATGTCACTCTTCTTGTGCCACAATCGCTAATGGAAGGATGTGAAAGTTGTGTGCTGTAGTGTGTTAACCCATTTTATATTGTAGCGCATTGAAAAATATCTGATCTACAAGCTCATAGCGCGCCACCGAGTGGCGCGCTATGAGCTTGTAGGTCTGGTATTTTTGAAAAAGTGTGAAAATGTGGCGCAAATCTATGAATATATTCTTGCTGACACCTGATTGTAGTTTCTGATTCTAGATTCTAGTTTGACGCTACATTCTAGTTTCTGACGCTAGATTCTAGTGTGACGCTACATTCTAGTTTTTGACGATAGATTCTAGTTTCTGATGCTAAATTCTAGTTTCTGACATTACATTCTAGTTTCTGACACTAGATTCTAGTTTTTGACAATACATTCTGACACTAGATTCTAGGTTTTCTGCAAAATCTATGTTCCTGTGTCAGTGGTGCTCAAACATATTTCATGCCACCAGAATTAGTTGTTGATTAGAGTTAAAAATGTCCGCTTCTGAAATAATATATTCAAGCATTTGTACCACATTTACATGATTTAAATAAATAAATAAATAGCAGACCTAAAATTGAGAAATACCAGATCTACAAGCTCATAGCGCGCCACTCGGTGGCGCGCTATGAGCTTGTAGATCTGGTATTTCTCAATAGCAGAGTACCGTACAGAAATGGTTAACAGGATGGATGTGACCTCACCAGGCCAAGGGGAAGCTTCATTTGCATGTGATTAGCGAGGCTGTGATTGAGAGCAGCCAGAGTGGGGTGCAGTGGCTGTCGCCTGTTGTTGTTGCTGCTGCTGCTGCTGCTGCTATGTCATGAGCTGCTCAAACAGCCGCAGTGGTGTGTGTGTGTGTGTGTGTGTGTGTGTGTGTGTGTGTGTGTGTGTGTGTGTGTGTGTGTGTGTGTGTGTGTGTGTGTGTGTGTGTGTGTGTGTGTGTGTGTGTGTGTGCGTGTGTGTGTGTGCGTCACAGTCTCAATGGCTGCAGGTGTGAGAGTAGCCTAGGCTGTGAACTCCAAACACTCTCTCTTCCTCTCTCACTTCCTCTCTCTCTCTCTCTCTCTCTCTCTCTCTCTCTCTCTCTCCCTCTCTCTCTCTCTGTCTCTCTCTCTCTCATTTATCTTTCCTTCTCTGATTTGTTTTTTTTTTTCACTGTTCCGCTCCACTCATTTGCATCTGCTCCTGCCACCTTAGTACCAATCACAAGCAGCCCCTGCCCGCCCGCTTAACTCTCTCTCTCTCTCTCTCTCTCTCTCTCTCTCTCTCTCTCTCTCTCTCTCTCTCTCTCTCTCTCTCTCTCTCTCTCTCTCTCTCTCTCACACACACACTCACAAGCCAACCTTCTGGTCACATGAGCGGTCACATATGTAACAACAACAGACCGCTCCACTCAACAACAGTCAGGGCATCCCCATGCCTAGATCCGCCCTGCTTGACACTACACTATACTCGGTCAGTGTTGAATGTCTTTAATTAACCCTTTATATTAGTGCATTATGTTCCGCATTATGAAAGCGAGTCAAAGCGCTGTCCTGCTCAGAGAATAGCTCTTATAGTGGAAACATAACATCAGCCCAGCCATTATATACTGTAGACATTAGCAAACACTTTAAAGCAATCGCTGTCTCTCTCTCACTCTCTCTCTCTCACTCTCTCTCGCACTTCTTTTGTGCGTGTTCATTTGTGTGTGTATGCGTACATGTCAGTGTGTGTGTGTGTGTGTGTGTGTGTGTGTGTGTGTGTGTGTGTGTGTGTGTGTGTGTGTGTGTGTGTGTGTGTGTGTGTTTACATTCATATGCAGTTATGTGCTTGGCGGTGGAAGATGATGCAGGCAGGGTTGGATGCACAAAAGGAACTGATAATCAAATCTTTAATCCAATTAATTTATCCAAGCAGCAGAATAGCGGCGCGGTCATGGAAGTGCACTGTGTGTGTAGAGAGTGGAGAGCAGGGGCGGATGTAACATTTCCAAATTGGGGGGGGGGGGGGGGCAGGAGAAAATGGTATGGGTGCGGCTTCATCGACGCGAAGCGTCACGGGCGATGAAGCCGCACCCATACCATTTTTGGTTACAGGACTTTTATTAGACAAGTAAAGCATCAATGATAACATCAGTTGTTGTTGAAGTTGCAACAGACACGCAGCATGCATAAAGCTAAAGGTCTGACTCAGAGAGTTTTCTGTTTTCAGTGATGAAATGCTGTTGGTTTAGTGGTGCCACAGCTGTAGATAGTTAGTAGCAGTAGTAGTGTTTCAAATCATTTTAAATATAAGCACTTTAATTTGAAATATCTTGTTTTTTTTTTTTTCGTGTTTGGTGGGGTATTTAGGGGGGCATTGCCCCCCCCCCCCCATGCCTAGATCCGCCCCTGGTCGAGAGTGCTCTGATGGAGTTCAATTGAGACACAATGTAATAATTATAAAGTGACTGTGGAGAGACAAGGCTAGGGTTCATTTCTCACAGGGCTATTCTTCTGAGGAACAGCCTGTTTGTGTTAATCACAAGTTAACGGATAAGTAAGCATACAGATTTCCATCCATTGCGTTAGGGAAATGCAATGATTCCCTGATTAAAATGCCTTTCAATGCCACAAAACACTCTCCGTCTCTGCGCAGTAACTGGAGATGATACTGTAGCCAGTGATATGTAACAAATTAAATGGAGTGTAATGTATTCAGAAGCCTGTTCTGCCATGTGCTTATGATTTGAAAAAAAATATATATATATCGTCGTGTAGGTGCAATCATGTCATCGTGTGCCACTAGATGTTTGGAATTAATAAACGCATTAGAATTGCAATTGTGCTGTAAAGGGGGATTGAAAACCATTGTTGGAAATCATGCAAGTAGTTAATTGTAAACAAGTTAATACATACTTGAAAAGCTGTACGTCATCACTGTCTTGTTTAATTACAGTATGTATGTTAGGGAACTTTAGATTGAATGGAATGAGGGGCGGCAGTGGCTCAGGGGTATAGAGTCACCGGATGGTAACCACAAGGTTGCCGGTTCGATCCCGGGTTCCCGCAGAGTTTCGAAGTGTCCTTGAGCAAGACACTGAACCCCTAATTGCTCCTGATGTGCTAGTAGGTACCTTGCATGGTTTCCGCTGCCATCAGTGTATGAATGTGTTTGTGTGAATGGGTGAATGTGATAACATAAGCTATGTAAAGCGCCTTGGATAACGCACTATATAAATACACCATTTACCATTTATATGGGCTATGGGCTGCAATCACTTGCAGGCTAACAGGTCAAGCTAATTATGTCTTAAAATAAGTCTGGTTTATCTCATACAATCATGCATTGATTTTCTAAAGAGAGCGTGTTTAATAAATTTAGCTACAGTAGCAGGACCAGGTGGTCAATCATTGTCCCATTCTGAAAGCCCTTGATGAGAAGGGAGAGAGACCACACAGGGGAAAAAAAAACACCTCATTGTTCTGCGTAATTGCAGGATGTCACAGACAAGAGCGGATTTGCATTTTAAATAAGCACTTGTTCTGATTGAGGAACAATTGTTATAAATTTCATTAAATGCGAGCCACACAAAGGGCGGGTCGCTGCCTCAGATATGTGTGTGCGTCTATAGAGGCTTTGCAGTGACGTCAGAGCGCCTGTTTCCGGAAGTGAATTTCCCCTGTTAATTTTCCTCATAGACTTAAAAAAAAGAAATTATATAAAGGTGATTACGCCACAGACAAAGCCAACTCGGGTTCGAGACAAAATATGACAACAAGCACAATGTTTTCAACCAATCAAATGATTAAAAAAAAAACGGCAGGATACTAACTAACTAATATAACACTTTTTGTTTAGTTTTTCTTCTAACACATTATTTGATTGTCCCAAAACATTGTGTTTGTTGTCATAATTTATCACAACCCCGAGTTGGCTTCATCCGTGGCGTAATCGTCTTTATATAAATGATTTTTGAAAAAAAAATCTGTGATGAAAATGAATTTGGAATTCTCTTCCGGATTCACTGCGGAGCCCTGCAAAACATGCAGAGAAGATAAGACAGAGCAACAGAATAATAATCTTGCCTTTTGCTGAAGCACTGTGTGCACTTTGCAAGTCAACATATAGTTTTGATATGTTTGTTTTCATTTATTTTTCAGTTAATGCATACTTTAGTGATATTTTCCCTGCCACCAAATGACTCATATTTGGTCTTTTGCAGTCTCTTTCAGGTCATCTCCTTCTGCTCAACTTCTTCTTCTTCTCAAAGGAAACAGAGAGGGTCTAAAACCTGATTTATACTTAGTAGTATGACAGTGTACCCAGGGGCGGATCTAGGCATGGGCATGGGGGGGCAATGCTCCCCTAAATGCCCTGACTGCCCCACCAAACATGACGGCATGCAAACAAACCCAAATTTCAAATATATTTCATATTAAAGTGCTTATAATTAAAATGATTTGAAACAATACTACTGCTACTAACTACAGCTGTGTCACCACTAAACCAACAGCATTTCATCATTGAAAACAGAAAACTCTCTGAGTCAGACCTTTAGCTTTATGCATGCTGCGTGTCCCTAACCCTAACCCACTTCAACAACAACTGTAACTGAAAATGCTATCGGTGCGGCTTCAAAGTCGCCCCATACCACTTTCTCCTGCCCCCCCCAATTGGGAAACGTTACAGCCGCCCCTGAGTGTACCTAACCTACAAGCAACTCGTTCCTACAAGCTTACATGGCATCGCGATGCAATGCACTCATTAGGCCACATTGTAGATCGGCTATTTTTAGATATGTGACACAGCTGTACGATGACATATAAATTAAGCATAAGGGGTGGGTTGGGGGGGAGAAAAACTGGAACAAGAGTCTACAATCCAATACGCTGTAACACTTTCTGACTGCTTTCTTACTGTTTTTCAAGTGGATTTGAAGCGGGGCTGGGGCTTTGCTTCCTGAATATCTTACAGCCGCTCCCTCAGTGTCTTTATGTACAATTCCACTTATTTACAGATCACTGGAGGAACATCTGCTCCAACACTTGCCCCCAAATCTGTGAAGTGATGTTTTGCAATATAGCATTTAATTTTTAATGCCGATATTCAGTTCTCCTTCAAAAACACAAGAACTTTCATACATAAGAGCCTTTTGATGACAACTAAACAACATCCAATAGCCTGGGATGTGTATACTGTGGTTCTTCAAGAGATAAACAACACTGCAGCGAGCAAACAACTAATCGTAAACATAGGAAAACTTTACAATATTTCTTCACATGGCTTCAACATCATGAAAGTAACGCCGTCGGTTTTATCCTTGCTCCGTAAACAAGTCTGAATGGATGACGTTGTTGTTGAGAAGTTTCTAGCAATGATTGACAATGTTACAGCAAGAAGTTTTTTGCAGCATTAATATCATTTCTTTATGCATAAACCTAACTGCGCGCATGCATGGCAAGCGTGGCCTCAAAAACACCTGTCATACAAAAGAAAGCGTTTAAGAGAGAGAGATGCCTTATAATATACAATTACACACAAGTGGCTGCGTTGTTGCTATTGTTACTGGGTCCCCATTCTCTCTGTTTTTCCTCAGACAGGCGACAGACGGGGGAAGTTCAGATGCACCTGCATCCTGTTCCGTATCTCCACAACGAGATGAGCTGGCCCCCTGCCAAGCCCTTCACCACTTCAGCCACAGCCAAATATAATATGTATTGATTTGCTACACAGCATAATAGGCCATCAGCTAAATTATTACCGAGGAGATGTTTTCTCCTGGAACCTCTCTTCTCTCTCCTGTCGAGCGCCGGAGTGGCAGAGAATGAGAAAAGAATGTCTCATGATGCCGACTTTTGTGCCGCACGCCTTTGCGCGACAATAACGCGGCTCTTTGGCTCTCTCACTCTCTTTGACAGCATTCCAGAGCTACTGACTGAGCTGCGTCGCTATTGTCTGCCTTCATATTGATGGTGAACATTGGGTAAAGAGGGTACAGTCTGGGAAGGGGGACCACAACAGTGTCCGCTTGCTTGTCTTGGTGATTTTGTACATTGTGAAATCTGGCAAGGACTTCACAGGGGGTTGAGAGCTCGCCTCCTCGCTCTCAATGTGCCGGTTTGAGTGATGGGGCAGTTCCTCATTAAAGTAAAGCAACCATTAAAAACTGGAATGGATGGCTGAAAAGAAAAGCTCAGACATTTGATCGACCTTCTGTAAAGGATCAAAAGTGTGGTGTGAGCCCCGTTATTATCGTTCCATAATGAATACGCTTCTCTGTTCCTATTATTGTTATTAGCCTACTACCTCCAACTCAAAATGAATAACAATTTATAACCCCAGTGTGCATATTTTAACTCGTTGTTGCCTAGTGTTTGCATAACGACTTCTTTATCAGCCCAACCATTTTGTCTCAAAGTTAAATTTAATTACAGAAATACAGTATGACAACTTAAAGTATTGTGATGTTTGCCTTCACATTAGATACCTAATATCTGCACACAAATACATGCACAAAATATAACCCCAAATTAAACTTGGAACAGTACTGTTTCATAAATCCGACCTGTAGCTCCATTTTTCTGTAGGCTCCATTTTCGTTACAAGCTAAACCCCTTATCCCAAACCCTTTATCTTGTTTTTTTTTTTTTTTGCTATTTTTTTTTTGCTAATTCTTTTAACTTTTTGGAATACTTCAACATACCAATCTATTGACATGCTGTGAGCTTGTAGACTGGCCTTTTTAACTATTGAAAAATGCTATTTAAAATATTTTAAGAAGTTAAGGCATAAGGGGTTTAGCGGTGACGGAAATGTATCTTCTTCTCACTTTTAGAAGCGATTCTCCCACAGTTCCACCAATTTCCAAGATTTTTTCAGAGAGCGTACACAAACATGGCACCAAATGAACCCTAACGGGTCCATTTGGTTCCATCTGTCTCAGAGAAAAAAGGTCCTACAACAACATGATGATGTCAACATGAAGTTGTGTTTCATCATGTTAATGATTTTTTAGACCTCCTTTCTAGGAAAGACAGAATCTGAGGTATATTAATGAATGTTGAAAAATGGGTGGAATTCCCATTTATCTTAACGGTACATCTCAAAGCCAGTCAGGGATAATCAATGGATGAAAATAGGGGTTAACTGACAATTATGGACCTGGACACTGGTACAGTTCAGGAGTATACTGTAATATAGTAATACCGGCTGTGATGGTATAATCCATGATGATGTCATCAATGCAGCCTACTTTGTATAATTCCTCCTCTCCTTCAGTCTTCAGTTCCAAATTTACATTATTCATGATTTGTAGAATTCTATGTCCATCATTGTCCATCGTAGTTGATTTCCCAAATTCACATGGAATAAATAAGCTTGGTTTTTATCTAGTATCGGTATTATAATGACTAAAATATTAAATAGTCTGCATATCAGCGCCTCACAATCTCAGGACATTGTGGTACTGCAGCTAAAACTGTACATAGGCTAAAGAAATGACAAGGACTGGTTATATCAGTGATGGTTGAGGCTCAAACCATTAGAAATAAGCTTGGGGGACACATGAATTTTAAAATGCTATTTGCGCTTCAATGAACACATTGTTGCAGCATATATAAAATGTAATTATATCATGCATAAGAATATAGGTTGGCCTACAATATTGGCCAGTTCTGTAAAGCAGGGGTTTTCAACAGGTGTTCCGGGGACCACCAGTGGTCCTTGAGAGGGTTCCAGGTGGTCCCCAGCTAAGGTTAACCAGGTGTAACTCTTTGAGAATATTCATCATGTGAATTAGCCCATAAGTTTACACAACTAGAGAATGTAGAAGATTAATGGTCATTTTGATCTGTATGTTTGCCTGTGTTGTTTCCAAAATCCTCCAAAATCAAAAGCTTTGGGTCTATGGGGGGAAAATGTCATTAAATGGTGGTCCTCCATGGCTCAAATTCTGAATAAATAGTGGGCCCTGGTATGAAAAAGGTTGAAAACCAGTGCTGTAAAGCATGCTAAAAACTGACATTAAATTCTCTCTCTGTGAGGAGTCTGAATGACCGTTTTTTCAGCACAATGTACTTGTGAGGACAGACAAATGCTGTACAAGTGCTCCCTTTCTCTGTCTGCCCTTTAAAGGAGAATTCCACATCAAAACACATTGGGCATCAATCTACCTTGATTCCTGTGACATGATACATAATGTCCTTGATTTTTGTCACAGATGCCCCATTTTCTATATTTCACCCTTGAGGTCCCCGTCCCAGCGACGACGTCGTTCTAACAGTTAACATGGCCCTCACTTTTGCTCCACTCTCCTCTCCATTCACTCTGTAGAAACTCCTGTCCCACGGGTGCCACCTGAGTTTTTAAAAATCATATAGTGGTCCAATTATCTTGTAGTGTGTGGTTTGAGATGATGTGTGTAAAAAAAAATAAGTTTGGAGTTACAGAAATACCCGCGGCCATGTTAACTGTTCCCAACGTCGTCGTGGGGACGGGGACCTCAAGGGTGAAATGTAGAAAATGGGACATCTGTGACAAAAATCAAGGACATTACGTATCATGTCACAGGAATCAAGGTAGCTTGAGGCCCAATGTGTTTCGGTGTGGAATTCTCCTTTAACACACGGGTTCTGAAACATCTGTGGCTCCTCTGTGTTGTCGGCCGCAGCCAATCGCTGGGGCCGTTAATTCTATAAGCAGCGGTACGGTAGCGGTGTTGGTAGGAGGAGGAGGGATGAACTCTGTCCCCTGGTGAATTTGTAGCTTTGAGGAAGGCGACAGCTTTATTCATGTCGGTAAACAGAGGCAGCAATCTCCCAAAGAAATAGGCTTTGTATTTGTGCGAGTCCCAGTGGAACCCGAGCTTTCGCTATAGAGCCTCCCAAAGATCTTTCCATCTAAGTCCCTGCCTTGTGTGAACACTGAACACAGTGAACAAGTAAGGGTCCATTCCCTGCGTAGCTGCCCTTTCCTGCCCCCGGCCGCACAGTGTTTTCTTTGGCACGGCCCGTTGCATCCACCACGGCTTATAGTGGGTCTTGTTTTGGACGTTGGAAAAGCAGTAAAAAGACAGGGCTGAAATTTAGAAAGGTATGAATGTCAATAAAACAAGATACCTTTACCCGGCCGACACAAAAGCGAGCACTGTTCACGTTGATTTTCAATAGCCTTAAGCAAAGGGATTGGGTTTGGTTGTAATTCGTCCACAGTAAGTTGGATTTCTATTTGAGTTTTTTTGAACTTTGGTCTTCTCTGTGATGCAGCAAGCAGTGTGATTTTCTTGCGTTAACCTACAACGCATATTTTAGGTACTTTATTAGGAATAATCGGCAATTCTACCAGATGCCTTTCTGTGTCTGTCTGTCTGCCTTTCTGTCTGAAAAAATAACTCCAGGCTGGATGGTCTTATTTATTTTCATGAAAATTGAAGGAGTCCGGATCAAAATAGGTTTTTCCTAGTTGTGTACCTGCATGCAAGATGTAACAGTAAAGCCTTAAACCTTGAACTTATACCCAGAAACCTAGGAATTAAAGAGTGAGAACAAGATGGAAATGACGTGATATTAGGTGGAAATTGCATAATATTGACAAATGCAATGCATTGGCAGATGTACAGTATATGCTCTCTGCCGAGTGCAATCTCTCTAAATGTAATGATTTATACATACATACACATACTCCAAAACTAAAGATTTATTTTGCTTTTGTCCACAATACCAGGCTGGATGTGGGGGAAAATGTTAAAAGTTAAAGGGATATTCCACTTTTGGTCATTTAATGGTCTACTCAGTCTCATGTGAACACACCAGACAGTTTATAAGTTACTCCTTTCAGTATTTAGATATTTGATTTTAAGTATAATGGGTTTGTGAAATTAACATCAAATATCTAAATACTGAATGGAGTAACTTATAACCTGTCTGGTGTGTTCACACGAGACTGAGTAGACCAGTCTCATGTAAACGTCTGCCACGTGGCTGTCGTCGGCCATCAACCACTGGTCGTCCATCCAAGTGCTCCGATTGGCCAATTTAGGTGACGACGTAATGGTGACGTAATTAAAGTATTGTCATGAGTATTATCTGGTGAAGGCGGGTGGGTAAGGTGTGTACTTGGTGCTCTCTGGTGGCTTTCTCTGCTCACGCACAAGTAGGCCATGGCCTACTTGTGTGCAGCATGCAAGTTTTTGCTGTACAGAGAGAGCAAAAGTAAAGTAAATGCAATGTCTTTTTTCTTCCTTTTTCTTCTCACTGGATTCAGAAAGTTTCCTTCACTTCAGAGTAAGGCCCTATTATCGAAAGCTTTCCACTCCACATACATACATCCATACTTCCATCCGTACAGATACGGTATATATACTTACATTTAAACATAGCCTCTCTCTTCTAACGGCACATTCTCCACATTCTGCTTCTCCTCAGTGCATTCAGACATTCATACATTTCATACATACATGCATCAGCGCTGTGAGTGAGTGTTGTGTCCACTCTTTGCCTGTCAGTGATGTCATTGTCAGTCGCCTCATGTTGTTTTGACAGCTCTTAATCACACTTGTGTTCTGTTAGGAGCGGAGAGCGAAGGCATTCACTGCGTCGCCACAACACACTGCTCCTTGTATCTGTCAGTCAGGGGCAATCTGTGAGGCCCTCTCTCTGAGGAATGGGCATGTCCATCACACAGAGGCCAGGGGCGGATTGGCACATATTTTCCCACCGGGACAATTTTGCCTTTGCCAGGCCACCCTGGAGGGGGGGGTGGCAGCTGGTTAACCAGATGTAACTCTTTGAGAGCGTAAAAATGAAACCAAATGGACCCTTGCGGGTCCATTTGGTTTCATTTTTACTCCCTCAAGAGTTAAAATATTCATCATGTGAATTAGCCCAACTTAGTCCTACACAACTAGAAATGTAGAAGATTAATGGTCATTTTGATCTGTATGTTTCCAGGTGAGCATCTAGCGCATTCTAGTGCATTTTGGAAGTGCCACTAGTGCATTTTGGATCTTGTCCAGGCCACTAGGTGGCGCAGGCCACCGGGAAAACTCCCTGTACTCCAGATGGCCAATCCGCCCCTGACAGTGGCTGCTGCTGCTGCTGCTGCTGCTGCTGCTGCTGCTGCTGCTGCTGCTGCTGCTGAGGGAGTGAGTGAGTGCAGTATTCAGATGTAACGGCTTGTCAGCCCCAATTGGGCCTGGTACCATGTAATACCTGTCTGTCTGTCTGTCTGTCTGGCTGTCTGTCTGGCTGGCTGGCTGGCTTGCTGGCTGGCTGGCTGGCTGGCTGGCTGGCTGGCTGGCTGGCTGGCTGGCTGGCTGGCTGCCCCGGATTTAACGTTTCACTATAGAGCTGCGCATTCCCGTCCCTTTCGGGGGCGTTTTTGCCATTAGGCAGACTAGGCAGTTGCCTAGTCTACGGCGCCATGTGGGGAAGGGGGCGACCACCAGACATGCTTTAAAAGGATCCCAGGCTAATAAGCCTCATATGGATAAATATATTATTGCTTAGTTTAAAAATGATTCATCATTTTATTCCTTGGGGGCACCATTTTACGCGAAATTTGTTGATGTCGCCCGTTTCTTCCCAGAAACGAAGTCCCCGCGGTCAAAGCCAACTCGGATCGTGACAAATCATGACAACAAGCACAATGTTATCATGCAATATCTAATTAGCAAGAAGTAGAAAACGGCAGGATACAACACTTTTTTTGTTTTAGTTTTTCATCTTAGAAATTATTTGATCGTCCCAAAAGAGATTTGACTTGCCGCGACCCGAGTTGGCTTTTTCTGCGGCGTAATCGTCTTTCTATGAATCATTTTTGAAAAGTCTGAGAAAAATGAATGGGGAATCCGTTTCTGGAACAGATGCAACATCACAAGGGGGCAGGACTGCACATTTCTATTGGGAGGGCAGATGAAAATTGTAAGCACCCGTACCATTTTCGGGTTACAGGACTTATATTAGGGCAAGTAAAGCATCAATAATAACATCAGTTGTTGTTGAAGTTGCAACAGACACGCAGCATGCATAAAGCTAAAGGTTTGACTCAGGTCTGGTTTAGGCCTGGTTTAGTGGTGCCACAATTGTACGGTAGTAGCAGTAGTAGTAGTGTTTCAAATCATTTTAATTGTATAAGCACTTTAATTTGAAATATATGTGAAATTTGGATTGTTTTGCATATGCCATCATGTTTGGTGGGGCAGCCATGCATGCCTTGATTCCGGCCCTGCTGTATGTCTGTCTAACTGTATAGCTGTCTGTCTGCCTGTCTGTCTGCCTGTCTGTCTGGCCTCGGCTCTCTCTCACTTTTCTTCACCTTCGGTTCCCTCTGGTTCTAGCTGCTGGCCTTGCATTGGCAACGCCAACAACATAACTCAAACAAAAAGAAGAAAAGGTTGAGTAAGAAAAAAAAAGACTTTCTTTCTAGTTTCTCTTTTAGAACAAGAGGGATCAATACATCATACACCTCACTTCGGGACCACAAAAGGAGGAATATGTAAACTTTTGTTTTACAGCCCAGTGTCTTTGGGAGAAAGAAAGAAAAGAAAAAAAAAATACAGAAAGAAAAACTTCAAATAGAAAATACATCAAACAGCAACCGGAGCACTTTGATCTCACACTGAATGCAATGAAGTTATGTTGCATTAAAGTTTAAGCGTCGGACTTGAAAATATAACACAGTGCGCAGGGAAAAACCTCCATATATCCAAAAAGAAAGTTGTACTGTACTTTTTGGACAAGGTGAGATAAAACACATCTCCTTTTATGATGCCAGCAGCGGCGGATGTAACATTTCCCAATTGGGGGGGTAGGAGAAAATGGTATGAAGCGGCTTCATCGCCCGTGGCCACAAGCGACACGGGCAATGAAGCCGCCCCCATACCATTTTTCGGTTACAGGACTTTTATTAAAAATATAAGCATCAATAATAACATAAGTTGTTGTTGAAGTTGCAACAGACACGCAACATCCATAAAGCTAAAGGTCTGACTCAGAGAGTTTTTCTGTTTTCAATGATGAAAAGCTGTTGGTTTAGTGGTGCCACAGCTGTAGTTAGTTAGTACATAGTATAGTGTTTCAAATCAAATATGTTGAGATGTTTTTTCAATGCCATCGTGTTTAGTGGGGCAGACTGGCATTTAGCCCCCCAACCCCCCCCCCCCCCCCCCATGCCTAGATCCGCCCCTCAGATGTGAAGCCCCAAAGATGTGAACAAGACCTTTATAATGTGCAGCAGACTACATGGTCTACATATGAATCTAGGCATGCATTTTTCATACTGTGTACATGCAGTGTGCATTGCAGTAATTGCATTTGTATTGTTAATTGTAACACAAAGTTGAAGCTATGAGTAGTTACTCCTTGCCAGAACCAATAAAAGTATTTGTATTTCATACAGTCACCGTACAACACCTTAGAGCAGTGGATTTCAACCATTTTGATAGCAGGGACCACCATTTATTCTGCATTTGAGACACGGACCACCATTTGAGAAGGTCGAAACTATTTGTTTGTTTTTACCATAATCACATGCTGCATTTTGGAAGAAAAAAAAAAAATAGCAGACCAACTGTCATCAAAATAGCAATTCTTAATTGTATAGATTTTTGAAAGTTAAGTAAACTGTTTAAGATTTAAGGGTCCATTTGGTTTAATTTTGGTTTAATTTTTTACGCTCCCAAAAGTTAAAGATGTATGGGTTAATTTGGTTTAACTTTGAGAGTCCATTTGATAAATAACTCCACAATTTAGTTGGGGACAACCTGGAACCTTTTCAACAGGTGGTCTGGGGACCACCAGTGGTCCCTGAGAGAATTCCAGGTGGTCCCCAGCTAAGTTGTTTAACCAGATGTAACTCTTGAGAACGTAAAAATGAAACCAAATGGACCCTGGCCATTTGGGTTCATTTGTACACTCTCAAGAGATAAAATATTCATCATGCGAATTAGTCCAAATCTACACAACTAGAAGATTAATGGTCATGGACAGAAGCAAAAGAAATCTTTAGTTTGGGGTCTGTGGGGCTAAAATGTCCTCAAATGGTGGTCCGTGGGTGAAATGCTGAATAAATGGTGGTCCCTGTTGTCAAAAAGGTTGAAAACCCCTGCTTTAGAGGGATTGCCTCATACGAATACAATGGTTTTGTTTTAAAAGCAAAAGCGACATCCTATTTTCCACTGCCGTTTATATGGCGCCATAGTTGCCAACAGTCAGGCATCAATATAAACTGACAAATGACCATGGCAGGGGCTGGGCAGCATAATTTACCACTGATTAAACAGCAGAGCTCTTAACATAGAGCCGGGGGTCCATACTGTCAACACAACTCATCTTTATGCAAGCATATATCATTTACTTACAGGGATGTCGTGCCCCGGCCGCGACCGCACAAATACAACAAACATCTAGTTCTGTCGGAAATGATTTATCTTATAATACTTTGATTATGTAAAAGAAAAAAGAGAAAGGAAAAAGAAAAAAAAAAACGGGGAGGAATGTGCAACCGCAGCACCAGGTAATAGAGTGATAGGAATATTCATGACCGTGATGGTGATGACGGTAATATTTAAAATAACTTCCTGTTAGTTGATCTCCCCGCGTGTCAGCTTAATTAACTCTGTACTGGAACGACTTTGGGTGTTCCTGGCATTAGTATTAGTTTTAGCTGTTGAACAAAAATATCAGATCTACAAGCTTGCATCGCGCCACCAAGTGGCGCGATGCAAGCTTGTAGATCTGATATTTTTGGATAAGTCGTGAAAACATAATGGTGCAAATCTTTGAATGTTACTTTCTGTCAGAGCCATATTAATGTTATTAACTCAAATTTTTGCTTCTGTGAGTTCCCTTATGGTACTCCATATTTTGAGCATCACTGACTCAAAAACATAGATTTTTCTGAGAAAATAGAATATGGTGTCATAAACTAGAATCTGTTGTCAGAAATTAGAATCTAGTGTCAGAGACAAGAATCTGGTGTCAGCAACTAGAATCTGGTGTCATAGAATCTGTTGTCAGAAACTAGAATCTGGTGTCATAAACTACAACGTAGAATCTAGTGTCCTAAACTAGAATCTGGTGTCAGAAATTAGAATCTAGTGTCAGAAACTAGAATTTGCTGTCAGAAAGTAGAAACTGGTGTCATAAACTAGAATCTGGTGTCAGAAATTAGGAATCTAGTGTCAGAAACTAGATTTGCTGTCAAGAAAGTAGAACTAGTGTCCTAAACTAGAATCTGGTCTCAGAAATTAGAATCTAGTGTCAGAAACTAGAATTTGCTGTCAGAAAGCAGAAACTGGTGTCATAAACTAGAATCTGGTGTCAGAAGTTAGAATATGGTGTCAGAAACTAGAACAAGAAGT
>CM076966.1:49849104-49877026 GCA_039105355.1 Benthosema pterotum | reverse complement strand
ACAAATGACATACATCATTGTCTTATTGTGATGGATAGTTGGAAAAACAACTTGTGTTTAAACCACTTCAAGGTAAAAGAGACGACTTCTCATAGCACTGAGATGATTTCTAGTTCCAACTAGAGTTTATAGTTGGAGGTTAGAGCGAAATAGAATGTTATTGAAACGTCTGTAGACCTGCGCAGTGACGTCACCGCCCCCGGTTTCGGAAGTGTTTTCCCCCACTCATTTTTCTCATACACTTTTCAAAAATAATTTAGACGATTACATACGCGGACAAAGCCACTCGGGTCTGTGAGTGACAACCATGATGACACAACAATATCATCATATCAATATCTACGGTAATAGCAAGAAGTAGAAAACGGCAGGGTGCAACACTTTTGTTTGGTTTTTCCATCTTTGGAAATTATTTGATCGCCCCCAAAGATTGTGTGTGTCAATCGTTTTGCGTAGCGTTTTGTAATCGTCTTTATATGAATTATTTTCGAAAAGTCTATGAGAAAAATGAATGGGGAAAACACTTCCGCGCAGGTCTATTCTATACCAGAAACTCCCTGCATGGCCCCCTTTTTTCTGCATGTTGTGTCTTCCCTTCTCGGCCCTTTTCACTATGAATGGCTCTTCTCTAATGTTGCTCCGGGGCCTATTTGAGCGGCAGGAGAGAGAGAGAGACACAAGAAAAGACACACAAGAAGGGACATTTTTTTTAAAAGCCCCAGACAGTTGTCTTCATCCCAGGGGCGGATCTAGGCATGGGCATGGGGGGTGCAATGCCCCCCCTAAATGCCCAGACTGCCCCACCAAACATGATGGCATGCAAAACAACCCAAGTGCTTATATTTAAAAGTACTTGAAACACTACTATATTGATACTAACAACTAACTACAATCGTCTTGCGACTAAACCAACAGCGTTTCGTCATTGAAAACAGGAAACTCTGAGTCAGACCTTTAGCTTTATGCATGCTGCGTGTCTGTTGCAACTTCAACAACTGATGTCATTATTGATTGCCTGATAAAAGTCCTGTAATGGAAAATGGTATGGGTGCGGCTTCATCGCCCATGTCGCTTCGTGCCACGGGCGATGAAGCCGCACCCATACCATTTTCTCCTGCCCCCCCAATTGGGAAATGTTACATCTGCCCCTGCTTCACCCACGGCCCCCCTTCCCTCCCTTTCAAAACAAAATCAGTAGTCTATCGAGCCCCTTCTTCTTTTTAGTGGACTGTTTTTTTGTTGTTGTGCGGAACCAGGGGTCTTGGTGACAGCACAGACCAATCATTATGGCAACCATTCTTTGCTCCCTTAGTTCTCAAGTCAGCCAACAATGGGTTGTTGATTGGATGGAAAACACCAGAACAATTATGCCCTCTGTTTTTTTTTTGGGGGGGGGGGGGGGGGGGGCGGCAGGGGGCATCATTTTTTAAAAGTGTGTCCCTCAATAATGGTTTCATTATTGTTATTCTTGGAGCAGGCCCTCAGGAGAAAGGAATTGTTGTCGACGGTACGTCATTATTTCGGAAAAAAAAAAAATCGATTAGCTCATTGTGTTGTCTCCGGGCGAATAGAATCGTAGTTAATTAAAAAATCAGAGTGAGCTCTGCTGCAGTGCCACTATACGGACTTAAAAGGTACCACAATAGGCCAATGATAAGGCAAAAAAGGTGGTAAAAAAGGAGAGGGATTAGAGCTGTTACCCTAGTAACTCCCAACTTCCATCAGTGAGCGAACAATGAACTTGTGTTCCTCCACCACCTTAAGCTCTGAAAAAAAACTGAGTGTTCTTAAAGGACAAACCCCTTTTTAACAACAAAGTGGGATCCAGGCCTAATAGGCTCTTTGGTTGGGGGAGTTGTTAAGCAAGACCACTGGGGGATAGAGGACTTGGAAAGGTCAACGTGTAATCCAAGGACAGTGAAGGTCATCCAAGGTTTTTACAATAGTGTTTTGTGCATTCGTGTGTGTGTGTGTGCCTACGTGCGCCCGTGTGTGCGTGCGTGTGTGCATGGCTCCATTTGTCTGCCGAAGAGACACAAAAACCCAGTCGTTCGTTCAGCCCAGGGGGCGGATGTAACTTTTCCCAATTGGGGGGTGGGGGCAGGAGAAAATGGTATGGGCGGCTTCATCGCGTAGATGAAGCCGCACCCATACCATTTTCAGTTACAAGACTTATATCAGCAAGTATAAGCATCAATAATAATCAGTTGTTGAAGTTGCAACAGACACGCAGCATGCACAAAGCTAAACGTCTTCTGACTATGAGTTTTTGTGTTCAATGTGAAATGCTGTTGGTTTAGTGGTGACACAACTACAACTGTAGTCAGTTAGTAGCAGTAGTAGTCGTGTTTCAAATACAAGCACTTTTTAATTTGAAATGCCGTGGGCTGTTTTGCATGCCATCATGTTTGGTGGGGCAGTCTGTGAATTGCCCCCCATGCCTAGATCCGCCCCTGGTTCAGCCATTTTAGAAGCTCTGCCCCACTGGAGGAAAAGGGCAGAGAAGCGACTGGGCGTCGTTGAGACGACGATGCGTCAGACGCTGGTGGAACATCACTTAGTTGTAATAGTGAAACACTCCTCATGGCCAAAAACCTGCCTTGTTTCCCTACAGCTTTGGCTGTATAAACACAGAATGGGATTTTTATGCCAGCCCCGACATAACATGTCCAATTAGAAGCAGCTGTCAGAAGTTGTTTAGCCTCTGTCTATCTATACTACTGGTCCAGGAGGGGAGAAGATCCTCCAATCCTCTTATTCGCCTACATTCTGACATTCTCTTGGGCTGGTTATAGCTTTGGTTCATGGAGTCTAGATCAGGGCTTTTTTGTCCACCATTTGAGGACATTTTGGCACCCCACAGACACCCCCCAAACTCAAGGTTTCTATTGGTTTTGTCCACAATTCCAGGTTGGATTGCAGCAAACAAAACAGTCAAACCTAAAGACCCAAATGACCATTAATCTTCTACATTCTCTAGTTGTATAGACTTGGGGATAATTCACATGATGAATATTTTATCTCTTGAGAGTGCAGACATGAAACCAAATGGACCCGCAAGGGTCCATTTGCTTTCATTTCAAATCAAATCAAATCAAATCAAATCAAATCAAATCAAATCAAATCAAATCAAATCAAATCAAATCAAAGAGTTACATCTGGTTAACCAACTGTCCATCATTTAGCTGGGGCCCACCTGGAACCCTCTCAAGGACCACTGGTGGTCCATTGTACATGGGCTACTCACAGAAGAATGTGCATTTAATGCCATCCACAGAAATATATAGAAATACACATACACATGTGGCATAAATGTGACATCACAGTTTGCGCTTGTAGATCAGATATTTTGATCTCAAAGTGCATCACACTGAAGCAGTTTAACATCTTTTTTTATGGAGCCCACTCCGGCACCGTCAACACACACAAACACAATCAGTACAGTAGATCTGCTATTTTTCAACAGCCAATGCTTACGTTTTAAAACGCTAAAGCTAAAAAAAACTGATAGCCCCTGTTACACCCCTTTGGCCAGTCCGACCCTGCCTGCCGGTGTGTACCCTAAATCCTACAGCTGTACATTTGCATATTACCGTTTTTTTTCCTTCTTCTTTGTGATTTATTAAAAATCGTCTACCGTTTTGAAAGTGAAAGCGGCGGCGGGTGGCGGCGGTGGTGGTGAAAATAATAAATGCGGCGTGATAAATTTGCTTAAGGCATTACCATAAAATCCTTTTTGCATGAAACAGGAAAAACAAGTTTATGAGCAGAAATTGTTTGACAGGCTTACGGTTGAGTTGCTAAAAGAAGGAAAAAAAAAACTCTTTAAAGTGAGTTGTTCCTCTCCTCTCCTCTCTCCCCTCCGCAGCGTCGCTTACCGCCGCTGAGTTATAATGATCCATGATCTACGATGGCACCGTATGTGTTTCTCTTTGCGTTTTTATGTCCCCCGTATTACAGCTGCAATACGTCTGCCCACATTAAGCTAATTTATGGCGGAGGCCAGCGGAACAGCAGTACGGGTTAATGAATTTGGCATTACTAATTAACTGTTATTGAGGGGCTGAATATGAATGGTGTGGTTGAAAGGGGATGGCAGAGAGAGGGAGGCGAGGACTGTCTCTCTCTCTCTCTCTCTCTGTGTCCCATAGAGCTCACATACACCATGGAGTGTGTTAGAACTACAGCAAGAGGGAGAAATACACGGTAGAATTTGAAATCACTGCAAAAACGTACTCGGTCTAAGTGGACATTGTTTTTAGCTGATTTGAAGGATTAGTTTAACTATTCAAATATATATAAATAAATATAAATATGTTTTTCAAAATGGTAAAAAAGAAAAGGCAAAAGAAGTTTAGTATTCACTGAGTTTAGCAGCGATGAAAAAGGACAATGCTTTTTTTTAAATCTTATTTCCGTGTGTTCGGTGACATCTTATTTCCGGGTTATTGGCGACGGTTTCGTATTAAAGCTATCAGTATCACCACACACATCTGATGTGCTAATTGTTTCACTGCACGCGCGCACACACGCATGCGCGCACACACATAACGTTAAGTACGTTAAGTACATCTAAATCTGTCTCTCTTCTCCCTTTCACTTACGCTCCATGTCCAACACGTTGAGAGCCATTAAGCCCTTTCAATTTAGATTACAATGATCATGTTAGTTTTGTGATTAGACTTGTGTCCTCCAGGAATCAGACCTCTGTGCTCTGCGCTCTCTGTTCCTCCACTCTTCTCTTCTCTTCCTCCTCCTGCCTGCAATCACATCCCATTTGATGAATTGCGCATATAATTACTGAAGTTATTGAATATGCAGATCACTGACGGCTTTACTCCTGGTGGTGTGTAGTTCATAATGTGTTAACTCTTCACTGCTTCAAACAAGACAAGGGTCTGATAAAGACGCGCTCTGATAATGAGAGAGACGGCCACCGTATGCTATTAGCCAGGGACAGTGTTGCCAACCGCCAAAATCCAAAATGCACTAGTGGCACTTCCAAAATGCGCTAGAGCAGTGGGTTTTCAACCATTTTCATACCAGGGCCCACTATTTATTCTGCATTTTAGCCACGGAGGCCCACCATCTGATGTTTAGTGTTCTAGAACACTAAACATCAGATTTAGTGTTCTAGAGTTTAGTTTCTCAGACTAATTTATAGGAGAGATAAACTGGCAAAAATGTTGGCCAAAATATCAATTCTCTTACATTGGCTAAATGTGTAGATTCTTGAAAATCGGGTAATTCAGACATTTAAATAATTTAACTCTTGAGAGCGTAAAATGAAACCAAATGGACCCGTAAGGGTCCATTTGCCTTCATTTTAACGCTCTCAAAAGTTACAGCTTTATAAAGCTCCATATCATAGGAGGAAAAATGGTGAAAAACGAGGATTTTATCTCTGGTGCCTGTCAACCAATTTCAACCCAACTCACCAGCAAAAAAGCACTAGATTTTCCGCCAGGAGTTTTTCCACTAACGCCAGGGGGGATCTGAAAAAGAGCTAAATATAGTGACGAATGCGCCAAGTTGGCAACCCCCTCCAGGGATAACGAGTTGGGACTCAATTAAAATGTCTCTCTCTCTCTCTCTCTCTCTCTCTCTCTCTCTCTCTCTCTCTCTCTCTCTCTCTCTCTCTCTCTCTCCTCTCTCTCTCTCTCTCTCTCTCTCTCTCTCTCTCTCTCTCTCTCTCTCTCTCTCTCTCTCTCTCTCTCTCTCTCTCTCTCTCTCTCTCTCTCTCTCTCTCTCTCGCTGTGTCTCTAACTAACTAATCCAAATGTTGATCTTGGATTAGTCCAATGTGTGTACACAGAGAAATCCTTAGTGTTAATTTAACCCTGAGTCAAGTATGTATCAAACGATGCAACAATAAATGGACCCCTGCAGTCTCTCTTTGGTACCGTTTTGTATTCTAAGGACATGCATCTACAAAAGGAACCAAAACTCGTAGGGGTCAATTTGATTTCATTTGTACACTCTTCAGAGTTGAAATCACACTCAGAATTTCACAAGGTAGGGAAAGGACTAAAAGGTATAGTCGGTGATATCACTCTCTTTTTTTTTTTTTTTTTTTTTTTTGCTAATAATCACTACTATAGAGTGTGGTGACCATATAAGGAGTTCCTTCCTGTCCCCAGTGAGCCCCTGGGGTAAAAAAAAAAAGTGCAAACTGAAACTACTTTAGGCGTGAGCGGCGTCAGACGGTGAAGCATCCCTTTAGTCCTAATAGCAAAACAAGTTTTTTGTCCAATCACGATGAGAGGGGGCCTTTCCTCTAATCCGGATTGGCTCAGGGAGGGTCTTGGTGTATGTGCTGTTGCCCTGGTGCCCCCCCTCCCAGTATGCCACTGACACACTCGCTATGACCTTGTGAGTCTGATCGTTTTCAATAGCTGAAGTATGGCTTAAGCTAAGCAATACCAATAATGCTAAGTATTGTTAATAATGCTAACAATGCTAAGTAATTCTAATTATACTAATGTCGCTTAGAACACCAAAAAGCGTTCCTGCCAAATTCGGGTCAAAGGGAATTCCACCCATTTTCAACAGTTCCCCCATTCTGTGTTCCCAAGAAATGGAGGTCTGAAGAAAACCACTAACATGGTGAAACCTCATCATCAAGATGTGTTTTCTTTTCACCATGTTAATGGATTTCTTCAGATGCTGCTTCTTTTCTGAGAGCGTACAAATGGAACCAAATGAACCCTAATTGGTTCATTTGGTTGCATTTGTACGCTCTCAGAAAAAAATGTTGAAAATGGGTGGAATTCCCCTTTAACACATTTCTTTGCTTCCCATGCGTGTGCTTGTAATTCCCCCTTGTTGCCTGCTAGTCTCACATCCATACGGTGATGCAATCCCTCAGAGTCCAGAGCAGCCACTTCACAGCCAACACCCACTGAGGAGGCGTGTGGGAAATCTTTTTAAATGATTTTTTCCCTTTTTTTTAGTTGCAGCTTTTAGAGAGGCCCGATTTAGGAACAACTTCTTATTTTTTTTGCATTACATTCACACACCCGTTCGACACTTAACTCTGGGGGATGGAACTTGGAAAGGCGCTATAAAAAAATGCAATCCATTATAACTGAACCACAGCGGGAGGAGGTGGGGACTGGTCCATGCATACATAGGCCTACCACCGAATTGAAGCTGTAGTAGCTGTCGATCCTGACTGGAGGAAGGCGTCCTCTCATCCTGATTGGACGAAAGGCTTTCATCCCAAAGCCCAAACTGAAACTAGGGTTTTATGACCCCTGCAGAGGCTCTGTCGAGGCCAGAAAGTATGGGCGTTCACACGTAACTTCTGGGTATGATGATGTCACTCGCATAATCCTCTATAATAAAGCATTAAACTTTTCAAGAAATTAATTTTAGTTTTAATCAGGATATATCACTTCTACTACCTTTAATTGTCCTCATCCAGTCATGGTATAATGACGTGCCGCCGCTCTAAATGATGTGGTCACGTCGTCTGAATGACACATCACATCACTCACCGGCGATGTGATCGTTGTGAGTGGGGAATAAAACACTAGAATGGCCGCCGACGTTTGAGCAGAATGGTGGTGGCATTAGCCCTGTGTGTGTTTCCACCGGACAAACACTATTTTCCGCTCCCAATCCTTGACAAGAGAGATTAAAGGTTACAAGTAGCTAAGCTACATAGCTTAACTACATTTTCCCGTAGCTTGTAGTGTAGCTTACTACATTTGTTCTGGGAATAGCTTGTAGCGAAGCTACACTACTTGTTTCGTGTAGCTTGTAGTGAAGCTACACTACTTCCTTCGAGTAACAAGGATAGTAGCTTACTACATTTTCCCCCACACACATTTTCAAATTCCACCCATTTTAATGGGTAGAAAACCTCTAATATACATCCCAAAACTTAAACATGCCCCCATCTTATTTTCAAACCCACCCCTAAATTATTATTATGGTTTTTATTTGTATTATTTTATTATGATTATTATTTAGAAGGTTGTACATTAAGTTGAAGGTGCCCCCTCCTGAAGGTACTCTGGATGAGGTGGATGGATGGATGCCCACAATAGTCCCTGAAACTCCATCATAATGGCAGGGTGAACAGCATGTGAGTGGCATCCTCCTCCACTTGTTGTGATACAGTATGAATGGGTCTACTCACCCCACCCTGGCCTGCAGTGCACCCAACAGCTAATGTAAGAAAAAAAAATCGAGGAAAACTTGTAATGTCTTTGGCCAGCCAGTGATAGACCCTTTGTGGGTTTTTTTCCTGTAGAAACTTGGATTATTTATTGTGTGCCCCATGCACGTCTAAAATATGATGTTGTGGTGCATTCACAGACAGCGTTGGACGAGTTGGGGAATAATAACAGGTTGTTTTAATTTGACAACACAATTGAGAATTGAGGGTAAAAGAAGAGCGATCTGTCCTGTATTTTTAGACCGCGGGTGCCGTCACGATCTTAGCTGCCATTTATAGCTGATATGCTAGCCTGCTGGCGCTATGCTGGACCGCTATCCTACTGCTGACACCAGAGAAGACTTTAGAGTCTGCTAGAGAAACTATTTACCAGACCATACAGTGGTTCCCAAAAGTGGGGTCTGGGCACCCCCAGGGGGTCTGTCAGGAAGTTCCAGCTTGTCCCCTTAGCTATTTCTTTCTCTTTTGCTGTTCTAAGCATTATGTTGTACTTTAAATTTTCATAAAAAGCAGATCTACAAGTTCATAACACGCCACCGATATGAGCTTGTAGGTATGCGCTTGTAGGTCTCCTATTTTTTGGAAAAATCGTGTAAATGTTCTGCAAATCTTTGAATATATTATTTTTTAATTGGAATATTTGCTTCTGAGGCATCCCTAGAACAACAATATTATAGTTATAATAATAATAATATAGTATATATAATAATATAGTTATAATTTCTTGGGGTTTAAAGTATTAGGAATGTAATAGATAATAATAAAAATAATGAAATCACTGTAAAATTGTGTAAACAAATACCGGCATGTACTGTACAGTATAGGACTGTGTTCAAATCGAATGCCCCCTCCCATAGCTAAAATCCCTAAAAACAAAAAGAAAGCAAGGAATGTAAAACAACATATTCTACATTATTTACATACCTACAGTACATAGTGTGATATAGATAACGGTATACCTGTTCTGTTTGTGTGTCTCTGTGCCATGTACTGTAGAGCAGGGGTTTTCAACAGGTGGTCCGGGGACCACCAGTGGTCCCTGAGAGGGTTCCAGGTGGTCCCCAGGCTAAGTGATGGAAAGTTGTTTAACCAGATGTAACTCTTGAGAACGTAAAAATGAAACCAAATGGACCCTTGCGGGTCCATTTGGTTTCATTTTTACACTCTCAAGAGTTAAAATATTCATCTGAATTAGACATTTTGGATTGTATGTTTTGCTTGTTTTGTTTCCCAAGTAGTGTGGTAGTGTGGACAAAATCAAAAGAAATCTTTAGTTTTTGGGTCGGCTAAAAAATGTCCTCAAGTGGTGGTCCGTGGCTCAAATCCTGAATAAATGGTGGGCCCTGGCATCAAAAAGGTTGAAAACCCCTGCTGTAGAACAATGCCATGCTATTGGATTACATGGCATGGTGCTGAGTGTCTGTCTGTCAAGGCTGTACTGTACTGTGTGGTGTAATTAAGACTCATGGAGGGCTGCGAGCACATGGCCCCGGGGCTCTTATGTATATTATTACGGTAATAGGATTGTACATGTGTTTACACCAACTGTTAGCTTAACAAGGAGGTCAAGGAGGTGACCTAAACTTGAGTAATGGGCTTATAAGCTCAAATAGCATTGTAGTAGAGAGAGACTAGAGCCCCTGGCCTGCACACAACACAACCACGACTGGTGCACTATACTGTACCATACACTAACACCACCATGGTCGCTTATTATTATAACTCCCAGTTGTGTGGTCGCCACTAGTAACGTAGAACAGGGGTTTTCAACAGGTGGTCCGGAGACCACCACCTGTCCTTCAGAAGGTTCCAGGTGGTCCCCAAGCTAAATGACGGAAAGTTGGTTAACCAGATGTAACTCTTGAGAATGTAAAAAATGAAACCAAATGGACCCTGGCGGGTCTCTCAAGAGTTAAAATATTCATCAATTAGCCCAACTAGAGAACGTAGAAGATTAATGGTAATTTTGATCTGTATGTTTGACTGTTTTGTTTTCCCCTGAAATCCAGCCTGGAATTGTGGACAAAAGCAAAATAAATCTTTAGTTTCGGGGTCTGTGGGGGCTAAAATGTCATCAAATGGTGGTTCTCTGTGGCTCAAATGATGAAGAAATAGTGGGCCCTGGTATGGAAAAGGTTTAAAACCCCTAATGTAGAAGAAGGTTCAGAGACATGGATATGAGTCACCTCTGAGGGTTTTTTCTTTAGGCCTTTTAACTGTAAGCAGCATTTTTTTTTGCTAGTGTGACGACCTTTGTCAAGTCCCGGCTATTGTTTGCAGATTGGTTACACACTCCACACGCTGTGAAAGACACATCTGTTACCTTCAACCCAGAGGAGGGAGAGAGGGAGAGAGCAGATAGACTGAGGGTTAGTTGGGGCAGTGCCGGTTGTAGATATTTGGTGGCCCTATGCAACATTGTTTTATGTGACCCCTCCCCCAAAACAACCCAGTGCCACACTGCATGGAGTCCCTTTTAGTGGTTGTGGCCCTAAGCGCTATGCCTAGAGCCGGCCCTGGGTCCAGTGCAGTGGGAGACAGCAGTGGTCCCTGGACCTCCCCCTCCTCTGTAGAGTTCAGCTACAATCCCTCTGCTCTTATCAAATATTTGTCTGGCCTTCACTGGCTATTTGCCTTGTTCTGTTTGCTTTGTTTATTCCAATCTATTTGAGGCAGCAGCTACATAGACACGACAAGCATGTTGGGCTTTTGTTTGTTACAAGTGTGTGTGTGTGTGTGTATGGGGGGGGTGTGTGTGCGTGTGTGTGCAGGCATGCATACAGTATGTGCTAGTAGTAGCACACGCCATATTTTTTTTTCTCCCATAAACATTTCAAATATTTTGTTTTGATATTTTGTAATTAAAGAACCATTCAGTGAATCGTGTGATTTTGGAAAACCCTCCAGTCTCCCTGGTAACCAGATGTGCACATGCACACACATACAATGGGGTGAAACTTTTTTTTTTTTTTTAATTACCCCAGAGGCTGACTGGGGACAGAGAGGAACTCTTTATATAGTCACAACATTAGTCCCCGAAAAAAAAGAACAATATTTGAATTTAGTTTAATCACTGACTATATCTTTAAATAGAGACCCTCTCCCACCAACCAACTGTCTAACACTCATGAAAGAAAAGAAAAAGAATATATATTTGTTTAACATGTCGTGTGTTGCTTTCTTTCTCCCCCTTTTTTGGGGTCAAAATCACAGCAGGATCTTGTCGTTTTGATATCACAGCAGCACAAACGTGTTGAACGTCAAGCCAGTGTTTTAATAAATCCCCCCCTTTAGGCCTTGTAACATCAGATACGAAACCATATTTGTTTAATGTGTTTTTGATTGATTCAGCGATGGAGATCTAAAGGGGGGGGGTCGCCAATGTTTTCGGTGGAGGACAAAAGCTCTCTTTGTGTGTGTGTGTAGTGCGGAGGAGGAGGAGGAAAGGGGGGAAGGCCCCCGCCAGTTGAAATGGAGGAGTAGTTTGAGATTACCAGATTATTTCCTACTGGCCCCAGCAGCGAGCGGAGCAGCAGCGGCGCTCGCCTCGCCTCACCGCAGCGCGCTGCGGCCCCGAGCTCAGCATAATGAGTGCGGTGGCAGGGTGGGGTGGTGGGGTGGCGGAGAGGGGGGAACCACAACAGAGCCGGGGCAGTAGAGGCTTTTTGCTGGGGGAACCCGAGGCCCCGCGTAGGGTAGGGCCCCCGGAGTGGGCCCCCGGCCAAGCACAGACAGACACACCAAAAAAACTCTGCACGCCGCACTCTTGTGGGTTTTTTTGTTTTAAAGAAAGCAATTTAGTTAATGATTTCATTCTGAAACCCTGTCATGATGCATGCGCCTCTGCATCTGGCAGGAAGAGAGAGAGAGAGAGACAGAGAGAGAGAAAACTACAACAACAACAACAAACAAGAGGAGCTAACGCAGAGGAATAGGTGTTTGTAAACAACAAGTTGATCTTGACAACCGTACATGACGAATGATGACATGCTGCTGGGCAATAACAACCCCCCTGCCCCCCCGGCCCCCGTACATACAACGTACATACATCACAACAGTTCAGAAAGACAACAACAACACACAAGTCCTGCTCGGTGTTGCCAACTTGAGGCATTTTTTCGCTATATTTAGCTTTTTTTCCCCAGATCCCCCCCCCCCCCCTAGCGCCAAAATTAGTGAAAAGCTCCTGGCAGAAAAAAAATTAGTGTTTTTTTGCTGGTGAGTTGAGGGGCGAAATTGATTGACAGGCACCATAGATAAAACCTCTCATTTTTCACCATTTTTTCCTCCTCCTATGACAGTGGTTTTCAACCAGTGGTCCGCAGGTTAAATGATGGTACAGTTGGTTGACCAGACGTAACTCTTTGAGAGTTTGAGAGCACTCAAGAGTTAAAATATTCCATCATCTGGTTTAGCCTACACAAATGGAGAATTTAGAAGATTAACGGTCATAGTGCATTTTGGAAGTGCCCCTATCGTGCATTGTGAATTTTGGCAGGCGGCAACGCTGCATGGGTAATAGATGGTGTTAGGTGGTATATGGTATCACTTCTGCCTTGTATTTTGACAGGCGTGTACCGCTGTGTCTCGCTATAAGCTTGGGCTCAGGAAGCGAACGCAGTCGGGGAGAGCGTAGTAGTAGTAGTAGTTGTACGAAGCGGTCAGACACATGGTTAGCAACAGCAGCCCCCGCCGTGGCGTTTTCTGTTTCAGTCAGCATCTAATCCACTACAGTGTTCTGGCTGGTGCTCTCTCCCAGGGGCGGATCTAGGCATGGGCATGGAGGGGGGGCAAGGCCCCCCTAAATACCCAGTCTGTCCCACTAAACAGGATGACATGCAAAACAACCGAAGATATTTCAGTATTAGTATTTGAAACACTACTACTGCTACTAACTACAATCGTTTCACCACTAAAACAAAAGCATTTCATCACTAAAAACAGAAAACTCTCTGAGTCAGACCTTTAGCTTTATGCATGCTGCGTGTCTGTTGCAACTTTAACAACTGATGTTATTATTGATGCTTATACTTAGCTAATAAAAGTCCGAAAATGGTATGGGGGGCGACGCGATGAAGTCGCCCCCCATACCATTTTCTCCTGCCTCGCCCCCCAATTAGGAAATGTTATATCCGCCCCTGCTCTCTCTCTCCCCCGGATTGGAAATACAGCACATTTTTCTGTTCAACCATGTCTGTCAGCTCCCTGATTTTATTAGGACTATGTTTCACATTCATTTACAGCAGTAGGGAGGGTTGGGATAGGGGGGGTGGGGGTGGGTGGGTGTTCTCAGCGGCCCGGCGGTGCCGTGAATGAAACCATCTTAACTGCCGTTGCTGCTAAAACAGCAGCAGCTTGTACATGTCTTCTGTGGACCAAAAAAAAGAGAGAGAGAAAAATTTGGGGGCAATTACTCAGATCAATGGCAGGAGTTTCTGGTTCTGCTCCTTAGCTCTGATTTTTTTTTTTTTTTTTTTTTTTCATCCTGCAGCCCCCCCCCCCCCTCCCTCTCTCTCTCTCTCTCTCTCTCTCTCTCTCTCTCTCTCTCTCTCTCTCTCTCTCTTGTATCAGCTGTCAATCACCCCCCACCCACCCACCCCATGCTAACTTTTAACCAGCAGCCAAACAGAGCTGGGCACCGGCCATTCATTTAATCCTTCACTTTCGGGGTCTTTTCCTCCTCCTCCTCCTCCTCGCCCTGCCTGCTTGTCCAACCTGTCACGGCGACACACACTGTCGACCATGCTTTCTATTCAACACGGGGCAAATGAATTGGTTTCAGTGGTTTAAATCAGCAATCAATGTCAGTTTCCCTCCAACATAATAAGCCTTAATCATAAATCTTTGAGGTGTGGCCCCGGCCCGGCTGACCCCCCCCCTCATTCATCATGCCTCTCTGTGGAGGGATGGATGGATGGATGGATGGATATGGCCTCATCGGGGTGGAGCAAATCAACTACCCCTGTTTGGATTTTCCGATTGACGTGTCACATGAAACGTGGCCACGCTTTTTCTCTCTCCTCCCCACGTCCATCCCTCCCTCCCTTCTCTCCCTCAGCCCTCATGCGCTTCACTCTTTCTTCCAGGGGCGGATGTAACATTTCCCAATTGGGGGGGGGGGGGGGGGGTAATTTTAAATATCTCGGGTTGTTCTGCATGCCATCGTGTTTGGTGGGGCAGACTGGCCCCCCATGCCCATGCCTAGATCCGCCCCTGCTTTCTTCTCACAGTTGCACAAAAAAAGAGACAAGAGAGGGGGGGATTGAAAAATAAAGGGACACGTGTGTGTAAGCCCCTTGTGTAATGAATTATTATAATTAATACAGAGAGAGAGTAAAAAGAAACGTTGCTACAAGGGGGAAAAACAGTAAATGAACAGGCGGTTTGGTTGGGACTAAAATGAAGGTAATGAGCTGTTGTCTGCACTGGCCCTAGAATAGGGCCGCTTAATCAAAAGAGTGTTGAAGGTAATTTCCTCAACCCCCCCCCCCCCCCCCACGCACACACACGCGCACGTACACACACAGACGCACACGCACGCTGCAGAATCCAATTTATGAGATGAGAATGGAAGAGAGAGAACAAACCAGCTTTTCTTTTCATTAGACATCACAAATTTTCCAATTTGGGTTGACCAGTATAACTGGCAGAATGAACCTTCTACTTTTTTTTTTTTTGGGGGGGGGGGGAGCAGGGGCGGATCTAGGCATGGGCATGGGGGGGGCAATGCCCAGTCTGCCCCACCAAACACGATGCCATGCAAAACAACCCAAGATATTTCAAATTAAAGTGCTTATAATTAAAAGGTTTTGAAACACTACTACATACTAACTAACTACGACTGTGTCACCACTAAACCAACAGCATTTCATCATGGAAAACAGAAAACTCTGAGTCAGACCTTTAGCTTTATGCATGCTGTGTCTGTTGCAACTTCAACATCAACTGATGTTATTATTGATGCTTTACTTGACTAATAAAAGTCCTGTAACCGAAAATGCTATGGGTGTGACTTCATCGCCCGTGGCGTGAAACGACACGGGTGATGAAGCTGCACCCATACCATTTTCTCTTGCCCCTCCAACATGTTCACTTGCCCCCCAAATGGGACATGTTACATCCGCCCCTGGGAGAGAGGAAGGGAGGGGGAAAAAAGAAAGAAAAGAAAGAAAGGAATTAGGATAGTGCATGGCAGTAGAAAGCGGGCCACTGTGTGTGTGTCGACATTCCAGATGTCCAAATAACGGCAGTTTTGTACCAACCCAACCCTGGCAGTCCAGTTTCTTTTTTGGTGGCAACCAGCAGCAAGCTCTGCCAATAGATGACCTCATGATGGCCAAGCCAAAAAAACACTGTACATGGGCCATAGTTCTCCTGCCATGCGGTACAATGACCCCCCCCACCTCCCCTGTTCATAACCCATTCACTGTCTCCAGCATCACTGACCCTTTTTTTCTTGTTTGCCTGCGAAAATTACTCCATAATTAGCCATTGTTCTTGATTATTTGGCTCTGGTTTGTGAGTGGGTTTTTAATCCCCCATTTACTTTTCCTTTTTAGATCTTTGTTGTTGCCTATATACATCCATTGTTGTGCATCTATCTGGAAACTGTCTGCTGATGCTCCCTCTCTCCTCTTCTCTCCCACTCTGTGTTTTGGCACCTCTGTCTCAGTCCTGTCCTGCAGTAGCAGCTTTAGCTACTTTACGCTTTACTCGGGGGTATGTTACGCCTGATTTATACTTTAGCCGCATGCTGGTGTCTTGCACACCGAAAATGGCAGCTCCACAAGCTACCGGCGCGTCGTGCCGCGGCGGCATTGATGTTGTTGAATTGCGGACCCTTTTCACTGTATAAACTCTCAAGTGCACACCGAGGAGTTATCGTTTATAAATGACAGTAAACAGAACCCGAAACCTGAATAGTTCTTTTGTCAACCAGTTTCTTTTTCTCTTTTTCTTTTTTTTTTTCAGAAAGAAAGGAGAAAAGCCCCCTCCCTCCCCCTCCCCATCTATATTTCATCTGTCACCGTTTGCTTTTCTTTCCCTTTCCAACAATGCTTGATTGTTTCCATGAAAAATGTTCAGGTTCCACACAGAACAGACACAGACAGACAGAGCAGGAGAATTCTGTATTATTATTATGTTCCTGCCAAATTCCGATCTCTGTTTTCCTTCCCTTTTTGCGCTCACAAAGGACTCATAACTTAACTGTCAACCATGAGGTTGAGCCACAAAGCTCCACTGTTGCTCAGCAAATAGGTCTGTGTTGTTGGTTGACGGCTTGACGGCCACAGAAAGTTTGCTTAACGGCAAAGCAGTAGCAACAGAAGTTACTTCTGGGAGCTGCTGTGCTGCACAGCCCCTAGAGACAGACAGACAGGCAGGCAGAGAGACAGAGAGAGAGAGACACGCTGGAAAGCAGAAAGAGGAGGAGGAGTAACTTAGGCAAAAAAAACAAGTAGCTTTTCTTGTCTTTCAATCTTTTTTTTTTCTTTTTCCTGAGGCGGTCGTCGGTCTGTCGGCTGGCTGCTTGGTTGGTTGGTTGGATAAACACAGTGTTTGAGGACTTTGACGTCCTCCTCTTGTTGCAGTCGCTGTATTTTGCGGGTTCACACTTTCTCTGAATGCTTCGTGTGGAGGTTTGGGTCAGTGGGTCAGTCACCTGCCTGTCCACTTCATAGTGGCGCACACACACACACACACACACAGGGCCCAAGAAAAAGGAGGACAGCCTCTGAAAAACCTGGAGCTGGAGCATGTCAACTCGACACTACGTTACATGAGAATGAGTGAGTTGTGCTGCTGCTGCGAGATGCAGTGGATCCGCTGCTGGATCTGAGAGGGTGTTTATGCTATCTCTTGGTCCAGCTCTGAGCTGGTTGTCCCAGGGATCGGGAGGAGGAGTGGCTCCAGGCGACAGTGGAGGAGGTAACAGGAGATTTGATGTGTGTTCATCAACCCGTAGCTTGGTAGACAGACAGACCGACAGGGATCCCTTATAATAGGCATTCTCACACCTGCATCTGACACCAACCGACACTGTCGAAACGGATCCAGCCGCACAAGTGGTTTAACCCATATTTGGTGGGAATGTCTTGAGCTTGTAGGTCGGCTATTTTGGGGAAACTGGTGAAAATGATGTGCCAATCTTTGAATATACAGTATATTTGGTTCAGAGGGATCCCTTAGATCCCTTACACAGCGAACATTTTTAACTCAAATATTGTTGCTTCTGGAGGGCTATCCGTGGAGGAACTGCATATATTTTCAGCTGGAGGTCCGTGCACTGGCCACATACAAGACGATTTAAGCGGGGGTCCTTGACATGAAATACTGAGGACCACTGACAAATTTTGGAACATGATTTTTTTTGAACATGACATTTTGAAGACATAGAAAGTCGGTCAGATCCGGTCAGAGCGGCTTAAAGTGAGAACGCCGGGGCGATTTCCTCTTAGCGGGGAATATTATTGCAAATAATTTACCCTGCAAAGTAATTATCAATGCTGCTGCTCAATATGTAAAGTGCACACTTCAGGCAGGGCCTTGCTTAATTTGCTCTGGGTGTCTGCTGTCTCCTGTGAGTGTGGGTTTTAGCTGTGGTCGCTGTGGCAGCGTCTAATATAAAAAAAAGGCATCGGCAGTGAGAGTGTGAAGTGGGGATGAAGTGGCACCGTAATTGAGTTGACTTTTTTTTTTTCTTTTGCCGGGGTTTAAGGTCAACATTTATGGAGGAACAATTTAAGTAAATTCATTTGGACAACTCTCTCTCTCTCTCTCTCACCCAGTCACCGTAGCTTACACTACACTGTGCTACCTTGTTAGGAGGGTATCTGTGTTTTTTTTTTCTCTCTCTCTCAGCCGTTTACCATATTTTAATATCATTACGTATAATTACTTTGTTGACTGAGGTTTAAGAGATTTAAATCAATTTGTCGAATCCCCCCCCCCCCCGATATTGATATAGCAGCAGCAGGAAAGGAATTCCTCCCCACCCATCCCCTCCCTCCCTCACCCCTTGAAAATCTAATTTGCTTTGTCTGTTTTTACAGTATATTACTGTGTATTAATAGCGTGAACATTGGAGGGGATCATATTGAGAGTGTGTGTGCGTGCGATGCATGCATGCCTGTGTTGAGTGCGAACAGGAGGGTATAGCGTGTGTTAGATATTTACCCCCCCCCCCCCCCTCCTACAGTTGATTATCCATCCTGGAGGCTGGTGCACGTGGTGTGCACACACACACACACACACACACACACACACACACACACGCACACACACACACACGGTGGTGCATGCGTGCAGTGGTGCAGGGACATGCAGCACAGCACGGCTCTGTCACAATGGAGGGGTGATAATTTAATTGTGCTAAACGGTGCTGGATACGGTGTCAGGGCTGTGCTCCTCCAGCTGCGAGCCGTCAGGTAGTAATATATCTCATTATGGCAGGTGAGGAACAGCCAAGGAACCCTAACGACAGCACCTGTTGGGACAGAACAGGAGGAACCCCCGGAGGGAAACACACACACTCCTCTCTCTCTCTCTGCTGCTCGCTGCGTGCGTGCGTGTCTCCGTATCGCTGGTGTTCTCTTGTGCAGATATGTATATATACGCACACTCACGCAGGCACATGTACAAACAGATGCCGCCAGGAACACACACTTTTCTTTATGTGCACATACTCGTGCACCCTTTACTCCCTTTCTCTCTCTCTCTCTCTCTCTCTCTCCCTTCCCATCTGGCAGACACGCACGCACGCACGCACGCACGCACGCACGCACGCACACACACACACAATAAATGCACATTAGATTTTTCTATATATAGATATATATATATTTTTTCCAATATTTGTTATAGGCTTTTATTGATAGTAGTTGCAGTGATTACTGATAGGAAAGAGAGAGGGAGAGACAAAGGTTTGTGCCCTATTAAAAAAAAAGATACAATATCCTATATGATTGTTGTTTTTGTCTGGTCAGCCTGGGCAGTGGGCAGAGTGTAATAGCATTGATTTGCAAACAGTCGAATACTGCAGAAAAAGTGACAAGAGCTTTTGTTGTTTTAGAGAAAGGACTTGCTGCTGTTTGTCAGGTAACTTAGCGGCGGTGTGGAGTTACTGATCACCATTGTCTATAAAAGGTCAGCAGAGCGTCAGAGCAGAGAGACGTCAGAGAGCTTGTTCTGCAGCGATGGAAGGGAAGGCCAAGGAGGAGGAGGAAACAGGATAGCCTCAGACACATGGGCCCCCGGCGGTCATGGGACCTTTAGGACGCACACAACGCTCTTATAACACTCACCAATTAAACAGAGGGCTGTTGCCTGATGATGAAACATTATCGGTGGGAACAATTCATGAGTCAAAGCATTCCGGAGCCACATGAGCTACATGAGCTACCCTCCTCTCTACCCTACTCCTAATCCTGGAAATGTGCAGCAATATTGTCAGCTATTTATAGGCAACGGCTTCTTCTCCATGCGAACCCCTTCTATCTCTCTCTCCTCTCTCTCTGCCTCCCTGTGTGCCCGGAGCTCTCTAAAGTCACTCACTTATAGGAGAGAGCTCAGGTTTTCTTTTTAAGAAAACAAGCAGCATTTCCGTTCACTTGTATTAATTATACTTTATTTTCGACCTGTTTGTTTTTTGTCCATTGTTTTAGTGCAGCCGAGCGTTATTAGGTGAACAGTGGCTTGTTAGGCTTGTGTATTCGGCCGGCTAGGCCAGACAACACAGGCACGTATTAGGCTTTTATTTTGTTTCCGGTAAACCGGATTCAATTATTGATATGAATTGAATACACCTATGAACGTATACCTACCTACCTACCGACACACAAAATACAACATATAGTTAATCTCAATTTGACTTATATTCATGTAATTGGTCTTATTACTATAACCTAATGTTCATGATAAAAGCACAATTTTTTGTTTGTTTTTATTTCAAACATGTTATAAGGATATTTTTTTGGAAGGGAAGAGACATGGAGCAAAAGGTCGTTGTGAACGGGACTCGAATATACGCGACATTTGTAAGACAAAAGATTTGTATCATTGTGAGAGCGACTGCTTCCATTGCAGCAGCATTTCAGGAATAGAAAGCCTCCAGTCGGTACAGACCCCATACTTACATTCATACTGTACATACAGTAGCATAAAAAAGAGTTCTTTAATCACAGTATGTGATAGTGGAATTTCACAGCCTATAGCTGAACCTTTTCCCGCCTTCCCGCTCCTTCCTTATTATTTGTTCTTCTTCTACGTTTGATCTGCACTTAATCATTTTGCGCCCTCGCCACACATTAGCACCGTTCGCTCCAACCGACCGACCGACCGACCCCACTCTCTATACGAGGAGGAGAAGAACTCTCTCTCTCTCTCTCTCTCTCTCTCTCTCTCTCCTCTCTCTCTCTCTCTCTCTCTCTCTCTCTCTCCTCTCTCTCTCTCTCTCTCTCTCTCTCTCTCTCTCTCTCTCTCTCTCTCTCTCTCTCTCTCTCTCTCTCTCTCTCTCTCTCTCTCTCCTCTCTCTCTCTCGGATATTTTTTCTTTCTTTCTGCATGAGAATTATTGGAGGACTCTCCCTTTCAATAATAGCAGGCTGTATTATATTGGGCTTGTCAGAGAGAGGGTTTCTGTGTGGGGTTGGGGTTGAGAGGTGGGGGGCAGCTGGGTTCCCTGCACTCTTTAGCTGCCTGAGCGCACCCTCCCCTCCCTCAACACACACACACACACACACACACACACACACACACACACACACACACACACACACACACACACACACACACACACACACACACACACACACACACACACACACACAGCGCCACCCTCACCAGTGCTACTAATAAATTATTAACTCCTGCTGACAAATACTGTTACAGAGCCTGCCACAGATCTGTTGCATTCTTTAACAAGATTGCTGTAGACACATGTTACAGTCTCTCTCTCTCTCTCTCTCTCTCTCTCTCTCTCTCTCTCTCTCTCTCTCTCTCTCTCTCTCTCTCTCTCTCTCTCTCTCTCTCTCTCTCTCTCTCTCTCCTCTCTCTCTCTCTCTCTCTCTCTCTCTCTCTCTCTCTCTCTCTCTCTCTCTCTCTCTCTCTCTCTCTCTCCCCCCCCCCCCCCCCCTCACGCCTCAGCAGTTTGACTGATGGCTGGAGACCAAGAGTAAAAGTGCGCCTGGGAGAGCTGAATATTTTAGTGGTAAAATAATACCGCTTGATTTACTGGGTAATACAAAAGAAATGCTTTGTTTCACTCTCACACTCCATTGAGGACGAGGAGGAGGAGGAGGTGTACAGTAGCTGCTGCTACTGATTCATTCATTGGTAGAAGATTATAGAGAGACTCTGCCTTTTTGGGTACATGAATAAAAATATGTCCCTCTGTCTCTCTTCTCTCTCTCTTTCTACGCACGCACGTGCACGCGCGCACACACGCGCACGCACGTGTCACTCACTCATGGCAGGCAAAGGGGGTTGGGGGGGGCAGAGGCCTTGAACTTCATTCCCGAATTTTGATTTTCAATTAACACCACTCCCCAATTCTAGAGATAATTTTCTGTTTGATATAATTACAGGAAACAATTTAATGGCTGATTAAAATTGAGGGCTGAGCCCCACTGAAGAAAAACAGCCGGCTGTGTGACACACAGGCAGACAGACAGAGAGACAGACAGACAGACAGACAGACAGACAGACAGACAGACAGACAGACAGACTTGTCTACCTGACTTGCTGAGGTGTTTACACAGCTGTCGTGGTCCATGTAGATTAACACGGTCCTGCCATTGTCCATGCCCAAGTTGAACTGCAGTATATGATTTTGTGCGCGCCGTACGGGCATGTGTGTAATATGTTTTTTCACCATTTTTCCTCCTATTATACAGTCCAATGGTAAAATGAAACCAAATGGACCCTTACGGATCCATTTGGTTTCATCTTTACGCTCTCAAGAGTTACATTTTATTCAAACATCTGAATTACCTAATTTTCAAAATTCTACACATTTGGAAAATGCAGAAGAATTGCTATTTTGACCAATGTTTTGCCAGTTATTTCTCACACTTTCTAAATTAGTCTGAGACTAAAATGCAGAATAAATAGTGGGCCCTAATAGAGTGCATTTTGGATTTTGGCAGTTGGCGACACTGGTATACACACAGTACACACCGTGGCACGCTCTCTCTCTCTCTCTCTCTCTCTCTTCTCTCTCTCTCTCTCTCTCTCTCTCTCTCTCTCTCTCTCTCTCTCTCCTCCTCTCTCTCTCTCCCTCTCTCTCTCTCTCTCTCCTCTCCTCTCTCTCCTCTCTCTCTCTCTGTCTCTCTGTCTCTCTCTCTCTCTCTCTCTCTCATACAGTATATCCTCCGCTCACAGCAGCGTATGGTACAGTACTGCATTATTGTGGTCTCCTGTTTTTAATGTTTGATGTCCTGTAGATGAGATAAGTGTGAGCAGAACAACAGGCTCAGGGTGGAAGCGGATTATTAGGAGTTAAATACACTCTGGCTCCGTCTCTCTTCTCCACTTCACACCAGTAGGAAGGCCACATTATCCCCTTATTAATTTAATACCAAATGCATAATTAGATTTGCTGGCACAGTGTTTAATTTCGCTCATTGTAGCGCACAGCGTGAGCGCTAGCCTCGTTAATTGTGAGAACGCAGGAATCGCTTGTATAAATCCTGTATGGGAGGAAAAAATAGAAGAAAAGAAAAAGGAGGCAAAAAAAAGGAAGCGCTGCTGCTGCTTGGTTTAGGATTAGTGGAATTAGCACAAGTTTTCCTTTTTGCACCTGCAATGTGAACTACAGTCTTCACTGTAATATTCATGAACCATGTGACAGATTTGTGAATTTAACCCCCCGCCCCCCAACGCACGCACGCACGCACGCACGCACACACGCATGCACATACACACACACACACACACACACACACACACACACACACACACACACACACACACACACACACACACACACACACACACCACACACACACACACACACACACACACACACACACACACACACACACACACGCACACACTGTTGGGTCTCGACTTCCAAGTTGCTTAAGTAGGATTTATTGGCCCACGGAAATGCTGTCACACAGCAGGGGAAAAAAAGGTTAATAATTTGCTAATTTGACTTGTGGAAAGAAAAGAGGGAACGCCATTTTGATCCTCGCGCTTTGGAGAGAGAGAGAGATTCAATTATTGTTCATAATATAATAATAAGATGACAAAGGCAGGCAAAGTCAATTACATCAATGATGACGTCAAGGGATTCTGTGGCTTTGCTTTGCAGAAGAACGTTGTCAGAAGGAAAAAGTCTGCTTGGAAATCTATGTGCGTTGTGTTGTATAGCGAACAGTGTGTTTACTGGTTTATATTAGATATTTGTACAATCTGTTGTCAGGTCGGCTTCATCGCCCGTGGCGCGATGAAGCCACCCCCCATTTTCAGTTACAGGACTTCTATTAGTCAAGTAAAGCATCAATAATAACATCAGTTGTTGTTGAAGTTGCAACAGACACGCAGCATGCATAAAGCTAAAGGTCTGACTCGGAGAGTTTTCTGTTTTCAATGATGAAATGCTGTTGGTTTAGTGGTGCCACAGCTGTAGTTTGTTAATAGCAGTAGTAGTGTTTCATATCATTTTAACTATAGGCCAGGTGTTTTCAACAGGTGGTCCGGGGACCACCAGTGGTCCCTGAGAGGGTTCCAGGTGGTCCCCAGCTAAGTTGGCTAACCAGATGTAACTCTTGAGAATGTAAAAATGAAACCAAATGGACCCTTGCGGGTCCATTTGGTTTCATTTTTACACTCTCAAGAGTTAAAATATTCATCATGTGAATTATCCCAAGTCTACACAACTAGAGAATGTAGAAGATTAATGGTCATTTTGATCTGTGTGTTTGACCGTTTAGTTTTCTCTGAAATCCAGCCTGGAATTGTGGACAAAAACAAAATAAATCTTTAGTTTGGGGGTCTTTGGGGCTAAAATTTCGTCAACTGGTGGTCCTTGGCTCAAATTCTGAATAAATGGTGGTCCCTGAGATGAAAAAGTTTGAAAACCACTGCTATAGGCACTTGAATTTGAAATACCCTGGGTTGTATTGCATGCCATCGTGTTTGGTGGGCTGGCAGACTGGTGGTCTGGCCCTGGTGGTGACCCTCTCTCTCTCTCTCTCTCTCTCTCTCTCTCTCTGGTCCTCCTGCAGCAGAATAATGTCTTCCAAACAAGCCACGTCTCCGTTCGCCTCGGTGACGGACGGAGAGGACCTGCTGGGCCAGGAGCAGCACCTGGGCTGGGACAAGGAGGAGAGCGCCGAGGCCCACGGCACGCCGCAGCTACCGCTGCACAGCCTGCTGCACGGCAAGGTGCAGCACCCCGACGACATGCAGCCGCTCAGCAGCAGCATCCCCTCCGAGAACGACTGGGACAGCCTGGTGTCTGCACAGCAACGCATGGTGAGGAGATACATGCACGCACAACACCAGGGGTAGTTGAGGGGGGACGCAGGGGGACGGCGTCCCCCCCACTCTCACATCTAAAATATTTTTGGGTCTGAAAAAAAAATCATTAGCATGGTGAAATACATCTCTTGATGACATCTTCAATGTGTTTCACCATGTTAATGATTTTCCTTTTTCTGAGAGTGCACAAATGGAACCAAATGGACCCGCTAGGGTCCATTTGGTTCACATTTGTACACTCTCAGGAAAAAAAATCAAATGGGGGGGGGGATTCCCCTTTCAGAGGCGTCCCCCAACTTCTAAAAGTACCACTACAAACACTGTGAGGAGATACACGCACGCACAACACGCATGTAAAGTGTAAAACGCAAATACAACACAGGGTCGCAACCTTTTTCCCATTGTACAAACAGTTGTCCTTTTTCCCAAACTGTCGCAGCTTTTTTTTTTTTAACAGTCACAGCTAACCCTGACCTTATCCCTAAACTCAACCTCAGTAAAACCTATGCCTAAACCTAACCTTATAACCCCTTTTAAAACGGCCACGACCCCGATCCTTTTGGTCAGGACCGTTTTAGGAATGTTGCGCCCGATTCAGGGGTGGGAAAAAAAGGTCGCGAACGGGTTAGCGTCAATTGTGACTGTGTTGGAAAACCAACCAAATTAAATTTCCACTTCAATTCAAAGGGCTTTATTGGCATGAGAAAACATACGTTTACATTGCCAAAGCAAAAAAAAAAAAAACACAATACAATTCTGACATTTGAAAGTCAGAATCTACCAATCAATCAATTTCTATCAAGATCACTTGATGTAAGAATACACACAATGATTAGTCTTTAGGGTGGTTGGGTTCCATTTGATATCCTTCTATCACAGCAGCTCACAAATCTCGCTGCTGTGTTTGCACCATTGTATCCAGAAGATGTTTTTTTTAGTGTTTTGTTTGTTGTAGTCATAATTTCTAAATCTCTCTGTGTGATTGGAGGAAGTGGGAAGTATGTGTCTCTGATGTCTTGGTGCAGTGGACAGTATGTCCCTGTGTCTCTGTCTTGGTACAGTGGACAGTATGTGTCTCTGATGTGTTGGTGCAGTGGACAGTATGTGTCTCTGATGTCTTGGTGCAGTGGGCAGTATGTGTCTCTGATGTGTTGGTGCAGTGGGCAGATAGATGGTTAGGAAGTGTAGCTCGGTTTCATTTTGTGTGCAGTGGGTGCATAGTCAGTCTTTTCTCAGAATACAGGTCTTCCTATGGCAGCCTTTCTCGATTCTTGAAGACTGGGCTCACTGAGTCGAACACGCATGCATGCACACACACGTGCGCGCGCCCTGACCGAACCATTAATGACTAACATATGACTAGTGGTAAAATGACTATGGAGAGACGATATGAATTGCATTTGCCTTAGTGTAGCGCTGACTCTCGCCACTGTAAATATCAGGGACATGATGCCACAGGAAGTTTACTAAATGTCTGTCTGTCTGATGTTCGCAGTGGTTGGTTTGACCTCAGACATTGTTGTGTATTTTCTATTTATCATTGTGTATCAGCTGTAGCTGCACATCACGCGCACAACACCAACACACACACACACACACACACACACACACACACACACACACACACACACCGCACACGCACACGCACAATGCGTGTGCGTGTGTGAGCATGAATACATGTGCGTCACAGTGGCGGTGTGTGAAGGACAGTCAACAACAGAGACCTCATAACAATCTTATGAAGACTTTATGATCATGTGTTCTGCCAAGCGCTGGAGCTTTGATGTGTGAGACCACCACAAATGTCTGTGTCCACCCGCCCACTCGCCACAAGCATACGCACGCACGCACGCACGCACGCACGCACGCACGCACACACACACACACACACACACGCACAGTATTTAGGTTGGTTTATTCAACTGCTACACTCTCATACGATAGCATTCACTGTTACTTGGAATTTAAGGTTTATTAGCGAAGTTGTGAGGGTTTCTCTATAATATAAAATCATAAAATTAACTATAATTTTACAATTAACTATAATTATACATATTAATCCTTTTGTGAATTGCTTAATATAATGTACAAAAGCCTAACTGAAGTTAAAAAAAAAAGTTGACTTAATTACTCTTATTTATAGCTTGTTATGTACAAAACAAAAACATTTGTTGTACATTTTGGGTTAAATTTATTAGAGAAGTGCCTTTATCTATTAGAAATTTGGTTGCATTTGTACACTCTCAAAACGGGTGGAATTCCCCTCTAACGCTACGGTCTTGTTGTCATTAATAAAACATGCCTGGTCCGCGGTATGCATGTGTTGTTCATGTTGTTGTGTGTGTGTATATAGCATATACATCTGTAGCCATGAAGACCCCAGACGTAGGGAGGAGGGTGGGGGGTGGAGGGGTACTTTGATGTGAGCTGAGGGAAGAAGAGGCACTTCTTCTTGCAGGGGCGATAGACAGAGGAGGAGGAGGAGGAGGAGAGGAGGAGGCAGGTGGTTGTGTGTGACAGACGGACCAGCGGTAAAGAGACCCAGAGGGCTCCTGAAGTAGCTCTGCACACGGAGGGACGCCCAGACCCTCAACACCTCACTGTAGCACTCTCTGAGACAACACACACACACACACTCATGCACGCACGCACGCGCACACACACACACACACACACACACACACACACACACACACACACCACGCATGCACCACGCATGCATGCACGCGCATGCACACACACACACCCAAAATCACTCTCACATACTTGTACAGCACATGCACCCTCCACCTATGTACACACAATTACACATGCGTGGCACTGTAACACACGCACACATGGACGCACGTGCACACACACGCACGCACATACACACAGTGGATTGGCAGGAAATGGGGAGAGAGAGAGAGAGAGAGAGAGAGGGGGGAGGTGATGTGCAGTAAAGGCCGTCGTCAGGATGGGAATCGAACCTGCGGCAGACACTACCATAATCTGTAATGTTTTTTTTTTTTTTTTTTTTTTTTTCTTATTATTACACATAATTTGGGAACAACATGCAACATAGTGGAGGCACTGTACTGTACTCTGTGTGGCATGTACAATAAATCTGTCGCACACGCGCACACACACACACACACACACACACACGGTATATACTGTATAATGGAAACTGGTTATGTTAAATGGACACGCGATGATTTTACCTACTGTACCTCGAAAACGGTCATTTGGACCCGAGTAAACAAGGTTAATA
>CM076966.1:49826604-49841604 GCA_039105355.1 Benthosema pterotum | reverse complement strand
ATGGGGACTGTAGTCCAGGAAGTAGAGTCAGTGACTTCAGAGACATTGGACTCACTGCTAAAATAATAAAAATATATATAACAACAACAACAACAAAACATTAAACACGTAAAGACCGCCCAGGAAAGTGTTCTATAAATGTCCTGAATATCTTTAGCATTGCATTTGTACCCTCTCAGGAAAAAGGGGTCTGAAAAAAGAAATCATTAACATGGTGAAATACATCTTGATGATGTCGTCAGATGCTTTTTACCATGTTAATGATTTTCAGACCTCCATTTTTAGGAAATACAGAATTGGGGAACTTTTTTTTTTTAAATCATCACCACACAATATCTCTAAGGTATATTAATGACATATTAAAATGTTGAAAATGGGTGGAGTTCCCCTTTAAAATGTGTATACTTTATTATCAATTATGTTGGGCCTTGCTTGCCTTCCATAACAATAGTGTTATCTTTGATCCTTTACCTTGCCTGTAGTTTCTGGCATACAGAGAGGCTGTAGCTGTGCTCTGTGCGGTGGTGAAGGAGGAGGGCGTTATGGTAATGAGCCCCAGCTGGTGAAGGCCGGTTGTTGCAGTAATTTAAATGGTCAAGTGCAGCTTGTAATCCAGGGGCCGTATGTTAGCGCAGGGAAGGAGAGGGTGCTCTGGAGTGCCATACAGCTGTTTTAATCTCCTGTTAATAATAGAGGCTGGGCTCTGCCTCATGCCCCTGCGTATCGCCGCCGCCGCCGCCACTAAAAACATATTCCCTTGTTGGAGGAAATTAGTTTCTGAGCAGGGAAAAACAACTAGCAAAGACAAGAGGCGTCTCTCTCTCTCTCTCTCTCTCTCTCTCTCTCTCTCTCTCTCTCTCTCTCTCTCTCGCGCGCAAAGTTCTCTCTCTAAAACAGACAAGCACTGTCCTTAAGGACCCTTTTATATAGAGAGAGAGATGTTGTGCTGCACGGCTGATCACTGTTCTTAAGGTTCAGTCATACTCCAGGGTGAAGTGACTCACGGTGTAGTTTTTTTATGGCTTCACCCTGGATCATACTCCAGGGTGAAACCTTAAAGATGGAGTGCCATGCTTTTTTTTCTACCCTAAGACATGATCATCAGGTATTACTGTAAAAATGAAAAGTAAGATTTTTTTTTTACCAAAAAAGTGTACAGTGTTTCTTAAACTGTCATTTTTATGATTGCACCCTACCAGTTAAGTATGCCTGGTTTGCCTGGTGGGTGGTGATGGGTGGAGATCCACCTGAACTGAAGCCACGCCCACGGCTTTAGTTGCATGATAAAGGGGGAGGAGTTGGGGGAGGGGCTGAACACGTGATGTCACTAGCTTGAAGTTTTTTTTCATTGGCACGTTTGACTGGAAAGGTTCAGCCCCCAGGAAGAAACCTTAAATACAAAGGGAAGACATCATTCCACATAAAAACACACACAAAGGGGTCTATTTACATACTGCCATCTCTTAAACATGTACGAAATTGGAAAAAATAGAAAAATCACGGCACCCCCTCTTTAAAAACTATACCGTGGTGAAAATCTTTCACCTAAACTCACCTTGTAGTATGTTAGAGCCTTTTACTGTAGGGACAACAAACAGGTTAGCAACTGGCACTAGTAGACACCTCCAACACTCCCCCCCTCCCCTCCCTCTCCTTTTCTTTTCTTAGGATGTATTATCGTATGTCTTTCTTGGTGGCAGCCAGCCCACAATTGGAAAGGGCAGAATTTTAAACCTGTGTCCGGAACGTATACGTACCAAGGAGGAGGAGGTTACAGGGGGAAAGGCCATTTGTTGCCTTAATGACTTAGCTAATGTGAGACAAAGAACGGATGAGCTAAATATATCACTTATCTAAGCATGATATTACTGCAGCAGCGGGACAACTGTTGTGTCTAATCTTTGCTGCGTCTTTATGGGGGGCCCTGGGGTGGTGGGTAGGTATAGCCTGGGATCACTGCGGCGGGTCTCTCTCTCTCTCTAGAGGCGCTTTTAAACCATCTGCTGTCATTCTTCTGGCCTGGTCAGGAGGAGAGATCATTGTGTTGCTGATGGACTGAAGGATGAAAGGAGAGAGGGAGAGGCCTGCACCAATGTGCTAGCATAATCTGGCAGCACACTCTTTACACAGTGCATTACCAATGGGCAATTGAATGTGTTGTGAAATCCCGCTTAATTGGTGTGTGTGTGTGTGTGTGTGTGTGTGTGTGTGTGCGTGTGCGTGTGCGTGTGCGTGTGCGTGTGCGTGTGCGCGTGCGCGTGCGTGCGTGCGTGCGTGCGTGCGTGCGTGCGTGCGTGCGTGCGTGCGCGCACATGTGTGTACGTGTGTGTGTGTGTTACCATGATGGAACATATTGATTGTGTGTGGGATTATCATTGTTGTTCTTATTATTATGACTATGGATATGAACACAAAGATGATGACTACAAAGATTATTATGACATCTAGTAATACTAATAGTTTAATAAGTGCTGCATGCCTACCCCCTACCAGTTGTAATTTACCTCTCCTGTTAATTGTAAAATAATTAGAAAAATCCAGGAAAATTGTAATATTATCATACACTGTAGTGTGATGAACCATAGTAGCGATCAGTGCTTCAGATCTCACGTGAGTTTTATTTCTCTGTACGAGGAATGAATGAATGAATGAATGAATGAATGAATGAATGAATGAATGATTTACAATACATTCCAAGTACAACTACAACAGAGCTGATTACTGTGAATGAACACACTTGTTCACAATAGTGGCCATCTCATACATTTAATTATCATTTTCATTTACTTTAACTCGCATTCCATATTCAGCTGATTTATATGCTCCCTGCTATACGTTGCAATGCATGTCGCGGGTGCTTGTAGATCATCTATTTTTTTTTTTGTGTGTCTATACGACACAATAGTACGACGGTGTATAAAACAGGGAGCTTAAGTGGTTAAAGTGCTTTAAGTGCTTGTGACTGTGCTAATGAATGAAAATGCCCTTCCAGCAGCAGCAGCGCGCCGCATTTAGCTGAATAGTCACCTTTGCTGTAAAAGCTCTATTAGGCCCTCCAGTTGCTGGCAGGGGTAACGATTGTGCCCCATGTTTATTTACTAGGTATTGTAAATGCATTATTTATGGTATAAGTCTCTGGACAGCACTTGTCAAAGAGTTAAAAATGTCAGTATACGGTATTAGCGGGGGGGAAAAAGAAAAATAGCGCGACCATTATAATAAAAATCCAAGGTGACCTTGTGTTTGATTTACATGCAATTAGAACGGCTTTATATAATGCACTAAAGTATGAATCAATACCGAAAGCAAGTCAACACAGAAAATACTTACTGTGTGTGTGTGTGTGTGTGTGTGTGTGTGTGTGTGTGTGTGTGTGTGTGTGTGTGTGAGTGTGTGTGTGTGTGTGTGTGTGTGTGTGTGCGTGTGTGTGTGTGTGTGTGTGTGTGTGTTCTTTATGATCGTCTGACGGGACAAGGACGGCTCTTGGGGTTTTAGCTACTGTACGTGTCTTGGCTTTTAGATGTTTTTTTTTTTTACTTTGGCTCTTTGTAGCTACTTGTTGGGTCCTTGTGAGGCGTTAACCCTCACTGCATGGTGTTATAGTTTAGATATTGAAAAATATCAGACCTACAAGCTCATAGCGTGCCACCGAGTGGCACGCTATGAGCTTGTAGGTCTGATATTTTTGAAAAAAAAAATGTGAAAATTCTTTGAATATATTATTTCAGAAGAAAACATTTCAAATCAAAGTTTTGCTTCTGGGGGTTCAGCCAGAACATGTTTTCAGATGGGGTGGTCGGCAGCCAAATGTAGGTAATGCTGGGGGTCCTTGGCATGAAATATGTAGAGCATCACTGACACAGAAACATAGATTTCTTTCAGGAAAAACTAGGATCTAGCACCAGAAACTGCAATGTAGTGTCAGAAACTAGAATCTATTGTCAGAAACTAGAATCTAGTGTCAGAAACTAGAATCTAATGTCAGAAACTAGAATCTAGTGTCACAAACTATAATCTAGCATAAAAAAGTAGAATCCAGCATAAAAAACTAGAATCTAAAAAAGTGTCGAACTGGAATCTAGTGTAAAAAACATAGAATCTAGCGTCTGCAATTATAATCTAGTCCGGACAAATTGGATTAAGTATATACACTGAACCCGATGGTGTGGGCTCTGAATTCCTCTTCTTGCGTCTTTGTGTCGATGCATTAAATGACAGACTGGGAGGAGTATGAGGATTACACAATGCATTCTTAGATTGAGGCAATTATTATTATATGCACATTACGTAATACATTACAATTATTAAACGTCTGAAAGAGTATGGAAAGACGTGCGGTTACATGTGCCAGTATTTAAGGCCCAGTTGTTCAAAGTCAGGCACACACACACACACACACACACACACACACACACACACACACACACACACACACACACACACACACACACACACCACACACACACACCATACCACTCTGTATGAACAGGTGCGGGCATGAGCATGTGACCTCTGTTGACCTCATCCAGGTGACACAATGACCTCTGCTGACCTCAACCAAACAACACAGAGGGCTCATTTGTGATATTTGCATTTTCTCCTCCTCTCTCCTCACGATCAAACATTGTCTTTCATCAGAGAGAGATTGTAAAGAGATACAGAGACGTAAGTAGATACATAGACATACAGCATATTCAGATCCTGACCAATGGAGGTGTCTGTCTGTCCAAGACAACCTTAAGATCTGCTATTTCCCCTGCAAACCATGAGCCCAAATGCATGCCACCTCCAGACTGTCATGACTGGAAGGATGGAGAATAGTTTAGTGTGCTTGCACTCAGGGGTGTAGTGGAGGGGGGACGCAGGGGACGGTGTCCCCCCACTTCTCACATCTAAAATATTTTTGGGTCTGAAAAAAAATCATTAGCATGGTGAAATACATCTTGATGACATCATCATGATGTGCTTCACCATGTTAATGAGTTTCCTTTTTTCTGAGAGTGTACAAATGGAACCAAATGGACCCGCTAGGGTCCATTTGGTTCACATTTGTACACTCTCAGAAAATAAAAATAATATGGGGGAATTCCCCTTTCAGAGGCTTCCCCAAACTTCTAAAAGTACCACTACAACACTGCTTGCACTGTAGGGGCAGGGCTTTTCAACCTTTTTCATACAGGGGAAGCCGCGGACTAACGTTTGATGACATGTTAGCCCCACAGACCCCAAACCCCAAAGATTTCTTCTTTTTTTTATCTACAAGTCCAGGCTGGATTTCGGAAACATAACAGGCAAAACCTAGATCTCTAGTTGTGTAGATTTGGGCTAGTTCAGATGATGAATATGTTAACTCTTGAGAGTGTAAAAATGAAACCAAATGGACCCGCTAGGGTCCATTTGGTTTCATTTTTTACATTCTCAAGAGTTACATCTGGTTAACCAACTTAACTGGGGACCGCCTGGAACCCTTTCAAGGACCACTGGTGGTCCCCAGACCGAAAACCCCTGCTGTAGGGGCTCTCTATATGACAGACCTACGTGATTTGATCAAAAGTTTGACAAACTACACCTTGGCGTATAAGAACCTCCCCCAAACTGCTATGGTCCAATCACAGCTGAGCATAACATGTGATCGACAAACCTCTCCACCAATAGTTTTTCTATATGATAAAACATTGTTTTAAAGACAAAACACATATTTTTTTCCCACTGCCTATAGTGAAGGCCTGACGGATTTGGAAGAGGCTTTCGAACCTCAGGTTCCAAAAATGAAACAGTATTTAATATGTAATGTCCATGCATTTTACTTTAGAATAAATGATCCTGTCTGGAAAGTGTCCAAGCATGGGGTTGGACACTTTCCAAGAGGGAGGAGGGGCTTACAGAAATATCTATTGAAAAACTGTACAAGCTGTGTACAACGTGTCACAATCGCATCACGTCGTGAGCTTGCAGATCGATCGGCTATATGTCCGACAAACATGTTTCACGCTTTTTTGCCGCTAATAATAACAATCATGTCCAACATATACAGTAGGTATAGACCAGTCACTAGGTACAACAAAGTATTTAAACTAAGCCGTATCACTAAACAGCGTGACGCCTCCCTCTATACGTAACACCCGTATAATTATCTCTTCTTTCTCACCCTTCCTTTATTTGTTTGTGTAATCCTTCTGACCAGGTCATGCATTAGCGCAGCGTAATAGCTAGCTGTGTGCGTGTACGTGGATATATGTGTGCGTGTGTGTGTGTGTGTGTGTGTGAGAGAGAGAGAGAGGCACAGGGGCGGATCTAGGCATGGGCATGGGGGGGGGACGCCCCCCGAGATGCCCAGTCTGCCCCCCTAGATGCCCAGTCTGCCCCACCAAACACGATGGCATGCAAAACAACCCAAGGTATTTCAAATTAAAGTGCTTCTATTTAAAATGATTTGAAACACTACTACTGCTACCAACTAACTACAGTTGTGTCACCACTAAACCAACAGCATTTCATCATTGAAAACAGAAAACTCTCTGTGTCAGGCCTATAGCTTTATGGATGCTGCGTGTCTGTTGCAACTTCAACAACAACAACTGAACTGTTAATTGCCTGATAAAAGTCCAGTAACCAAAAATGGTATGGGCGCCGCCCCATACCATTTTCTCCTGCCCCCCCCCCCCCCCCCCCCCCCCCCCCCCCCCCAAATGGGAAATGTTCCATCCGCCCCTGGAGAGGCAGAGAGACAGAGGAGTCTCTAGCATTGTGTTGCGTGAGCTCCCTTGGTCATTATCCTCTATTACGCCAGGCTGTGTAATGAGATTCATGGAGATGGGGTGAAAGCTTTGGAAGAGAATAGGATCAGCTCTAAATCCGCTGCAGGCCTGATTAACACTGATGAACTCTTGACTCCTGGTTGTGTCTCGGTGTCAACACTGAGCCCTCTGCTGACTTTACACCGACACTGACTGACCGCTGGAGAAATGACCACAGCCTTTTCACAGCCACTGCTACTGCTGGATTGATCAGAATGATTGATTATTCCTGCAATTCAGATTTTTTTTCCCCCCCCGCGTGTATACTAGTGTAGAATGAACCAACTTTGTATAACATTTCTTGAAGGAATATTTGGTATTAATTAGTGTTTAACGCAATTAACGCATGTCCGCTACATATTGACATAAAAAAATCGGTAGAGCAGGGTTTTACAGAGACATATACAGTAGCTGTGTGTCTCCCTGTAACAAGACCCATAGAGTGTAGCTGGAGGGATCTACAAGCAGTGAGGGCTTGTAGATCACCTATTTTGATAAATATTTAAAAAAATAAATAAACAGTTATTTTTCCCCCAGATTTTTTTTAATATTCAAATCCTGTACAGGAAAACATGTCATATTTTGGACACAGTTCGAATGGTGATTATTAATCATGATTAAATTCATTTTGAAGCTGTGACTAATATGATTAAAAGTTTTAATCATTCAACCGCCCCTAACTAATATTCATGTTTCAGGATTTCCTCTCTAAGTATGTGCTGTATGTAGTATCTGTTTCAATATGATTGTCAATTCCTGTGTGTGAGTGCTATGTGAACGTCGCTGCACAATGTGCACACACTGCAACAACACGTATAATGTATTTTTCATATTCTACAAACACCCCCAACCCCCCCAACCCCCACACACACTGATCCACCGGTCTCCTCCTCCCCACCTTTCCTCCCTCCGTCACTCCCTTCTCTCCTTCTCCTCTCATCCCAGCTGCTCATGTCATCTGCTTCAACTTTATCCCACCTAATTAATAGAGGTCTTTGTTATAATGATCTGCGCACAAACCCTCCATGTCTCCTCCATGCATATGCAATGAGACCCTGCGTGTATGCATGCGCGCATGCGCGCACGCACGCACGGCACGCGGAGAGGCTTCCGCTAGTACTGCCATGCCTTCGTTCCAGGGGTATATCCTCCTCCTACCTTAAAAAAGCAGTGTTGCCAACTGCTAAAATCCAAAATGCACTAGTGGCACTTCCAAAAATGCACTAGAATGCGCTAGAGCATTCAACCATTTTCATACCAGGGCCCACTGTTTATTCTGCATTTTTAGCCACGGAGGACCATCATTTGATGTTGAGTTTAGTCTCTCTGACTAATTTAGGAGAGATGACTGGCAAAATGTTGGTCAAAATAGCAATTCTTCTACATTTTCTAAATGTGTAGATTCTTGACAATTATAGTAATTCAGATGTTTAAATATAATTTAACTCTTGAGATCTCAAGAGTTACAGATCTAACAGGGTCCATTTGGTTACCAATGGTCGTTAATGAAGGAAGGAGGACTCTATCATAGGAGGAAAAATGGTGAAAAACGAGGGTTTCATCTCTGGCGCCTGTCAAACAATTTCACCCCAACTCACCAGCAAAAAAACACTAGATTTTCCGCCAGGTGTTTTTCACCAATTTTGGAGCTAGTGAGATCTGGGAAAAAAGCTAAATATAGCGACAAATGCGCCAACACTGTAAAAAATCTCGCCCTGCCCTATTCCGCCCCTTTTCCCTTTCCCTATAACCCTCATTGGTCAGGTGACGGACGAGTTTCGCTCTCTAGCGCGTTGTGGCGCGTACACCTGGTTCTCACACTCACACACACGCACACGCACACAACACACACACACACACACACACACACCCCCACCACCCACCCACCGCTGGCTGACCATCAGTCACTGTCCCCTCATGGTCTCCCTCCCTGCCTGTCTGGCTGTGTGTCTCCATGTTATCAACCTCCATCATTTCTGTTGTCTGTTCGTGTCCACATGATTCCTACAAGCTGCTTGTCTTCATATACAAGCCCTTCATTTCATCAAGTGAGCGCACACGTGTGCCTGTGTGCATGTGCGTGTGTCTGTCTGTCTGTGTGTGTGCGCGCGTGTCCCCGTGGCGGCCCAGTGGAGCAGTGCTCTGGTCTGTCACTTTTTGTTTGAATAGGTAATGTAGATCTGTTGAGGATGACGAGACATGGAGGCTGGAAGCGCTTGTTAGGACACATGATCAGAAGGCCTCTCTCCCTCTTCCTCTCGTTCTCTTTCTCCATGCCAATCATGCCTCTCTCTCTCTCTCTCTCTCTCTCTCTCTCTCTCTCTCTCTCTCTCTCTCTCTCTCTCTCTCTCTCTCTCTCTCTCTCTCTCTCTCTCTCTCTCTCTCTTCTCTCTCTCTCTCTCTCTCTCTTGTCGCCCCTGTTGAAGCAGACGTTAATTAGATTTCTTTTTTTCCCCGGGTGTGTATGCCACTGCCACTACCGCCGCGGATGGGCGGACAGCCTGCCAGCCTGACGTGAACTTTTTCACAATAAAAAAAATACCCGATATATACCCGCAGCCGCCCCGTCGTCATTCGTGCTTTTCCTCTCTCAAACTCTACACCAGGGGTTTTCAACCTTTTTCAATACCAGGGCCCACCATTTACCCCCCCCCCCCCAATTGGGGATGTTACATCCGCCCCTGCCTATGACAGTGCTGCTGTTGCTGTTAGCTCCACTGACGGAAGGTTTTAGATCAGAAATCCTCACCAGGGGGATTCTAAATGCAGTGACCAGAGCGGTGTGGCTGGCGCGCGGTACAGGCTTGCCCTTTCACTCCTGAATTATACATTTCCTATCCGTTCCCAAAACACAACCTTAACATAGCGTAAGGCGCTGCCCCTGGCCATGGCCAAGGCCTTCGACTGCTCAGGTTCTCATTTTACAAGTAGCAAACGCGTCGTAGGGTTTGTTGCCCCCTATTCAAGAACAGGATCTCTCTCTCTCTCTCTCTCACTCTCACTCTCTCCTCTCCTCTACTCGGTCCTTCAGATGACAAAGCAAGCAGCTGCCGTCTTCAATGTGCCATTCTTTGCATTGGAGATCACCTTCCCCTCTGGTTCTCATATTCCGATTAGTCAACAGTAGCAACTGCTGCGGAGCATTCCAGGGGCCATCTTCTTCCCCGGGTTTCAGCTGTTAGAGTGTGTCCCCCCTCCCCTCCCCTCCCCTCCCCACCCCTGCCTGCCCCCCCCCTGCCGCCCTGCGCAGGACAAACACTCCATTGTGTTCTATATGCTATGAGCAGCACAGGAACCCCCCCTGATAGGAGGAAACGGGTGTCTCAGGGAGACAAATCACAGCCAGGGCCACTGCAACAGAGGCCTGTTTGTCTCCCTACACACACACACACACACACACACACACACACACCACACACCACACACACACACACACACACACACACACACACACACACACTATGCACTTGTGCACGGCGCGCAGTCTCACACACACACACACGCACGCACGCACGCACGCACGCACGCACTGGTCAGACAGGTATATATCCAGGGGTGTAGTGGAGGGGGAACACTTCTCACATCTAGAATATTTTTTGGGGCAAAAGTAGGCCTATGCTTTTTTTGTCTAGTCATTTACTCTTATGGATACAATCAGGCATTGTAAACAATCGTTCTCAATATGCTATACTTGTTTTAATAGCGTGGCTGTGTGTGTTGCGCAAGTGCACGCAAATGCGCATGCAAATGCAAGTGTGCATGCACACTTGCTGTTATTTTGAAGCGCCAGATCTCCTAAACAGGATGTGCGATGATGTCATGCTGTTTCTGGTGTCTTCTCTAACCTGTCCTCTGATGATCCGAGCAAAAAGTTCCGGGTCAAAAGTCAGGAAGTGACGTCTAGCAACAGACGATCCACCCGTGCACCACGACAACGACATTGGAGATCCCCAGAAAAGGCTCCTGAATGCATTGGATTGAATGGGTGCGAATGGGACAAAAAAAGAGTTGTCGCGGCAATTCTGTCCCAAATGAGAGTCAACATAAGGGGAAACAGGACCCAGCAGTGTGGGGCTCTGAGGGGCAAGAGAACCCAGCAGTGTGGGGCTTGGAGGGGCAACAGGACCCAGCAGTGTGGGGCTTGGAGGGGCAACAGGACCCAGCAGTGTGGGGCTTGGAGGGGCAACAGGACCCAGCAGTGTGGGGCTTGGAGGGGCAACAGGACCCAGCAGTGTGGGGCTCTGAGGGGCAACAGGACCCAGCAGTGTGGGGTTTGGTGGGGCAACAGGACCCAGCAGTGTGGGGGCTCTGAGGGGCAACAGGACCCAGCAGTGTGGGGCTCTGAGGGGCAACAGGACCCAGCAGTGTGGGGCTTGGAGGGGCAACAGGACCCAGCAGTGTGGGGCTCTGAGGGGCAACAGGACCCAGCAGTGTGGGGGGTTTGGTGGGGCAACAGGACCCAGCAGTGTGGGGGGTTTGGTGGGGCAACAGGACCCAGCAGTGTGGGGGCTTTGAGGGGCAACAGGACCCAGCAGTGTGGGGCTCTGAGGGGCAACAGGACCCAGCAGTGTGGGGCTTGGAGGGGCAACAGGGGGTGAAACGCTGACACACAAGAAGGCAGGAGCCATTAATGCTACTAAATCTGTCATTGTGCAGTAGAAGCCTGCTAGGATCTGGAAATAGCACTATATGCAGATTAAAAGCAGCAATAACAGGGCCAGTGACGGATACAGATGGACAGGCTTTATGTAAGAATTGTTGTTATCATTGCTGGTGGTGGAATTCAGAGGTAGCTGAATCAGTTACGAATGTATAATATAGGAATATATAATAAGGCTGTTGTAAAAGCAAGTTAATGGCATTCATTTATTTTGTTGAATAGTCTAAAACTTTAAATGCAATTAACATGGCATATTTTGCACACAGTTTTGAATGGTGATTAATCACGATTAAATCAATTTTGAATCTGATTGAAATTGTCAACAGACCTTAGCCAACAGAGATGCAAGCACAGTAGTTTGTAGATCCTAATCCAGCACAGCATTCTGCACACATGACCTACTACACTACATGTTGTCTTTAAACAGATTGTGTTGTACTTCTCTATTCTTTTGCAGGTGGGAAGGGGAAGGAACAAAGTAATGTTCCATATTACGTTTTGATTCAAGTGATAAGTAATATATTACTTTCCCTAAGGAGTCATAAGTAATATTGCCCAACCCTAAAGTTCATGTCTAGGGGTGTGCATGCACGCGACCGGTGTCCGTGCATGCCGTTTTGTGCGTGCGTCAGCAGGGGTTTTCAACAGGTGGTCCGGGGACCACCAGTGGTCCCTGAGAGGGTTCCAGGTGGTCCCTAGCTAAGTTGGTTAACCAGATGTAACTCTTGAGAACGTAAAAATGAAACCAAATGGACCCTTGCGGGTCCATTTGGTTTCATTTTTACACTCTCAAGAGTTAACATATTCATCATCTGAATTAGCCCAGCTCTACACAACTAGAAGATGGACAAAAGCAAATGAAGTCTTTAGTTTTGGAGTTCGTGGGGCTAAAATATCCTCAAGTGGTGGTCCGTGGCTCAAATGCTGAATAAATGGTGGTCCCTGGTGTCAAAAAGGTTGAAAACCCCTGCACTAGGGTACAGAGACATTGCGGTGGTGGTTGGTTGGTTGGAGGACCAGGTCAGTATCGCTGTCTCTGTCCCTTGGCCCTGGCTGCGGCCGAACGGACGGACGGACGGCGTTTCAAACTCCCAGGCATTTCTCTCCACACATAACTTGACAAAAGAGCTGGTGTCATCTGACCGGGGGGATCAAAATAGTGTCAGTGTAACTCACACCCTGGGCACAGACGGCCCTCTGTGCGCCCCGCTAATGATTTCAGAGCACACATTGCGGCGCTTGTTCTGTAAGACGGAGGTACGCCAGCCATCCCAAGCAGAGTTAGATCCGCCTCCTCCGACACAAGCAAAAACATGACAACTAACACGCAACGCAAACGGCCCCTATTAGCATGTTTGCATTGTTTTCCAGGCGTACGTACCCCCCCCCCTCGGGCGTATGTGTTTTACACTCGCAGCGTTGGCGCGTTGCCTCGTCGAACAAAGAGACTGTTTAATCGTCGGTGATGAAACAAATGTCTCCTCCCCACCCGCGCTGCACCGCCGTTCTCTCTCTCTCTCTCTCTCTTCTTTTCTCCTTGTTCAATAACGTTGCACAAGTGCCAGGAGATGAGATGAGGGTGTCAGAGGAAACAGATAGAATCATGTTTTATTGCGCCGCCGGAGCCTGAGTGCTGATGATTATAATTATTCGACGTTCCGCACATCTCTCTTTGGAGAGTTGACCCCCGGTATAATTTTAAAGTCCGCGCGGGTCGAGTGGTTAATACGCTTTAAGACCGTGTCGTCCATTACATGTCATGAAGTTCCAATGATGGGTTAAAGTTATGAGTTTGGATGAGGATTGATGGCTGCTCGGGATGGTTTATTGCAACTCCAGTGCCTCTTATCATAATATTGGAAATTAGCAATATTAGCCATACGCGGCGCGAAATAACCATTGAACCTCTTTTATTGTATCCTATATCTACTGTATGTCTTTGTCCTTCTCTAGAAAGGACTGCAGGGCATTGTTCAATTATAGTGTATTATATAATTACATACACGTCGCACACTTTTCATCTTCCACTTCATTGAATGTTATGGCAGATCAACAAGATTACAGTATACCCTTAAATGGTACGACAAGTAGGAATGAAATGGAAACTGTGGCATTTTACCCAAATATCAGGTTCATTGGGTTTCTGAACCAATCAGAGCGTGTATCCCTCCAGGCGATGGGATGTCAAAGAGAGAGCGGAGAACTCTGAACTCTACTACATGTAACGCACAGACTTTTGTTTGTTTACAATTATTTGCTCAGCTCTGCCACTTTACTGCTACTGCTACTGTGTGGCTTATTTCTACCAAATACTGTATATTCTAATGTAGCAGTTAAGTTTAAATAGAGTAATACACAGAGCATTTCTGACTGTAATCAAAGCCACCTGTCTTTGTGGAGGAAGATTCAGGAATGGGATTAAAAACAGCTCAGCTTGATTTGTCTTTTGTTTTTACGTGGGCCTCTACACGCCATCACGCGGCACACTTTCCCTGCAGGAAGTAATTATAAATCTTTTTTTAATGGAATTTTACACAAAGAAATACACAAGACTGAAGATTTTCCCATTTCTTTTGACATGCATTGTTGGGTATGACCATAATGACCACAGATGTGGTCTAAAAGTGTGGAAAAGCCTATTTTTCCGATTCACTGAGACTTTAATGAAAACAACTGAAAGTTGGAGAGAGACAAGCATTTTTTTTCCCCCAACAGCAACATGCATACCTATTGTCTATCATGGTAGGCAGCGTATCTTGAAGAAAGAAGGAAAGAGCTGCTTAAGAAATGAAACATACAGCCTGTGTTGTCGCCTGTCCATTTGGTGGAACAATAGTGCATTGAGACACTTAACTGTAGCAGTGGGCCAGTGGAGCTAGAGGGACTTTTCTACAAGTTGGAATGCTTAACCTTTTTAAGTGCTATGGTTACTTCATCATCTCACTCTCTCTCTCTCTCTCTCCTCCCGCTCTCTCTCTCTCTCTCTCTTCTCTCTCTCTCTCTCCTACTGGACAGCCAACAATCGGATCGGCATTATGTAAGGCGGCTGAAATAGCAGGGAGAAAACTGAATAATTATAACAGAAGGAAAACATATTTATACCTAATTACAAGCTGTTTCTGCTGTACCTTACGAGTGACCCATTGAGCTAAAAAAAAAAGTCAGTTCTGATGCTATTTTAATCTGGTGGGTGACTAGACTGATTTCTCTTAATTTGTGTGGTCTTTCCAAACTTTCCAGAGCATGATGTGTGTGTGCAGTGTGTGCGTGCGTGTGTGTGTGTGTGTATGGCGTAAAGTGTGTGTGTGGGTTTCTGTTTCGGGTCGTTCGGGGCGTCGGCGTGCCTGTGTTGGTGCACACGCGCACGCCAAGGTACTTTGTTTTGCCCTTTTGTTAATGTTTTTTAGGGACGTGGGCTGAGAGAATGGTGGTACGTCAGCTAAAAATACTGCCCTTTAGACTTCGGTGTGTGTGTTGTGTGTGTGTGTGTGTGGTGTTGTGTGTGTGTGTGTGTGTGTGTGTGTGTGTGTGTGTGTGTGTGTG
>CM076966.1:49823554-49826104 GCA_039105355.1 Benthosema pterotum | reverse complement strand
ACACAGGCTCACAGGGGGCGAAGGAGCTGCATTAATGGGGTCTACTGTGTGCGGGCATGCAGCCGGCAGGGAGAAAGGGGGCCCGTGTTTTCTTAGGGCTGGGGTGGGCAAAGCAAAGCATTCAGCCCCATCGACCCGACGCATAAAAAAGACCCTTTTTGTTGTCGGGGGGGGGGGCGGCGGCGGTGGTGGTAAGGCGAAGTCCAAGCGTTCCCTCCCCGAACGGAACACAATGAATGGGCCATTCTGCGCTGCATGTTTTTTTTTTTTTTTCATGGGCACTAAATTGTAGATTTTTTTTTGTTGTTTGTTTGTTTCTTTTTTTTAATAATTATTCCTTGCCCGGCCCGTCGGGCAGCGTGCACATGACATTGAGCGTATTTTAAAAAGTGTCCAACACACTGGTGTCTGTAATAAAGCGTTCCCCTCATAACAATCCTTTGCTTTGGGGCTGAGAATGGCCTCTGTTGTTCTCAGCCAGCAGCTGGGAGACACCAGAAAAGAGAGACAGAGACGCAGTCTATCAGCACCAGGACAGGAAAGAGGGGAAGTCCACTCCGGACAATACCATTATTAGATTAGGGGTGTCTCTTCTGTCTGGCCTATCAGACACACTGCATTCTCTCATTAAGTTCCTCTAAGCCTACCCCACCATGCCTCAAAAATAGGATTGGGATAGGCACTCTAGTTGCTAAAAATGCCTCCCCTAAATTACAGTCTATGGCTGGGGTTTTTTCCAAACTTTTTTCATACCAGGGACCACTATTTATTCCAGGGTTCCAGGTGGTCCCCAGGCTAAATGATGGAAAATTAACCAGATGTAACTCTTTGAGAGTGTAACTCAAGAGTTAAAGTATTCCCAAGTCTACACAACTAGAGAATGTAGAAGATTAATGGTCATTTATGATCTGTATTTGATCTGAGCTGTTTTGTTTCCCAAATCCAGCCTGGAATTGTGGAAAAAAAAAACAGAAATCTTTAGTTGTATGTGAGGTCTGTGAGGGCTAATGGTGGTCCTCCGTGGCTCAAATACTGAATAAACAGTGGTCCCTGGTATGGAAAAGGTTGAAAACCCCTGGTTTAGGTATAAACGGTGGCCAGTGTTGTAGTGGTACTAATAGAAGTGGGAGGACGCCTCTGAAAAGGGAATTCCCCCCATTTTATTTATTTTTTCTGAGAGTGTAGAAATGTGAACCAAATGGACCCTAGCGGGTCCATTTGGTTCCATTTGTACACTCTCAGAAAAAAGAAACTCATTAACATGGTGAAATACATCTTGATGATGTCATCAAGATGTATTTCACCATGCTAATTTTTTTTCAGACCCAAAAATATTTTAGATGTGAAAGTGGGGGGACTCCGTCCCCCCATGTCCCCCCTCCTCTACACCCCTGACGGTGGCTGCGTTTCTACTCTAACTGGGCCTGTATGGGGACAGACACAGTTCCAGCCATGAGGACTCCTCTAGACCAGACCAACTGAGGACATACAGTAATCCTTACAAAAACCCACAGAGCCACAAACCGCCCTGCAGGACAATCATTCCCACTCAATGTTTATACATCCTAAAGCGTGAATTTGTTTTAACAGGGCCCCGGCGACATTATTACGCACCGCGTATATACCCAGCCTGTTCATCCACTTAGCTTAATTTCCAAACTATCAGCCCGCCATTGCTGAGTGTTGTATCTATTAAGCACATTTTTGAGGATCATTAAGTTCTAACAGGGGGGGGGGGGGGCTCCTCCTCCTCCTCCGATAGCTTTATTGTTTAAATTGCTACGCGACTTTTTTTTATTTAACGTCAGCGTTTCCTCTGGTTCCTGACAAGAAGTCACATTTCATAACTAATTAAATTGATCCCCTCCCTCCCCCCTCCCCCTCCCCCACCATCAGAGGCCACTAAATGGAATTATTTGTATCCGAGTGTCAATATATTAAATCACAGGAAGAGGTCTAATGAGACGGGTCAACGCGTTCTTTTATCTTCAGTCTCGCATGTGCACATCTTCATCAAGCTAACAGTCTCCTTAACACCGTTTTCGGCGGAAGGAACTCTCCTTTTGGTTTAGCTTTAGCGTTAGCTATTGAAAAATACCAGACCTACAAGCTGTTACAAGCGCCAACGAGTGAACTGAATCGCCGAAAATGTGCCTCAAATCCATACAGTGATCATTTGGATGAAACCTGATTGATGAAAGGCTTTTCTCCCGAAGCCCTAAACTGAATGGGAACTTTTTTGTTTTTTGTTTTTTTTGTTTTTAAACCCCAGGCTCACCGGGGACTGGGAAGAACTCCTTATATGGTCACCACCTTCTATAGTAAGAAGAACTTCACAAAAAAAGGAGAAAAAATGCTTCTAGTGCTTCTAGTGCCTGGAACTTCTAGTCCCTGAACTACCTGTTTTCCAGAAGGGGCGCAGCCAACACAGGTGATTTTAGGGGGGAGGGGGGTCCTTGGCGTGAAATATCGAGGACCAGTGACGTAGAAAGCTGAGTTTTCAGTTGGTAATGGATTAAATGGAGATGAACCAGTTGGGTTGCATACGAT
>CM076966.1:49803554-49818554 GCA_039105355.1 Benthosema pterotum | reverse complement strand
AACCAGATGTAACTCTCGAGAACGTAAAAATGAAACCAAATGGACCCTTGCGGGTCCATTTGGTTTCATTTTTACGCTCTCAAGAGTTAAAATATTCATCATCTTAATTAGCCCAAGTCTAGACAACTAAAGAAGGTAGAAGATTAACGATTGACTGTTATGTTTCCCCGAATCCAGCCTGGTATTGTGGACAAAAGCAAAACAAATCTTTAGTTTTGGTGTCTCCGGGGCTAAAATGTCCTCAAATGTTGGTCCGCGGCTCAAATGCTGAATAAATGGTGGGCCCTGGTATCAAAAAGGTTGAAAACCCCTGAGTTACATCACCAATACGGGACGTCTAGTAGGGGTGGGGGGAGGATGGGGGTCTCTCTCTCGTACCCTGGAGCCAAAACCAGAAGGTCTTTGAAGGCCGGTAGGAACCCCTAGTAAAGCCAGCTGTTGTGCTACACTAACAGCAGGGTAACTCGATCCCCTCCAACGTTGCTTTACCACTTTGCTAAAAGTCTGTGACATACAGAGCTGGGAGCTTGTTTACAGTACTAATTAAGCCAAAGCTGTTATGTATTAAAGGGGGCCTGGCTTCTTTCTCCTCGTCTTTTTCCTCGTCCTTTTCTTCTGCTTCTTATTTACAGGCGACAGTAGTTAAAACAGCGAGTGCCAAAAAGCAAAGAGACTTTATTGACTCATTGCTGCTGCTGCTTCTCTTCTTCCCATCACTTCTCCTCTTCAAACTGTGAGCGGTATGCTGACACCTCATTGGCTGTTTGTTTGGTCCAGGGACCACCATTGGACCTTGAGAGAGTTCCAGGTGGTCCCCAGGTAAGTTGGTTAACCAGATGTAACTCTTTCAGAGCGTAAAAATGAAACCAAATGGACCCGTTACGCTCTCAGGAGTTACAACATTCATCATGTGAATTAGCCCCAAGTCTACACAACTAGAGAATGTAGAAGATTAATGGTCATGTTGTTTCCCCAAAATCCTTCCTGGTATTGTGGACAAAAGCAAAAGAGATCTTTAGTTTTGGCGTCTTTGGGGCTAAAAATGTCCTCAAATGGTGGTCCTCCATGGCTCAAATTCTGAATAAATAGTGGGCCCTGGTATGAAAAAGGTTGAAAACCACTGATGTAGGAGCATGAACAAAATGAAGGGTTTCACTCAGGAGGGGTGAAATCGATTTGCGACTGAAGCAGACGGCCGTGGCTGATAGTAAATGAGTAACGGCCGATAGTAACATTTGCCTATCGGTTTGCGGCAGATATTCCTATCCGTCACGGCTGGTATCCTATCTGTCAGGGTTTAGGTTTATGCATAGGTTTTTACTAAGGCTTAGGGTTAGATTTAGTGGCGACCGGTGAAGATTGGTGAACCATCGACCAAATCATCGAAATCAAGCAAAATTGATTTTGCCGATCCTCAAGGGTCATTTATTTACGGTATTTATTTTAGTTTAGGACATTTGACATTACAGTGTCACACAATGTGGGATGCCGTCTGGTCAAGGGAGATTTCAGCTGTTTGTTTTTTACTTATCCGTCTCTGTTCAAGTGTTTGAACTGAATCTGTGCATAGTGGTAGTTTCCAAGTACAATCTCACATGAACTCAACCCCTTTCCCTCTCAAAAGTACACATCGAGTGGCATTTTTACAGGTATCATTTGGTTTCAACTTTGAAATGAGAGTATACTACACGGACCGCTTAAAAGAGAGACGCATTAAGAGTGGTGCGCACTCAATGAGCACAAGTAAAGAGCCCTCCAGGAGATATGAATGATACTAGTAGGGCCCTCACTAGTACATAAGGTACTTCATCTCCAGAGTGTGTTCTAGAGGAGTGTTGTGCTCTTTAGTGGAGTGTGACGTGGAAGTCATTTCTCTGACAGAACGGCCACTGTTAAAGAGAAAGGGCCGGGGCTCGGCGGTCCTCTCCAGCGCACATCGACAGCGAGGTCCTTCTTCTAGTGGAGAACCCTTGAAAGGAGCATTTCTCTCGTTTCTTTTTTTTTATGGTTCCAGCAGTAAATCCTAGCGTTATGCTTAATGCCATCTAAATCCAAGGGGTTTGACCTCAGCTCTGCACATCACAGTACAACACATAGAGCTATGATGGGAAGGGACAACAGAGGAGCGCTGGCAATACACGAGAACAACCAGATGTAAAGTGCATCTCAAGAATCAAAGACCTTCGCACTACAATGATCACTAGACTAGAGCGATGTGAGATGCCACCGCTAAACAGTAGTGTTAAGTGAACATGAACTCGATCGCATGTTTTCAGCGTTTTCTGCTGGTAAAATTTTGAATCATTGCAATATCTTTAAAATGATGCGTGTGATAGTAGTGATGGCATTATGGACAATGTTTGGGGCATTTCATGGAAAATGAATAGTTCTTAGTTCTTGAATTAAACTCTCATGAGCTATTTTTGTTGTTATTGTTATAATTGTCCAAACAAATGTACCTTTAGTTGAGCTAGGCATTAAAATTAATATATATATAAACAAAATAGTGTATATATAAAAATACAAAAAAAATGAAAAAGTTCTTATGTGAAGTCCACTAACCAGGAGTAGCAGAATTCTCACTGAAATGTGCACTTGGGCAACTCCAAAGCAAATTCCACATAACCCAACATTTTATTTAACTGCCCTTAGTGTCAACCCCTTACCAGTGTGTCTGATCACTGGCTAGATGGGCATATTTGCTTTGTTAATGACAAATAAGTGATGGGAAAAGTATCAGACTTTTCCGACTCCCATACAGTATTTGCCGCTGCCGATAATGACAAATAAGGACCGATACGGATACATCATCGGGACATCCCTAATCTCAAGCACAAGGAGAGTTGTAAGCGATGTTTGCTTTGATCACTACACATTATTTCAACTTGTTTGAACAACATTTTGACCTCCTCCTACTCCTCCCCACACCACCACCCACAGAGTTGAGTCGTATTCTAGGAGTTTTGTATTGTCAGAAGGATGTTAAGAGTTGGATGTAAGAAGGACAAGCAACGCGTGGGAGAGAAAAGAAAAGAAGGATGTGCCTGACATCAGGAACACACAGTGAGGATAACCTTGGCTTCCCTATAAGACAGTTAGAGAGGCCTGCACTGCCTTGACCACAAGTGATGACCAGCCCTGGCACCCGCACTGTAGCCTTGTGATGTCCAATACACTGCCTGGGTGGTCCTTCACCTCACCACTTTGGACCGTACCACACAACACAAACACACACACACGCAAGCACAGACAAACACGTGTGACGCACGTGCAGACACATTCATGTACTCGCAACGTGCACATCCTCACAAACTAACGTGTACAATATACAGAAGACTATAGCGGCATGTCTTATGTAAATCGTTCAATCCCTTCCTTAAACTTTATCATGCTCTAATCAACCACCATTTTAAGAGAATATCTTTCGTCTTTAATCACAGAATCAAGCATCAGCTTATGTGAGAAACAATAAAAAACTGAACATAATCGCCTCACTAGAAAACAAATATTACAATACAACTAAGGTTTTGGCCAGACCCATTTCCGCAGGACAGCGGTGCCGTGTGTGTGTGTGTGTGTGTGTGTGTGTGTGTGTGTGTGTGTGTGTGTGTGTGTGTGTGTGTGTGTGTGTGTGTGTGTGTGTGTGTGTGTGTGTGTGTGTGTGTGTGTGTGTGTGTGTGTGTGTGTTTAACCATCCTCTTTCATGTCCTCCTGCACCTCCAGACTCCCCTCCGTCAACAGGACTCATTAGGACTGTTGTTACTTTCCCCCGTTTTTTTTTTTTTTTTTTTTTTTTTCATTAAGACGTGCTAATTATTCTCCTCCATATTTTAAAGCCCTCCCAATTACCAGCAGCCAATTAACATTGGATGTAAATGACGAGCGGGAGAGTGACAAAAAAGGTAAAAAAAATAAAAGATAAAAAAAATAATAAAAGAAGAATCCCACTGCAAGAACTATGAGAAAAAATGTATTTCTTACTTAAAGGAGCATTCAGTGATTTGGGTGAAACCCACCCCTCCGTAACAAGATGTGCACATGCACATACACAGGCCAACAGCACAATACAACAAGGACCTCCACCACTCGATCCTGATTGGAGGAAGGCCCCTCTTCTCATCCTGATTGGGTGGGGTATTTAGACCCCACAGGGGGCTCACTGGGGACAGGGAGGAACTCCTTATATGGTCACCGCAGTCCAACATTAAGTGAAATCACTGACTATACCGTTAAGATGACAATAACATTGTTCATGCTGGTGATATAATGCTTGGGTAAGGATGGCATAGACTACCCGCATGGTGCGCAGAGTGTGACACTTGTGTCACTTTGACCAGTAAGCTCCACCCTTGGATTGCTAATTGTGCATATTGTTCATATTGCTTACTGCTTGATGCCGTCTTATTATTGTAATTATTGTGCCTGGACAGCTCAGTCAGTAGAGCGCCAGACTTCGGAATGCAAAGTTGTGGGTTCAAGTCCCACTAGTGGCAATACAAAGTGTGAGTCTCCAAGAACCCCAACTGACACCATGAGTGTCAGTTGTGTGAGTTCTGGGGCCGCATCGATAATGATGTGACATTAACACTGGGGACCCCCACCATGTAGCCCGGGAGGGACCCCCCATTGTAAGCCCCCATCCCACCATGTGAGTCAACTGTCATTATCACGTTTCACTGTGCTCTGGCGAGTGTGAGAGTGTGTTGAATTTCAGAAGGACAGTAAAAAACAGTAAAAACCAATTCAACCAGACCTGAATCTGTTGCTGGAGAAGGTTGATTTTGTGCTGCTGTTGCAGAAGCTGCTGCTGTTGTCTGGCGATCTGGTGGAAAAAAAAAAAAAAATCAGAGACAAACATCAGTCTATTCACACTGTGCAGAACAGGTTTATCTATGGAGCATACCCGGGCATTATGCGGCCCCGGGGGGGCAAATGCAGACCTTTGGCTGACTCTAATCGGCCCGGGGGACCACCAGTGGTCCTTGAGAGAGTTCCAGTTAAATATGGAAAGTTGGTTAACCAGATGTAACTCTTTAAGACAGTGAAAATGAAACCAAACGGACCGTTGCGGGTCCGTTTGGTTTCATTTTTACACTCTCAATAGTTAAAATATTTATCTGAATTAGCCAGAGAATGTAAAATAATAGTAATTCTTTATCTATGTTTGCCTGTTTTGTTTGTGAAATCCAGCCTGGAATTGTGGACAAAAGCAAAAGAAATCTTTAGTTTTGGGGTCTGTGGGGCTAAAATGTCATCCAATGGTGGTCTGTGGCTCAAATACTGAATATAATTGAGGGCCTTGGTGTCAAAATGGTTAGTCTTACTCCTGGTCTTTTATCTTGAAAATTAAATAAATATTACGCAGACTTTAGTTCAGCCTTTAGTCTTGGACCCTCCACAATATTTTGTGTATCTCATTTGGCCCCTTGGGAAAAAACAATTGCCCACCCCTGATCCAGAGCTTACAACGACATTACTATTATTGAGGGGCATTGTCAATTCCCCTCAACAATTAATTAAAAATTGACATCGTATGGGCACCAGTAAATTTGTATTTCATCCTATACAACATGTGACAGGTTGATGATAAGAACACCTCTCACCTCACATGGGTTGTTACTTATTTTGTTTTTAATCGATGAAAAGTTGTGATTTTATAGTTTCTTCTTCTCTTTTTTTTTTCATTTTATGTGTTTCTTTATTTTATTTTGTGGAGGGGTTTCACAAAAAATAAAACAGACATAATAATAAAAAAAACTGGTCCCATTGAAGAAGCAGTGGGTCCTGAGCAGTTATTAAATGAAACCCATATTTTTTCTTTCAAAATGTAACTACCCCACTATACCCCTACCCACCCCGCCACACCCCCACCCCTCCTCCTCCAGTGACAAGCACCCGTCCAACAATCCATCTACCCCCCAGGCGGTCCAGTCCGTCAGTCAGTCCTATCCTAGCAGTTCATCTAACTACATGCACGCTTCATTGAGCATGACAACCCAGATTTAAGTGTCATTTAATTTTCATTTTCAAATATAATTACAAAGTGTTCACTGTAAGATATCGGCCGTCTGCAAATGTGTCAGGATTAATTTGTGCCGGCTTCCTCACGAGTGTCAACAGTTAATTACTGTGTTGTAACGGTGACGGCTTGGTGACATCCTATAGCTTCTACTATACAGCCTCTATCTGTCTCCATCACACCATCACTTCTCTTCATCTCTCTCTCTCCCTCTCTCTCCCTCTCTCCCTCTCTCTCTCTATTCTGAATTTGAGCCATGGACCACTATCTGATGATAATTAGCCCCACGGATCGCAAAACTAAAATATTTATTTTGTCCACAATTCCACGCCAGATTTGGGAAAACAAAACAGTCCAACATACAGCTCAAAATGACCATTAATCTTCTACATTCTCTAGTTGTGCAGACTTGGGGCTAATTCACATGATGGATATTTGAACTCTTTGAGAGCGTAAACATGAAACCAAATGGACCCGCAAGGGGTCCATTTGGTTTCATGTTTACGCTCTCAAAGAGTTCAAATCTTACATCTGGTTAACCAGCTTTCCGTTATTTAGACGATTTGTAGTAAGACGTTCGAAATTATGAACAAACACCGAAAAATATATTTTTTTATCACTCACTGTTCCTTTATATCTTAAATATCCACAGAGCCAATAAAAGTGAAGAGCACCTCCTCCTCCTACACAATATCGTCTGTAGTTTGGAAAAGGAACATAAAAATATAAATGGTTACCCCATTTATTGGAAAAGAATTCAACGCCGTTAATGCATTATTAGTGTACTATGACCAAAAGCATCAATCCCAAGATATACGGTCTAGCTCTTCATTTAACACAGGGGCTAGGAAGGGTGTGAGAGTGTGTGCTGGTGGAAACTCTGAGTGAACTCCACCGCTGATAATTGACTCATGGCCATTAGGATGGCTGGTGATAATAAAAGTGTCGCCTGTGTGGATAGTTTGCGTCCTTATTCCTTTTCCCAGACATTAACACACTTCATGGCCTCCTGCTAATTTGCTGATTTGTACAATATGGCTCATTGGCCTGATTTGTGCCGCAGATCTAATGCCGTGCGGCTTGTTCTAATAGGAGTCGATTTATAAGATACGGGAGGGGACTTCCGTGTTTAATATAACGTTTAATTCACACATCCACTCCACATTTGTTAGTACAAGTCATAATAACACTCTTTTTTTCTTCTTCTTCTTACGGCGCGCAGCATAAATGTGGGCGAGAGAGCATGACAAAACCGGGGGTATAAAATATTCAAATGAATGAGGAATAAAACATCTCTTTAAAAAAAATCTAATATTATTCTAAATAACCCTTGCTCAGAAATAACACTTTACTGGCACATTTCACCCCCGTGTGCAGCGTGTTATACGGCAAACCAATAGAGGGTTAGAAGAGACGATTTGTGATGAATGTTTCTAAAAGTAAAGCGAGTTAAAGAAAGGATGGTAATAAAGTAAACAAAATTAAGCGAGGGAAGGAAGCAAGGAAGGAAGCAAGCAAGCGAGGAAGGAAGGTATGGGTGCCTCCACATCTGAGCAGACATTCTTGTTTTTTTGGATGGGTGTCAATGGAAACTTTTTTTTTTCAGCGGCGGCAAGCTTACAGGAAAAAAAGCTTGCCGTCGCCGAAAAACATGCCGGGAAAGTTCCCATTCACTCCCATTCAAAACAGCAGAAATGACGTCACAGCCCAGTCCCAAAAATCTGCTGGTGTGTGGCTCAGCTTTGGACGGAGTCTGGGAAGAAGTTGAGCAGAGATAGAGACAGAGAAAGCACCAGTGTTGTAGTGGGACGTTTCCTTTTTTCTGAGAGTGTACAGATGTGAACCAAATGGACCTTAGCGATGATGTCATCAAGATGTATTTCACCATTGTAATGGTGGTCTAGAAAACATAAATTTGGGGGGGAACTTTTTTTTTTACCATGTCCACACAACATCTAAGGTATATTAACGACATAATAAAATATTGAAGAGTGAATTTCTTAAGACATGTGCATGCACACTTTGCACATTTGCGTGCACCTGCACAACACACACGGACACGCTAATTAAGTATAGCATATTGAGAAAGATGGTCTACAATGCCTAATTGTATCCATGAAAGTAAATGACAAGAAAAAAAAAAAACATAGGCCTACTTTTGCCCCAAAAATATTTCAGATGTGAGAAGTGCGTCCGTCCCCCCTCCACTACACCAGCCCTGGTGGTGAGTGACTACAGTACCTGCTCTTGTTGCTGCCGGGCGAGCTCCATTTGCTGCCTCTGCTTCTCCATCTGCGAGGCGGCCAGCTTCTTCTGCTCATCGTGGGCTGCCAGGAGCTGCTCACGCAGGCTGATCAGCTGGGTGATCATTGTGGAGAGCTGGTGCTCCTTCTCTGCCAGGCTCTCCGGAGTACCTAGAGAGAGAGAGAGAGAGAGAGAGAGAGAGAGAGAGAGAGAGAGAGAGAGAGAGAGAGAGAGAGAGAGAGAGAGAGAGAGAGAGAGAGAGAGAGAGAGTGTTGTCAGTGGTTGTTGTTCTAGAGGGGGGGGGGGGGGGTATATACGCGCACAAGCAAACAGAGAGCAGCCACAGGTATTTGAACAGACTCAAAGAAGGATGAGGAGGAAGGGCCGGATCTAGGCATGATGGGGGGCAATATCGTCATGACTGCCCCATCAAAAAACATGATGGCATGCAACGCAACCCAAAGTTCAAAGATATTTCAAATTAAAAAAAAAAGTGTTTATGATTAAAAAGGATTTGAAACTACTGCTGCTAACTAGCTACAGTTGTGTCACCACTAAACCCACAGCATTTCATCATTGAAAACAGAAAACTCTCTGAGTCAGACCTTTAGCTTTATGCATGCTACGTGTCTTTTGCAACTTCAACAACAACTGATGTTATTATTGATGCTTTACTTGACTAATAAAAGTCCTGTAACCGAAAATGGTTACAGGACATTTCCCCAAATTGGTAAATGTTATATCCGGGGCCCGGGCATTGTTCTTCGACAGAAATAAAAACCTAAACAGCCGTGATCGATTTTTGTGCGATGCGTTGTCATTGTTACGCTCTATAAGTAACGTCACCAAACGTCCTCCTCCTCCTCCTCCTCAAAGCTTTGGTTGCAGAGAGAAGCCCGAATAACCACAGCTAGCAGCAGCAGCAGCGACTTCATTAGAAGTGTTGAGGTCGCGGCCCCTTGGAGTTGTCTACGGCTGTCGGCTGTGTGTTTGCTGTGTGTGCTCACAGCTCTCAGTGTGAAGGAGGGAGGGTGAGAAGGGGCAGGAATTGTTCCTGGCGGATACACAAAGAGTCTGCAGGGAAGCTGCCATGAGCCTGAGATGGGAGCTGTCAGTCAACTAGAGGGGGGGTGAACCACACAAATAAAGTGCAAAGAGTCACGGTTTTATAGTGGGCTTTTTAGCTAAAAGTTATAGATTTTATATAACAGCTCCTTCCTCGCGCCAATCCTGGCGACCATGCAGGTCCCCCCCCTTAAGGAATGCATTGAGGGTGGGAAAAAGAGATTTTCTGTGCATTTGTGATTATGAGCAAAGAAAATGGACAAGTCGTCTACCATGAAAAAAAAAAATATATATATACAGCAGGGCTTGACACTAACACTTGCCCGCTTGCCCGGGAATTTGTCTTGAAGGCAGTCATTGCACTCTGCCTCTGTGTCTTTCCCTGCTTTCTAGCTATCCACAATTCCAGGCTGGATTTGGGAAACAAAACAGGCAAATTAACACATCAAAATGACCATTAATCTTCTACAGTGTAGACCTGGGCTAATTAAGATGATGAATTTTAACTCTTGAGAGTGTAAAAATGAAACCAAATGGACCCGCAAGGGTCCATTTGGTTTCATTTTTACGTTCTCAAGAGTTACATCTGTTTAACCAACTTAACTGGGGACCACCTGGAACCTGGGGCAAGTGACCATGACCTGAGGGCAAGTAGAACCTGACTTGCACTTGCCCGATGGGCAAGTGCCTCGAGACCTTAGTGTCAACCCCTGATATACAGTATATATTTGTGGTTGTTTAAAGGCTTAACTGGACGTTTGTGATAATTGTGAGGGAATTCTGCTCTAATTGTGAAAAGTTTTAGAGAGCAACATGGAGCTGTAAATTGTACAGAGATTTTTCAGCCAGCGTATTTTGAGTTGTATTGAAAAGCATCGCCCTCCGTTCAGGCAGTGTTGCCATGTCCGCTCATTATAAGCAACATTTGACTTGTTTCTTTTAGACGGATGTCCACAGACATCCATCTGGGAACAATATTTTGGTCCCTTCTTTATTCAAATGTTTAAAAAGCATTCCAAATATTTCAACGTGCACCTCACAATGTGTGTGAGCTTGTAGGTCAGCTATTATCGTTTGTGCTCGATATACCTTGTTTCTCTTGCAAATCTGGCAAGAGACAGCAGGAACCTATCCTAACAATGGCTACGAGTCGATTTTATTTGCTGCTATAAAACATGTTGAGACATGTTCAACTAAAAAGGCAGCTTCCGTTACATCTAATCGGCATTTGTGAGCCATTCAAATAATAAGAAACATTTGGATTAAAATTAAAACGGGGCAATTTTGCTTAAAGTATATGTAGACTTGGAAAAAAGAGGAGAGAGAGAGTGAGAGAGAGAGAGAGAGAGAGCGTAGCAGCAGCAGCAGCTCCACTGCACTGTTCGTCCTCCGTACAGCTCCTAATCAATGCTAAGTGATCGTCCCATTGACTTACACAGCCAACATAATTGCCAGTGAGAGGCTGGACAGTAACTCACTCTCCTCTATACTGCACTCCTGGGTGACAAGCTGATCTGGGAGTGAGCGAGCAGAGGAGAAAGAGGAGATGGTCCACCAGGGGCGGATGTAACATGTCCCATTTGGGGGGTGGGGCAAGAGAACATGTTGGAGGGGCAAGAGAAAATGGTATGGGTGCGGCTTCATCGCCCGAGTCGCTTCGCGCCACGGGCGATGAAGCTGCACCCATACCATTTTCAGTTACAGGACTTTTATTAGGCAATTAAGCATCAATGATAACATCAGTTGTTGTTGACGTTGCAACAGACACGCAGCATGCATAAAGCTAAAGGTCTGACTCAGAGAGTTTTCTGTTTTCAATGATGAAATGCTGTTGGTTTAGTGGTGACACAGCTGTAGTTATAGTTAGTAGCAGTAGTAGTGTTTCACATCATTTTAAATATAAGCACTTTAATTTCAGTCAGTGCATTTAGTGGAGCATTGCCCCCCCTCCATGCCCATGCCTAGATCCGCCCCTGTGGTCCAGGGGGAGAGAGAGAGGGAGGGGGACAGAGAGAGAGGGACGACGAAACAGAGAAAAGGAAGAAAGGGATAATATGGAGCCAGATAACAGTACAGTAAAGGCTGGCCTGAAGCCAACAGGAAGCTGGATTCTTTTCCTGGGTGTCTTCCTCTCTCTCTCCCCTCTCCCCCTCCCTCTCCCTCCTCTCTCTCCCCCTCTCTACCTCTCTCCCCCTCTCTCTCTCTCTCTCCCTCTCCCCCTCCCTCTCCCTTCTCTCTCTCCCCCTCTCTACCTCTCTCCCCCTCTCTCTCCCCTCTCTCCCCCTCCCTTCTCTCTCTCCCTCTCCCCCCCCTCTCTCTCTCCCTCTCCCTCCCTCCCTCCCTCCCTCCCTCTCCCTTCCTCCCCCTCTCTCTCTCTCTCTCTCTCTCTCTCTCTCTCTCTCTCTCTCTCTCTCTCTCTCCCTCTCCCTCTCTCCCTCTCTCCCTCTCCCTCCCTCCCTCCCTCTCCCTTCCTCCCCCCCTCTCTCTCTCTCTCTCCCTCTCTCCCTCTCTCCCTCTCCCTCTCTCTCTCTCCTCTCGGCCACATCTGTCTTGAGTTTTTCCTCCGGCAGCTCCCAGGGGCCCTCTCCACTCCAACTATTTTAATTTGACTAAACACCTGATTTATTTTATCTCTCCGATGAGGAAGGCCGTTTGTCTTAATAGGTCCTGTCAACCTCCAGAACCCATTCAGGGCAATTTACTGGCAGGGCCTGTCTGAGCCTCATGCATGCAGCCTCGCCTCTCTGCTCTGCTCTGCTCTGCTCCAATGGAAGAGAGACGCAATTCTCCATTTATCCTCCCAATGAAAAAAAGGACAGAGAGAGAGAGAGAGAGAGAGAGAGAGAGAGAGAGAGAGAGAGAGAGAGAGAGAGAAAAACAGGACCTAAAAGCAGCTATTCATTGGGGCCCGCGTCGTGCGTTTTTTTTTTTTTTTTTTTTTTGCAAAAAGGAGGGCTGAATTGACTTCTTATTCACCCGACTACACTTGTTGTGAATGGCTTCTTATCTTCTGTAAAATTGATACATTCAACACCGATTTTATTAACCTCTGCCTGTGTCCATGAAGGAGGTCAATCGGAACGGGTCAACCAGGCAAGATGCATCTATCTGCCCCCTAGGTCACCACGTAACAGGGAGGAGCAGGGGCGGATCTAGGCATGGGCATGGGGGGGGGGGGGGGGGGGGGGGGGGGGGGGGGGGTAATGCCCCACTAAACAGTTACTGCTACTAACTATAACTACAGCTGTGTCACCACTAAACCAACAGCATTTCATCATTGAAAACAGAAAACTCTGAGTCAGACCTTTAGCTTTATGCATGCTGCGTGTCTGTTGCAACTTCAACAACAACTGATATTACTGTTATTATTGATGCTTTACTTGCCTAATAAAAGTCCTGTAACCAAAAATGGTGTGGGTGTGACGTGACGCCAGTAAAGCCCTTTGAATAGACATGCGCAGTGACGTCACCGGAAGGCTTCCGGAAGCGTTTTCCCCATTCATTTTTCTCATAGACTTTTCGAAAATAATTCAAATAAAGATGATGATTTCACCGTGGACAAAGCCAATTCGGGTCGTGACAAATCATGACGACACACATAATATCATCATATAACATCTAAAAAGCAAGAAGTAGAAAACGGCATAGAAATTATTTTCGAATAGTCTATGACAGGGGTTTTCAACAGGTGGTCCGGGGACCACCAGTGGTCCCTGAGAGGGTTCCAGGTGGTCCCCAGCTAAGTTGGTTAACCAGATGTAACTCTTGAGAGCGTAAAAATGAAACCACGCTCTCAATATTTTAACTCTTGAGAGCGTAAAAATGAAACAATTTTTACGCTCTCAAGAGTTAAAATATTCATCATCTGAATTAGCCCAAGTCTACAAAACTAGAAGATGGACAAAAGAAAAATACATCTTTAGTTTTGGGGTCTGTGGGGATAAAATGTCCTCAAATGGTGGTCTGTGGCTCAAATGCTGAATAAATGGTGGTCCCTGGTATCAAAAGGTTGAAAACCCCTGGTCTATGAGCAAAACGAACGGAGAAAAAACACGGGGTTGCATGCTCTTGTAGGGGTGTGCATGAGAGCATTGCAGGGCCACTACTACTACCAGCAGGCCCTCGGGCTGGCACCGCAGAACTCCTTCTACAGGGACGTTGTAAACATCTGGACTTAATCATGGCCTCTCTCTCTCTCTTTCACTCTCAGTCCTTCCTGCTTACAACATGTCCAACGGCCTCTTACACTCGTTCAGGAGCAAAATGTCAATACTGTAAGAATGACTGTAATGGCAAAAATAAGTACCCCATGTGCCTGTACGTACTGTAGGTGAGGCGTGCGTGCGTGCGTGCGTGCGTGCGTGCGTGCGTGCGTGGTGTGTGTGTGTGTGTGTGTGTGTGTGTGTGTGTGTGTGTCTTGCAGGAGCTGATCGGTGCGCACGCTCCACAGACGGATGCAGAGGGCTGGTATTTTCGGGGGCAGGGGCGGATGTAATATTTCCCAATCGGGGGGTCAAGTAAAGCATCAATAATAACATCAGTTGTTGTTGAAGTTGCAACAGACACGCAGCATGCATAAAGCTAAAGGTCTGACTCAGAGAGTTTTCTGTTTTCAATGATGAAATGCTGTTGGTTTAGTGGTGACACATTTGTAGTAGTGTTTCAAATCATTTTAAATATAGGCACTTTAAACCCTTAGTGTACTGAACGCGTTTTGGTGTTCTTTTAACTATTGAAAAATAGCAGATCTACAAGCTCATAGCGCGCCACCGAGTGGCGCGCTATGAGCTTGTATCTCTGCTATTTTTGAAAAATCATGAAAACGTGGTGCAAATCTTTGAATATTATGTTATTCAGACACTAGAAATCTAGACAGGACACAATGGTTAATTTGAAATATGTTGGTGCATGGGGCAGTCAGGGCATTTAGGGGGGCATTGCGCCCCCCATGCCCATGCCTAGATCCGGCCCTGTGTCGGGGGGCCGTGAGCGGGGAGGCAGTGTAAGGCCTGCACGAACACTAAGAGAATACTAACAGAGGGCTCATTGTTTTGATGTCGTTCTGCATTGTGGGAAACCCGCTCTGCCCCGGCGCAAGAAAAATGGCAAGTTGTTGGTCCTTCTTTACGTTGTTCCTTTTCTAATGACCCCCCCCCCCTCCCCTTAAAGGGAAATTCCACCCATTTTCAACATTTTACCATGTCATTAACACACTTGTAGACATGATAAAAAGTCCCCCGACAATCTGTGTTTTAGAAATGATTACTGATAAAAAATCATATAATGTGATGTCACTATATTAGTTTTGTTTTTGTTTTTTTAATTGACACGTTTGACTGAAAAGAAGGCAGCTTGGACTCCTCATGCATTGAAGGAAGCATGAGGCCAGTCCTGCTGCCTCCCCAGGTTGGTGGAGGGTGTGTAGAGCCCAGGATCACATTAGTAATCCTCCCCAGGTTGGTGGAGGGTGTGTAGAGCCCCGAATCACATTAGGAATTGGCACTGGGTGAAAAAAAAGGGTTGGGATAAAATATTTATATAAAAAAAGGTGGCCTAATTAAGTACTGTTACTCTTAAACAAAATGGAATAATATATAAATAAAAAAAAAATCACAGCACTAAGAATATATCCACAACAACTTTTATACTGGAGCACGACAAAAAACAACAAT
>CM076966.1:49788529-49803054 GCA_039105355.1 Benthosema pterotum | reverse complement strand
CCCCCCCCCCCCCCCCCCCCCCCCCCATGCATATGCGGCTGCTAGCCCTTCATCATCCCCTCACATCCACTCCATTGTCCGTCTAGCTAAAGCACTGGGAATACAGCATCTTTTTGGGTTTTAGTTTTAGATAAATTAATGTACCATTACATAAACGTAACTCTGAAAAAGGATCCGTTCATTTTTTTTTAAAGCTTCGAACCAGATTAATCAACAAAACTAATTAATGCCATTAACAATGGCATCACATCATTTTCAACCGTCTCGTTTGTTAAACCATGTCACAACAAACCAACACAAATCTCGTGTTGTGGCGCTGCACATGAAAAGGTTTTGAGAAGCACTGTCCTATGTATCATAGCACCACTTGGATAAAATACCTTTGGTGGGTCCACGAAGAGGAAAATTACTGGGTTGTACCTCCCAAACCCCTGGATGGGGTGTGAAAGCCCCTTGGTGTTTAGCAGCCTCTCCAAGCGAACAGAGCAGTAGCATTGAGCAGGCCTCCAGTGTACAGCGGACCTCTGTCATCGCCGCCGGTTCGCAGAAAGCTTTAGGTTGCTTAAACTAATATTTGCGAAGCATGCAGCAAACCAAATTAACAGCTGCCAAAGTACTAACGAGGGCTATTGGAAAATAGCGGGCAGAGGAATGGAAATTAGATAGAGTTTCCTTCCTTCATTTTGCGAAGCCACGAGCCACACACACGAGCCCCACCACAAATTCATTAGGTCTTTTTAAGCGCAGATGAAAAACATTAACAAATACCACAAAGGCCTCGGCCTCCCTTTGTTCATTCACATATGGCAGCGCGGAGCGGGTCTGGCGCTCTGGGGTCGTATGTTTGTCTAAACCGCCCCCATCACGGAGGGTCTCGGGAGAACAAAGGGGGCGTTGAGAGAGATGCATAGGCAGGGGTTAAAAAAAAAATCTAAAACGCAACGCCTGTAACACCACCCAACGAAAAAAAAAAAAAAAAAAAAAAAAAACGTTTTGGCCCCAGAAGTATGCTCCAATAAAACCCTCGCATGGAACCGGAGTGGAAAAGAACAGTAGTCGTGTCGTATTGTCGCCGTGCGTCGCGGCGGCGATGTTTGTTGCTTTATTATTTACAAGGGTTTAGCTCAGAGCTGTTATTATGGAGTTGATTATGAGTTTGATTGTTTGGAAAGGGTTTGGTGTTGTTGTTTTTCTTCCTTTCTTGCTCAGGCCCTGGGAATTAAGGCCTGTTTTTTATTTCCTGGCATTTTATTTTATTTTTTTCCCCAGTACAAGGGAGTCTCCCTGTATGTAAAAGCAGAGATTATTATTATGCGCTTTAAGGCATGATGAATAATAATCAACACGGGGGAAAAACAATAGCCGAGTAGATCAACATAATCAATAATAATGATAATAATACGCATATTTCTGCTTTGAAGTTTTCAAAGTACATCTCACTCTGTCCGTAACTGGGTAAATGCTGTGTACAGTCAGTGTTGGGAAATATAAATTAGAAGAGTAATTTGTTACTTATTACTCCTTAGAAAATAATATTACATGAGTTATTACTTGGAATCAAAAGTAATATATTACATATTACTTTTATATTACTTTTGCAGCATCCCACCACAAAAAAGGGAAGTACAACGACACAATCTAGAACTGAATCCAATTGTTTTCAATAATAATAATAATAATATTAAGAAGGAGAGTCACCAATCAGCCATAAATGCTCTCAACCATTTAAACACGTACTATAACGAAAATTAAAAACCACTATGTAATATATCCTAGTTTTTACAAAGTAACTAGTTATTACTTATTACTGTTTTGACTTACTTTACTTATTACTGTGAAGTGTAATGATATTACAGCAATATATTACTAGTAACTAGTTACTGCCCAACGTCGGCCGGCTGTGTGTGTGTGTGTGTGTGTGTGTGTGTGTGTGTGTGTGTGTGTGTGTGTGTGTGTGTGTGTGTGTGTGTGTGTGTGTGTGTGTGTGTGTGTGTGTGTGTGTGTGTGCGCGCGCGCATGGAGTTTCTGTAAGTACAGTATGTGTGCATCTGTGTGTGTGTGTGCGTGCAGGCATGCATGCGTGCGTTCCGTGCGTGCCGTGCACACCTCTCCTTGCATGCAGCGGCGTGGCGTGAAGTGGAATGTCTCATGCCCCCTTTAAGGCTGATGGCATGTGAGAGGGGAAGGTGCAGACAAAAGTTAGAAAGCAGCTCAACGTGTTGAAACGTGTCAGTCGTTTTGTTCCCATGCTCACACACACGCACACACACACACACACACACACACACACACACACACACACACACAGACATGCACGCGCCACGCACATATAGAGAGAATCCAATGCATCCAACTTGCGTGGATGCATTGGGAGGGGGACTAAGGATTGGCATGTTAAAGTAGTGCTTAAATCACGTGTAATTTGTAATGGTTTAATTAGCAGACTGGGGAGCCAGCTAGGGCTTGAGGAATGGTGTGTTCTCTGAGCTGCGCGCTGCGCGCTGCGCTGCGCTGCTTACTTGTTTCTGTCTGTACATACACATTAATCGGGGGCTGATCCAGCTCCGAGTGGGAGAGGCCTCCATTGTTGTCAGCAGTTTAAATACCTTCAGTCAGAGGAGGTGTTAGATGTGATCCCGGCGGTACGGAAGGCTTGGCAGGTGGGTGTGATTGTTGCCCTGCTCACCACAGAGGCCCGTCCTCCAGGAAAAAAGAAAAAAACGGATTCCTGGGTGACAGTATGTGTCTGGATGTCTGGAGAACAAAGAGGAGGGGATGAGAGAGACGGGATGGGGAGGAGGTTATGGATATTCCCCCCCCAAAAAACAAAATGCACGTTAAGCAGCAGTGCTGCACACACACATACACACGTAGAGAAAGCATTGGTATAAAGTACTTAAGTCCATTTACTCAGATATTTATTACTATTTTGAGGTGTTTGTAGTTAAGTATTTCTGAATTCCAATATGGCCTGCTTTTACGAGATGTACTCATCTCGGATCCAGATATTGTACCTTTACTCTATGCTATGTTTATTAGAAAACATTTGTTTCCGGCTATTTTATTTTTCATTAGGGCTGAGACCTGATTAATTTATTTAACCTAATGAATTTGAAGCATTGTAATTTCCCATCATCCACTGGGTCAAGCAAAGCGTGCTCTGATTGACTACTCTCTTTGCGTCCCAATGCCTGAAACTCGTCCAGTGAAAAAGGTCCTGTGGTGCAAAATCCATGTGTGATTAAAGTTAGTTAATTTTTTCTTAATCACGTAAATTAATCTCAATTGACCAGTTGATTATTATTACAAAACATACAATAACCACTACAGCCATACAGTATATGATTGAAACGGGACGTGTTCTGCATAATTAGTACTTTTTAATTTTGGTACTTCAAGTACATTTTGGTGACAATACTTTTGTAATTTCTTACTTTTTTTTTTTTTTTTTTTTTTTTTTTGAAAGAATGCAGTATTGGTACTTTGACTTAACTGAAGTAATTGAGTACTTGCTCCAGCATTGATAGGTAGTGTATATCATCAGGCTCCACCCAGTACAGTACAGTCGAGTCGAGTCTGAGCCTGCAGTGTGCAGGTGTGATAGATATGCTGCCGGCCTCACAAAAAAAACATACTCACTGTTAATTAACACTGAGCAGGGGCATTTTTGCCATTAGGCAGACTAGGCAGCTGTCCGGGCGCCATGAGGGGCACCTGGGCGACCATCATTTTCATTGCAAACAGAGCAGTGTATATACAGTACATCGATGTTTAACGTTGCAATGCTGGGTAATCATGGAACCAATGAAATTTATTGGTTACGGGGGCTCCAGGGAAAATCTTGCCTAGGGCTCCAAATTGCTTAGAAACGCCACTGACAGTGAGGGTCCACAAAAAAAGTCCTCAGTGTTAACACTTCTTCTGGGTGGCAGGAGAAAATGGTATGCGGACGGCTTCAAGCCGCACCCATACCATTTTTGGTTACAGGACTTTTATTAGTCAAGTAAAGCATCAATAATAACATCAGTTGTTGTTGATTTTGCAACAGACACGCAGCATGCATAAAGCTAAAGGTCTGACTCAGAGAGTTTTCTGTTTTCAATGATGAAATGCTGTTGGTTTAGTGGTGACACAGCTGTAGTTAGTTGGTAGCAGTAGTAGTGGTTCAAATCATTTTAAATATAATAAGCACTTTAATTTGCAAACTGTTTTGCATGCCATCATGTTGGGTGGGTCAGTCTGGGCATTTAGGGCGGGGCATTGCCCCCCAACCATGCCCATGCCTAGATCCGCCCCTGATAGGTCCATTTTCAAAACCGAGTTAAATGAACACTGGATTTTTACGGTAAATTTACTGGCTTTTTTCCCTTTATGATTGTCTTCTCTCTGTCTCCCTCTCTGTCTCCCTCTCTGTCTCCCTCTCTGTCTCTCTCTCTCTCTCTCTCTCTCTCTCTCTCTCTCTCTGTCTCGCTGTAATTCACGCCGCTCATCTGCTTAGGTTTCAGGAGAGACAAATTAAAAGAGGATTCTCATCTGGCTCCTCTGTCACACTGAGCTGCAGGCCTCATGAATCACAATAAATTCTATTAAGCAGTGTTTCCCCCTGCCACCCTCCTCCTCCTCCGCAACCACCCAGGGGGCCTGCTCCTGTCACTGCTAAACATCTGTATTTATTTACACAATCACACACCTAACTAACTGATTCCTAAATGGCCTGCTCCCCCGACACACACGCACAGACACACGCACAGGCACACACACACACGGAGAGAGAAAAAAAAACGCTAATTTTCATTTGTAACATGTCAGAGTGGTGTCATGTTTTTATGAAAAACAAGAAGAAGTCAAAACAACGTCTCAGCAAATAGAACAGAACAGTGCAGGTTATTGTTTGGCGAAGTCTGTCTACCTGCGATTAAAACCATACATGGTCTAGTATTAGTGGCTTCCCTGTAGTGTACATGGACTTCTGGTTACATATTGCTGACATCATACTTATTATTTACGACATTACTTTTACCCAAATAGGCGGTATAATATCTAATCCGATATTAACGATGGAATGCAATCTATTTTTTTTTTTGTCCCAATTTTGTACACGTGTAAGAGGCGACAATACTGAATTGGACTCCTCGATGTGTTATTTTTTTGGCAAAGATGTCTTGCCTTTCTATTTAGGGTTCCTTCCTGGGCTTCTGAATAGTTATGTGATGTTTGTTAATAACGGTTAATACATATTTCAATCAATAAATCAAACCACATGAAATCTCGCTGTCAGAGCAATGTGGAATTTGGTGCCACCATGCAGTTGTGGAAGGTGTAGTGACATCACATTATCAGCTCTAACTCATTTCATACAACTAAAGCTGTGGGTGTGGCTTCAGTTCAGGTGGAGCTACACCCATTAGCTAAACCAGGCATACGTAGGACTTGTTTGGAAATGAGCCCACAGCGGTGTCCTATGTGGTCGTCCGTTTATACTTGGTTTATTATTCGGGGCATTTGGTGCGGTCTTGTTTGTTTATTCAGGTATTCAACTCGTAAGAAAATGCAATATGGAGTCTGCCCATATGTATTGAATTCTTTGCCAGGCGTACCCCAAATATGAAGTCTGTCAACTTGTGGAATTTCGGCTCAGGAGTGCACAAATGGAGTATGTCACACACAGACAACTGCGTTCACAATCAGTGAACACATGGGACAAGGACAGAAAGATTCAGAGATCGCCATGTACTGTTTGTATTTATCGGTGAGATTGGCTGGCCCAACCATCTAGTAAAATAAATAATCACAATGAATAGGAAAAAAAATCCATGGGGTTTGTCCCACTGAAAGTTTACATTGATCAGTCAGCGGTTTGCAAGATTGATTGATGCCTGTTTGAATAGTTTATTGGCAGAAAGGTAATCGCTACAGGGTACAGTCAAGCATAAATTAAATCAGTACAGCGTATACAGTCAATGGGATCACTGAAAAAGTCCTTGCTGTTTTGTTTCCATTCAGGTCCTTCGTGTTCAGTTCATAATCATGACATGAAGATAAAAAGCTGAAAGGTGCGTTTTCAGGCCTGTTTTAAAGGACTGCAGGGATTGACTCTTTTTGAGGGAGGGAGTCAGGGCATTCCAGTGCTGCAGAAGGATAATTTGCCCCGTGTTTGTTTTGAAAGTGGGTGGTACCTCTTGTATTGTGGCTGTGGGAGTCACCGACTGTCAGGTATGCGAGGACGGAGGGCATACTGTAGCTGCACTTGCAATTTTTAAATGTCAGTCCCACTTTAAGTTGCTTAACTCTCTTTTCTACCCCGAGCCACTGCAGGCAAAAGGGGTTGCCGATAGATGTGTCATCTGTCCCAAACCAGGGAGTACTCAAATTAGTTTGTTTTCGGAGCTTTGGACCTTGTCATATTTTTGGTTTATTAGATAAAGTAAAAGATGGGTGTTAATTGTTTTACATTCCCTGCTTTCTTTAGCTTTAGGGATAATAAATAAATAAATAAATAAATAAATAAATAAATAAATAAATAAATAAATAAATAAATAAATAAATAAATAAATAAATAAATAAATAAATAAATTTCAACTGTGATCTACTGAATGTCAAACTGCCATATTGAGTCTGTGGGTCAGGGCATACACACTTTACACTACACATGGAGTGTGTAGTGTAAAGTGCAGTGCGGTGTGCTGCCTCCTTCACATTCAGTAGATCCTGCGAACGTCCGAGTCCATTTATAATTTCCTGGGGTTTAATAGGACTGTAGTAGATCATATTAATTAAAAAAAAAATCACTTTAAAATTTTGCAAACAATTAAGTATTTAGGACCATGTTCAAATGCCACCTCCCATAGCTAAAATCCCTAAAACTAAAGAAAGGAAGGAATGTAAAACAATTAACAGCCATCTAATAACAACCTAAAACATGAACCTTGGTTGAAAAGTTCTCCTTTAATTAATAGGAAAAGAGTATTCAAGAATGCTAAAGCATTGATTAAAACAGCCTTCCTCCTCCTATGTGTGTGTGTGTGTGTGTTAGATACTAGATAGGCATTTAAACGGATGACGCGGGGCTTGGCTTGGCTCTGCCGTGTACTGTAGTGTACTACCTCTCCTCTTGACAGGCTGAGTTGATGTAATACCAGCCCAGCCGCGCGCTGCCTTTCCGCCGGCCTGCTGGAGCGTATAACAACAAGGTAGAAGATACTTCTCCACCTGCCATCATGCAAAGCAAGATCCATGTCTCTTCCTGGCTTCTCTTCCTCTCTAATGAACTAAGTCAAGTGGGTGGTTTCCTGGTTAACTGGGACTGTAGCAGTAGCTGATAGCAGCCAGTTGTTTTGTGCCCAATCCCTCCCCTCTCCTCCCCTCTCTCCCTCCCTCCCCGCTCCATCATAAGAGCCTCACCTCTGCCTGTATGCATGCACGCCAGTATATAAATTGCTGAATCAGTGTCAGTGATAGAGTAATGGCACGGGAGGCATCGTAAATTAGAGCGGCGAGCGATCCCGGGGCGCAGACACTGCCTGTCGTGTCTGAGTGAGCGCCGCGCTCCTGGGCTAATGAATACCTTCATCTGGCCCCCAAGGCAGTCAGCAGATTGCCCCGCGTTGATGGATATTGTCAGCCCCTCTGCCACACCACATTTCATTGCACAATAAACATGGTTGTCAAAACCAAACAAAGTGAAATCAATTTATCCTGTACAGTGAGTGCATGCTAAATGGAATTAACGTACTGTGTAGAGGGGGGATCGGCGGGCGTACGGGTCGGCGGGCGGGTAGGCGGGCGGCGAAGGCAGTGTATTATTTTTGAATTCGCGGTAGGTTACCGTAAGTATAAAGGCCTCGACCGCAGCCTGCATGCAGTGGACTGGCTCTGCCTGTCACACACACACAGACACGATTTGGACTTTGGGCATGCATTTGTAAGAGGGAAAACAGAGCAAAAATGTAATGTTAATGTTTGCAATCCGTGTGTGTGTGTGTGTGTGTGTGTGTCTGAATGATGGCTGTTGAATGTCTGAATGAGCGCTGTTGAATGATTAAATATTTTTAATCTGATTAATCACCGCTTCAAAATTAATTTAATCATGATTAATCACCATGCGAACTATGTCCAAAATGTGTGTGTGTGTGTGTGTGTGTGTGTGTGTGTGTGTGTGTGTGTGTGTGTGTGGGTGTGGGTGTGGGTGTGTGTGCGTGCGCGCGCGCGCATTTGTTTGTTTTTATGCATGTGTTTGCATACTGCATAATACCGGCTTCCCAGGGCATAGCGGTTCGTAGATTAGTCTCTCCCCAGGTATCTGAAGGAGGATCTGATGATGTTGATGATGACGACGTGTGTGTGTGTGTGTGTGTGTGTGTGTGTGTGTGTGTGTGTGTGTGTGTGTGTGTGTGTGTGCGTGTGCGTGTGTGTGTGCTGTAAATGAGTGCCGGCTAACCATCAGATGCCTGGCATGACACAATCTAAACCTCCATTGAGGCTAAATGACCTGCAGATCTTGAGGCCCCTCCTGGCCCCTGCCTGATGTAGCGTGACCGCGTGAAGAGGGAACATTTTCTGATAAAGGGCTTTTACTTTCTGGATTCATAAATGTGTGCACAACTCGCTGTTCGTGTTGGACATGAGCTGCTGGTGCAAAAAACGGATTTGGAAAGGGTCTGTACTGGTCAGAAGGGGCTTTTTTTCCTCCCTTTCTTCTGGACAACTGGACCCCAGCCAGATGGTGTCTGAGCTCCAGCCAAACCCCAGACAAATCCCAGACATTAGGGCTGATCAGAGCAGCGTCCACCAGACCTCTTACTTGGTTTTTTGTTAATCTGGACATCATTGCTGTCCTGTAAATGTTCAACAGTCAATACAAACGAATAAACATAAATGTAAATGTGCTATTGAATGATTTAAAAATATATATTTTTAATCAGTTTAATCACAGCTTCAAATTTAATTTAATCATGATTAATCACCATGCGTATGGCAAAATATGCCATGTTTTCCTGTACAGGATTTGAATATTAAAAAAGGGAAAAAATATTTTTTGGGGAAAAAAAAGATATGTTTATATTTTTAATATTTATCAAATCTACAAGCCCCCCAATGCTTGTAGATCCCTCCAGCTCTACTCTATGGCTCTGGTTACAGGGAGACACACAGCTATGTACTGTATGTCTCCATAAAACCGTGCTCTGCCGATTACCGATTTTTTTTTTCTCGATGAGAAAATGCTCTGTGGGTTGAGTCAGTGTGAGTTTTAATCAGATTAATCAACAAAATTAATTAATGCCATTAACTTGTTATTGGGACAGCCTTATTGGCTTATTGCCTTGTCATTATAGATGACAAACTTTTTCATGAGTTTGCTACTCATGAAAAAGTTTGTCATCTATAATGACAATATGTCAAATTTAAAAGCTGTGCATTACGACACCACTGGCAAAGTATTAGAGCTTACTTGGTTCATCAACTTCGAATAAATAAATAAAAACTCCTGTAGTATTTGATGAACCCAAAAATAATCACTTGAATAATTTCTACACTACTGTCTAGTAAAGTACATGTTTGCGTGTTTACATGCGTGCCACCCTGGGCCCCTGTTTCTGTAACATACTTTTCAAGTGTTATTTTTTTTTGTCAGAGTTTGTCATTTGTGCAGTAGCACATTCGCTGCAAAGAGCGGCACACAGTAGAGTGCTTTCTGCAAATTAGCGGATCATTCTCATGCACTACATCGCAGTTCTCCATTACTCATTAAGAGTGTGATTCTGTTTATCAGCTGAAATGATAATAGAAATCAAACCCCAGGTAACGCGTGCCAAGACTGCTTGTGGAAAGGGCCTTAATGAGAAGGCTTCACATGTGGATGATGAAATATGCATGAGTCATCCCAAGCTTTCTTTCCCAGATTTGAGATCATTAAAGATGTATCGTAGCATATGGAAAGCTTTTTTTCCCCTTCTATTTTTCAAGCCTTGTTTATCAACATGTTTTTGTTTGTTTAAATATTCATATTGCTTTTATTTAATTCTTTCACATCTCACGTATAAAAGGGCGAGCAAATATGCATGCAAAGAGAAATCATTATCAGCCCTGATGTACAGTTTAATGCAGAGAGAAGCCTCTCTTATGCTGATTGTGAATGGCCTGATTGAGAAACAGCACTTTGCACAGTCTGCACTCTCATGTCAACTATTTGCCTTCTGCGTGTGTGCGCGCGTGTGTGTGCGTGCGCGTGTGTGTGTGTGTGTGTGTGTGCGTGCGCGCGCGCTGCCCGATCCTGATTTGTGCATACAGTATGTGTTCAAATGTTCTGTGGTTGAGTGTTTTAATACTGCAGGCTTTTGGCAGCAGGTCGCTCTCTCCTTCCGTAATTTTCAGTTTTCTTCTAAAGAGAGGGCCTGTGTTTTTTATTTATGTTGGCACTTTTGCATGTTTCATAGAAACGTTTTTTTTTTTAATATATAAATGTAAGCTTGAAATGCACGAGGCATAGAAGAGTATAGAGGTGTGAACACTCGCAGAGACAGAGAAAAATATTTGACCGGGAGTTTTTAAGTTCAAGGTTCTTGTTTTTCCCTTAAATGTTTTCTTGGGAGATCGTTGGCTCTCTACCTTGCACTTTTTCGCCGCAGGTAAAACGTGGCCTTTGTTCCCGACAGTGAAAAGAACCGGCGGACCCTCTAGCAGGCCCTACGGTCCATCACTGACCTCCAGTCAGGTGATAGCAGTGATGACAGTGTGGACGGCAGGCAGGGTTCCAGAGAACTTACCCAGTTTGCCTGATTTTTTTTGATGAATGCTTTGCTTGTTTTTGTTTCTTGTTCCTGCAACTGGCATTTTCAGGGAACAAAAAATATGTCGATGTTCTCTTGCAGATCAAATCACCACAGGGGGGCGTTTTTGCCATTAGGCAGACTAGGCAGTTGCCTAGGGTGGCATGGGGGGAGGGGGCAACCATGAGTGGAGGGGAGGACCTCCAGATATGCTTTTTAAAGGATCCCAGGCTAATAAGCCTCATATGGATACAATTATACTATACATTATACTTGTCCTCTATAACTAGAATTGAACATTTAACAGTTTTAGTGCCAAACCCACCTTTTCTGCCTTTTTGTGGCACTAGGGGGCGCCAAAATATTTTATTTCATTTGATTTTATTTTTTACGCGAGTGTCTAAAGCAGTGGCAGTGTTAAAACACATATATGTTATCTAGTTTAAAAATAGTCCATAATTGTATCCCTTGGAGGGCACCATTTTACAGGAGATTTTCTCTGGAGGGGGGGCTCCAGGGAAAATCTTGCCTAGGGCTCCATATTGCTTGGAAACGCCACTGAATCGCCACCATATTCTGCTTTGTTTGTCCAACAGGAGGCGCCAGCACTACTGAGGCGCGGGTCTACAGAGAGGCCCGGGGGAGGAACAACAACGAGCCTCACATCAAGAGGCCCATGAACGCCTTCATGGTCTGGGCCAAAGACGAGAGGCGCAAGATCCTGCAGGCCTTCCCTGACATGCACAACTCCAACATCAGCAAAATCTTGGGTAAACCTTTTTTTTCTCATTCAAAATCCATTCATTCAAATATAATTTTGTGTGTATGTGTAGCAGGCGCCTGCAGCCTCTGTCGTGATGGCCTCCAAAGTCTTGTATCTGCCTCTGGACCAATGGGATGTCCCTTTGGTCTAGTGGTTAAGATGTTGGACTTTCACGTGGGAGACCTGGGTTCGAATCCCGGGTGTTACTTATGTCCACCTTGTATGAGTTAATTAGCACTGGGTGAAAAAATATATAAACATAAAATAATCTCCTGTAAAAAATAAAAGTTCTGAAAATTCCAAAATATTATATTTATGTTTTCTTTATTAGACAGGGCTGTGGCTCATGTAGTAGGGCCTGGGCCCTATACAAACAGCAGCCAAAAAAAAGGAAAAACGTCAAATTGACCAGAAATATGTACACATAAAGACAAACTTCCTGCTTAGACGTCAGAGTCTTTGTCGTACCAGTAAAGGAAATGACGTTCTCTGTAGCATTACCTACAGCATACTTTCCCCAAGAGTCCCATAACGCTATAATTTGGATATTCAACATTTATTCCATCTCTGCTGCCAACTTCTCCTCTGCTGGCCACAGGAGCTGAACTGTACGGCTGCTGACAATAGTCATAAATGCATCATTTTTAAAACGCTGTGCTAAAACCTTCATTCACACTGAACAGTCTACTCTGGTTCTGAACACTGGTAACAGTAGCAGAAGTCTTCCTTAAGTTCAAGTAACTTACTTTCTTTAAAATTGTTTTTAATACTGTCCTTCATTCTCATCTCTAATGATCTGAGCCTCAGTCACCACCCTGACCAGTCTTGTCATTTATTTCTGGACTTTTGAAAGCAGTTTAGCAGCTGCAGTACCCCCGACGTACCGAGGTGGTGGAGGCGCTGATGTGCAGATTATTTAAATCTTAAGTCTATTATAACACTGGTGCTGCATAAAAATCAACAATGGGTGGACATTCTAAACATAGTCGAAATACACAGTTGGAACTGAATACTAAAGCAGGGGAGGAATTATGCAACATAGCATTCATTGAAGACAACATTATGAGGCCAAAATCAAACAAGCTTTTCCTGAGAGCAATTTCTATTGAAGCTCCTATATTATATGAAAGACTGAAAGACTGTTCAAACTTGGCTATTTATATAGCTGTATATACAGTAAATTGTGTAATCAGAGCCATAGAGTATAGCTGGAGGGATCTAAAAGCATTGTGGGCTTGTAGATCATCTATTTTGATAAACATTTAACAGACCTTTTTTCCCAGATACAGCTTTTTTTAATGTTCAAATTCTGTACAGGAAAACATGGCATATTTTGGACATAGTTCAAATGGTGACTAATCACGATTAAATTAATTTTGAAGCTGTGATTAATCAGATTAAAAGATTTAATCCTTCAACACCCCAAATCTATTTTTTTATTATTATTATTTGTTACTGCTTCTCAGTTAGTGGAAGCCTTTTTACATGTGCATATGCAGGGGAAAAAAAATACCTGCACAGCTCTAGTGTGGGGTGTGGGGTTGCGTACCGACGGCGGGGTTAGCAGGGTGAGACCATCGGCGTGTTATCTGATTGGCCACCGTGGATCAATCCACATCGGATGGATTTACTGCACGTCACCCGGTGTAAGTGTTTGTCATGAAAAATGACAGCGAGTAAATGGGTCTTGTCCCCTCAGCATTGAGGGTCCATAGATCACTACTATTAAAAGTGGCGTCACCGCCCCGACGCAGCGTATAGGAAACACCAGGGAGCTGCTGCTAGGCTGTATTTATTACAGCCTGTTGTTGTTTGTGCTATAGTGTTTGAATCAGCACCACGTGCTGCTGGAGCCCCCTTTAAGGTAATGTGAATACAATGCATGCAGCTACCAGGAGCTCTGACATGAATTATACTAACCTTATACAGTACGTCAGGGGTTTTCAACCTTTTTGATGCTAGTAGGGCCCACCATTTATTCAGCATTTGAGACACGGAGGACCACCATTTGAGGACATTTTAGCCCCACAGACCATAAAAAACTAAAGATTTGCTTTTACTTTTGTCCACAATTACAGGCTGGATTTGGGGAAACAAAAACTTGTACACTTCTATGCACACTTCTATAACTGCCCTCTGCCGTTTATCTAAAGCACAGTAGCTAGGTGAAAACTAGGGGCTTATTGACCCCAGGGGCTCACTGGGGACAGCAAGGAACTCCTTATACGTTCAGCACACTATAGTAGAGAGGACTATCCAAGAAAAGAAGACAAAAAAATATATATAATCTTTGAATTAAGTGAAATCACTCAATATACCTTTAAAAAGTGCTCAACTGCATTGTAACCGTAACTGTGTCACGTTCAGGCTCTCGCTGGAAGTCCATGTCCAACCAGGAGAAGCAGCCGTTCTACGAGGAGCAGGCCCGGCTCTCCAAGATCCACCTAGAGAAGTACCCCAACTACAAGTACAAGCCCCGGCCCAAGCGGACCTGCATCATTGACGGGAAGAAGCTGCGCATCGGCGAGTACAAACAGATGATGCGCTCACGGCGACAAGAGATGAGGCAGTTCTTCACTGTGGGGTAGATGCACACACTACTTTAGTCCATAGTACATTTCAAATCAATCAAAATCAATATCCAACATATATTGGCCATTCTACCGAATAGACCTTTAGGTAATCCCCTCCTTAAACTGTTATGGTCCAATCACAGCTAAGCATAACATGTGATAGACAAACCTCTCCACCAATGGCTTTCCTATATGATAAAATATTGTTTTAAAAAATAAATGTCTCTCACACATTTTTCCACTGCATAGGGCATGTCTTGTTGATGGATTTGGAAGAGATTTTGAAGGTCTGGTTCCAGAAATGAACCAGTATTTATTGTGTAAATTCCATGATATTTACATTGGAATGAATGAGCCCCGGCTGGAAAGTGTCCTAGGGTGGACTAGAGGGCGGGGCTTACCTAAAGGTCTATTGGTTCAAAT
>CM076966.1:49766029-49783529 GCA_039105355.1 Benthosema pterotum | reverse complement strand
GCGATGGAGACTCTTCATGCGGACGTAGTTCTCCGTTTTGGCAGCTTATAGTGTTAAGAAGGCCCCAAAAGGAGCTAGTAGTTATCACTCAATGGCGTTTCTAAGCAATTTGGAGCCCTAGGCAAGATTTTCCCTGGAGCCCCCCCTTGCCAAATGGACCCTTACGGGTCCATTTGGCAAGGGGGGGCTCCAGGGAAAATCTCCTGTAAAATGCCGCCCTCCCAAGGGATAAAATTATGAACTATTTTTAAACAAAATTATACATGTGTTTTAAATGTTCAATTCTAGTCATAGAGGACAAGTATACTAGTGTAGTATAGTATAATTTATACAGATGAGGCTTATTAGCCTGAGATGCTTTTAAAGCATGTCTGGAGGTCGCCCCCTCCCCTCATGGCGCCCTAGGCAACTGCTTAGTCTGCCTGATGGCAAAAACACCCCTCAAGGTTTTTTTTTTTTTTTTTACGGTCAAGACTTGTGATTGATCCACTCTCACAGGGCAGAGTGTTTTCTCCCTCCCTGCCTGTGATGCCCTGCCCAGTTGCCCCTCTGACCCCTCTGCCCACGGCAGCACTAACACTCAGGGGGCAACACCATCTGGCTCCGAGAGGGAAGGGAGGGAGGGGAAACAATAAAGTTGGGGTGATGTGTGTGTGCGTGCGTGCGTGCATGCATGCGCGTGCATCTAGAGCCCCCCTCATTGTGCTCTCCATCAAAGTGCTAGTGATAAGGCCCCGACAGGACCTCCCGCCCCGGCCTCGAACGCTCGGCACTGGCGAGCAGATGGAAAACGTACATCAAGCTGTGGGGGATTATTAAAATGGGTGGGTATCATCTCAAACGCACAATTATTAATGCATGAGTCCAGCCATTCTCCTGCCTTGCCCTTGAACCTGGCCGTTCGTTCTACAAAGAGACGAGCACAGTTGAGTTCTCCTCTCTCGCGCTCTCTCTTTTTGTTCCTTTTTTAAAGGGGAACTCCGTCCCGTTTTTCGACATTTTAATATGTCATTAATATACCTTGTTGAGATGTTGTGTGGACAGGATAAAAAAGTTCCCCCAATTCTGTATTTCCTAAAAATAGAGGTCTGAAAAAATCATTAACATGGTGAAATACATCTGATCATCTGACGTCATCAAGATGTATTTCACCATGTTAATGATGTTCCTTTCAGACCCCTTTTTCCTGGAACCAAATGGACCCGATAGGGTCCGCTAGGGTCCATTTGGTTCACATTTGTATCCTCTCAGGAAAATTTTGAAAATGGGTGGAATTCCCCCTTAAGCACTTAGCAAAGAAATATTCAATCCTCAAGCTACAATCTTGCGGTGTCACAAGCTTATGCTTGTATGTAGGACTGCTGTTTCCTTTTGCTGTTAAAAAAGCAGTTAAAACGATATGCCCCAAAATAGGCAGGGTATTAAAATACAGCATCTTTCAAAAATATCAGACCTACAAGCTCTTAGCGATGAGCTTGTAGATCTGCTATTTTTGAGTAAAGGTTCGGCAAATCTTTGAATATACTGTATATGAGGATCATTTTTTCAGAAACTCCTCAGATTTACATTAGAAGACAATGTGTATAAATAAGTGTTGGATGTAAAAGGTCATGGTGATGCTTCTAAAGGAGGTCCTACTGCTGGTCACTGCATTTCTCTCCCATCCCTAGTCGGTACAGATCTTTAATTCTCCCAGTCCTTCTCTACCCATTCAGAGCTGGCTGTTATCACAATAGTTCTACCTTTATTCAAGCATTTAATGTTCAATTTGCCAATTTTTAAGCACCTCATCAACTCCTATTATATTTTCATCACCTTCATTTCTTTCTCTTTCTTTTTTTTATTTTTTATTTTATTCCTTTTTGTGTATTGTTCCTGAGGTACAATGCGTGTTTTTTAATTTTTAATCATTATTTATTTTATTTTTTCCCTCCCACAAACAAACTCTTAATAGATTTCCCTCCAGGTATTATTAAGCTGTTTAACTCCTGTTTGCTGGTGGATTGATGATTGATCGATCGATCGATAGATTGATTTGTATGTGATTGTAAATATTTTCCTGACCATGCCAAACCGATTCAACAGGCTGGTGGTGGCTAGAAAAACGGAACTCTTGATGATGGAACTGAAACTTGACTTGTGCTTATAATGCCACACGGAGTAAGAAAAAAAAAGAAAAGGAAAAAAAGGAAAAAAAGAAAGAAAGGAAAAAAAAAAAAAAAAAAAAAAAAGACGACTTATATCTCACAAGGAGACAATGTTTCATAAGTGTTATAAGCACTGGATATAAATTGTATTTTTTATCGATTCTGACTAATGTGAAGCTGTTGTATGATATAAGAAAAGAATCCCCTGGATGAGTTAAAAAAATGTCCCCCCCGGTTGTTGGACTCGTCGTGGACTCGCTCTCGCAGTTATGAGATTTGGGTCATTTTTTCTGTCTACTTTATTTTCTTTTTTTTGTTTATTTATGCAAAGACACATGTGATGAATGAACACTTTGTTTAAGCTTCAGGGCTGCCTAGGGGGAGAAAAGCAACGCAGCACAAGTGAGCAGAACATTCAACTGCAGGCCTGCATAGTAACTGGTTCTATAGCTGAGAAAAACATTGGACTCTACAGACGTACATACATGGTTATCTTGTATTTGAAAAATGTAAACGTGTGTTTCAACATTTTATTGTATTTATTATTATTAGCCAGTGTTGTTGGCTCTAAAATTTGTCAGCGAAACGTAACAACAAAAGGACAATCAGAAGAAAAGAAGAAAAAAAGATTTATTGGGAATTAGTGAGTTCAAAAAGTATTTCTTTTTCAAAACAAATTCACCATCTCATTTAGATTTTATTGTAAATATAACATAGGAAATAGATTTATATTTTTGTTCATGAGTACTTAGTGAAGTATAAGTTATGCATTTGGCTGTTACATTGTTTTTTTGTTTTGTTTTGTTTTTACATTGGTGTTATGTGGATTCATGTTTTTTTTTTTTTTTAAACCTGACAAGTCACTGTACCTCATGTAGATGCTGAATATTCTGCCTGTCGCAGTGGTGGGGCAAAGTATATCTATAAGTACCACAGTAGTACTTTAGATATTTCTGTTTCAGTCAAATTTGAACCTGAGTGGAGTACAAAGTACATTCTATATTTTAATAGCAATGCATTGCTCCATTCAAATGTAGCACATTTTGAAATAAATTCAAATAATAGTGGGAAAAAATACAAACTAAAATAAATACATAAAAGGCAACCTTAAGTTAGGGTGACCAGATGTAAATTGTTCATTTACGGGACAGAAGTATTGCACGTGTGGGACAAGTGATGTGCCTTGATGTCATATTCAAAAACTTAATTCAGGATTCTAATATAGCAAAAATGCGCTATCTACGATCTACAAGCTTTGTCAGTCACAATGTGGGACAGACGGGCTCAATTTGTGGGACACCTGAACAGTCTTTGATATGAGGGACTGTCCCACGCAAAGAGGGACATCTGGTCACCCTATCCTATACGTACCAATACTCAAGTAGGTAATAAACATATGTGTTAGTGTCCACCACTGCTGAGAGTTCTGCCTGTTGATAGACAACAGTACAGAACTCCAGAACAGAAGACAAAGCACCTCAACCTGCTTGTTTTGGATAATCTTTCCTCACGGGACAATTCATTATTATAGCTGGACAGATTTGACATACAAAAATGTCCTGACAAATAAGGACAGATTTTTTTTTTAATCAACAAGCACTTGCTGTACAAAAACAATGTTTAGCTGGATTAGAACTTGTTTCCGGTCATGATACAATCTTATTGGTAAAACGTTATCCTCACTTTGTGTTTTGTGTTTCTTAAAGCACTCATATGTGGCAAAACTCTGAGGAAAACCTCTGAGGAGCTGATATTTGCAAATACAAATCTGCATGCATTTGGCTTGCGTATAAGGAAGGGAGGGGGGCTTTTTTCGGATTCATATTCGGTTAAAAACACCATTGAGGTTCTTGGAGTTTTTTTTTCCTTTTTTGAATGGTGGGAGTGTGCAAATATTTATTAGTTTTAACGCAGCGGAATGCACAGCTACTTGCGTGCACTCTTTAGTCTCTATACTCACTTTGCCATTTCTCTGTGTTGGAGAATTTTAATGAACAAGTTTCGTGTAGGATTCTCCTCCAGCCATCAGCATACATACATACAGTACAGCAGCCCTCACAATCTTTTAAGTTTTTCCTCTATAAATCCACATTATCATACATACATGCAAAATGCATTCGATTTGAACTGAAGACAAAAGCTTGTACGCTGTTTCAACATTACTTACTGTATTTTGTTGTTCCCTTTTTTTCCTGTCTGGACTTTGTGATGTATATGGTGGGAATGTTCTCTGTATTAATTTAATCAGCACAATTCACTGACATGCTGGACTGACATGCTAGCTGCTGTTCAGAAAGTGTACAATTTGCTGTTCGGGGCAACATGTATAGTTGTCAAAATGGTACTTTTTTTTTGTTTCGCTTTTTAGATTTTGTTTTGTCTCTCGAGCAACACTGTGTGGCCCTTCTATCACTAGGGGCCGCTGTTTTTGAGAATTTTTTGCTGGCAGCCTGATACAGTTTTTCTGCGTTAATAGAAATACTTTTTTCTTGGCAGGTACCTAGGCCCATGGCAAGTATTGTTTGGGTGTTATACTAGAGAAAAATGAAAAAAAATACATAGTGTCTGTTGCTGCTTTGAAAAAAAAAAAGTTTTATGTCTGAATATGTAAATAGTTTATCATAATATCTTGTACAGTCCAGTGTAAAGTTTTTAATTCAACGTAAAAAAAAAAGGTTGCCATCACATTTGTGTTCACATTCTTCTTTATACAGTACAAAAGATCAATTATTTGCTAAGGATATTATTGTTAAAAGGAAAAAAAATAAAAGGGTACTAAAATATTTGTTTTTGTTTGTTTGTTTTTTTGTTTTTTTGCTTGGCTTCAAAGTGTAAACCGGCAAGTCTTTTTTTAATTTTATTTTGTTTTTCTTTTTTTGTTTCCATGTGCAGTATTGACGTGAGGTAAACTTAAGGTGAAATAATTCTTCAGTGGTGTGTATGGAGAGGTTATCTCCTCTGTCGGTAGTATTAATATAATACACTATATCAAAATAAAAGTACACCACCAGATGACATTTTGGACAGTAAAGTTCTGAGTGTTTCATTTTTTTTACACTCAGGATTTTCCTGCTGCTCGGTGTAGAAAAAAATTAGGGAACCTTCACACCGTAGAAGAAAGCCTGTTCATTATCAGTGTCTGACTCTGAGAGTACAAAATAATATGGAGTGTAACATTTTGTACGCTCGGAGCTGAACCAACGCAGGAGTTTTTTTTTTTCACGGTGTAGAAAATGTGTAACACGTTTTTTTTAGGGTTTTTTCTCTCCCTTGCCCGCAGGATGCATTCAGGCATATCGTAACACCATTTTTCTGTATGTACTTCAGTCCATTGATGTAATAACAAGGCAGTGGTGGACTGTAGAAAACTGCCTGTTTAAGCTCATTTACCTCAAGAATTTCCTCCTTTTTCTGTAAAAGTAAGAAATTGTGTGACAAAAAAGCTGTCTCACCATCACTCCATCTTTTGTACTGCTGTTGACACTTACAAATTAAAGAGACATTTTGTTTTACGCTCTGACTCTTCATTTTCTTTCTCAAAAATGCAGTGCGTTGATCGTCTTCGTTCAAAATCACTACAGACATCCGTTTAGTGAATCAATGTGAAGAAAATCTCATGATTCAAACAGGTATGTGTTCTTAAACCTATGTACGTCTTTCATCAGGCTCTGCTGCACATGACACATTAAATATATGGTAAACGCAGGGGCGTTTTAGCCATTAGACAGACTAGGCCGTTGCCTAGGGTGCCATGAGGGGAGGGGGGTGACATGCTTTAAAAGGATCCCAGGCTAATAAGCCTCATAAATACATTATACTTGTCCTCTGTAACTAGAATTGAACGTTTAAAACACATACTATGTTCTTCAGTTTAAAAATAGTTCATTTTATCCCTTGTGGGCACCATTTTACAGGAGATTTTCCCCGGAGCCCCCCCTTACCAAATGGACCCGTAAGGGTCCATTTGGTAAGGGGGGCTCCGGGGAAAATCTTGCCTAGGGCTCCAAATTGCTTAGAAACGCCACTGGGTAAACAGGTGCATATAGCGCCTTTATCCAAGGCGTTTTACATAGATTGTAGATCCCATTCACCCATCAATGGCAGTAGAAACCATGCAAGGTACTGCAGCACATTGGGAGCAATTAGGGGTTACATTTCTCAGGGTCACATCGACACTAACTCTGGGGGGAGCCCGGATTCGAACTGGCCACCTTGTGGTATACCATCCAGCCACTCTACCACTGAACCACCGCCAGCAATAACTAATGGGATATTTTTGAACAATCTGAACAATACTGTTTTCATATTTTTATCTGTTACAGAGACATCAGAAAATTTAAAGGATTCTATGATTTGGGTGATTTCACACAAAAAAAAGCCTGCTAGCAAGATGTGCACTTGCACACACTCTACTGCGTGTGTGTGCAGGCTAAATGATGGAGAGTTGGTTAACCAGATGTAACTCTTTGAAAGCATGAACATGAAACCCAATGGACCCGCATAATAAACATGAAACCAAATGAACTACATGTAAACATGTAAACCAAATACGTAGCGAACCAAATGGACGCGCTAACGGTGTGCTGGAACTAAATGCAGAAGCGCAGCGCGGATTGATATGAGCATAGCTGTTTGCACTTTGGGGACCTTGATTATGCACCGGTCAGATATAAGGTGGAGCGGTCCGTTATAGTGACATACAGTATGTGACCGCTCACGTGACGAGAACGCTGGCTTCTGATTGGAGCATTCATTCAAGCCATGTAATAAATATATACTGTATATATATTCTGGTTGAAATACAACATAAACAACTCATCATTCTGAGGGTGACGGTTAATTGAAGTGCCTTGATAGGTCATGTTTGATCAGCGTAAATCATTATCTGCGCTTTTAATTGATAGTGGTTGACGTGAATGCACCACACAGTGAGAGCATAAAATAACCTTCCGTCCTACTGTTGAAAGAGACAGAATGATGAATGGGTGATTACGCAGAGCCGAGGGTGGGGAGGGGGGGGGATCTATAAAACAACATTAATTTATTGCCTGTATACTCTGATTTAGATATTTGTCTAGTTGGGTGCAGTGGTGGAAACTCTATGTTGGCTGCGGGGCTGCAGCCCCCCTGAGGAGAGTTAAATTGTACTCTAACTGTAAGTTTTCACACCTGGGCCGCAAGTCTCAGGGTCGGGGAAGTGGCCGATGGTCGGCTGGACACAACAGAGCCATCAGATGTGCAAATGCTAATCAGGTGGATTTTGATTTACCTGCACTTGGCTTGGCTAGAGGAGGCTCTAGCCAAGCCAATACAACAGTGCGCAGCCCCCATGAAGATTATAAAGAGACACTCCCATAGCAGATGATTGTGTCCTTTGTTAGGGTGACCAGATGTCCCTCGATCTTTGCGTGGGACAGTCCCAAAGGGTTAATATGCATATTAACCCCCAAATGGTTAATACGATTTAAAAAAACACACCTGTGTGAAGTGAAGTGGTGCGACGGCCTTTTGAGGGGGAGACACAACCATCTACCGGTATGAACACAACATCAGAGCACTCTGCCTTGTGAAATTATTCGTAGGTTTATCAAGTTTGAACCCAATAGTCATTCTTAGCTACTGTGTCTACTGTGTGACAATCAAGTGAACAGTATTTCTTATAGCTTGTTTTCACTGTGAATTATGTATTTAACAAAATAGTGTGAGATACTGTGTTATGTATTTTGTTCTAGTTTCTTCAAAGTCAATCAATCATAACTAGTCACTAGTTCAAGACTGGGCCAGACTACATCTTTCTCTTTATGTCATTCTCAGGACGGCTTCAACAATTTGAATAATAAAACGTATACTGGGCCAGATCTGAATAGTTATGATTGATTTAAGTTAGTCTGTCCTCAATCTGACTCTCTCTGATTCATCCAGGGATGTCTGTCTTCAGTGGACAGGATCTGTGTTGGTTGAAATCAGGGGATATTCTGGACCAGATTTGACTAGTCTTGGATTGCCTTGATCTGGACACAATCAAGACGACACTAATTCGTCACGGCCATCACCTTGTTTACTGGGTATAGTATGTCGTTGTGGAGGATTTAAAAAAAAAAGATGAAATTGATGAATGGTTTTTAGTTGCTTTTGAGAATTTGTTTTGACCATGTCCTGTCATTTTTCAAATTCATGTAAATGAATGTGATTGCTGTTGAACCTGTAAATGACAACAAAACAAACACCAAGGCACTGGTGGTGGTACTTCTGGTTTACCGGAACAGGGTTCAACTCCCTGCAGTGCCCTGCTCAATGTGTTGTATTTACATGGTTTACTATCATGCTCGAGGATTAAAACAAAAAAACGAAATCAACAAAAAAAAAAACATAAGGCCATGGTCTGTGACGGCATACTATTGTTGTTTTTCATTTTCGAGGATTTACGAAAAATAGGAGAAGAAATAACAGGCTATAGCACCTGGTCTTGAATTAGATGGTATAGTAAGCCGATTTTCATTGTTTTTGAGGATTTACAAAAAATGGTAGGGTAGCATGTCGAAAATAGACGAAAAATGACGAAAAATTACGAAATTGAAGAAAAACGACAGGCTATGGAACCTGGTCTCGGACAACATGCTATGGGATGCCATTTTTCATTGTTTGTGACTGTTTAAAAAAAAAAGTCAAAACCTGGCAAAAATTACAGGCACACGGTCCTGCACAGCATGCCGTTATTCATCGTTTTGAGGATATCTGAGGATTTTCGGAAAATGATGAAACCTGGAAAAAACACAAGGCTATAGCCTTACGGTCTTGCACAGCATGCTGTTTTTCATCGTTTTGAGGATTTTTGAGGATTTTTGAAAAATGTCAAAATTTTGAAAAACATTTTAGTATCGCGTTCGAGACCATGTACTATAGCCCATGGTTTTTCTTCGATTTCGACATTTTTTCAAAAGCGCTCAAAAACGACAAAAATGACATTTTAGTCTGCTTCGAGACCATGTACTATAGCCCATGGTTTTTCTTCGATTTCGACATTTTTTTTCAAAAACGCTCAAAAACAACGAAAAACGCCATACTATAGTATGGCGTACGAGACCGTGTACTATAGCCCATGGTTTTTCTTCGATTTCGACATTTTTTCAAAACGCTCAAAAACGCTCCGAGACCGTGTACTATAGCCCATGTTTTTTTTTCGATTTCGACATTTTTCAAAAACGCTCAAAAACAGACGAAAAACGCCATACTATAGCATGGCGTCCGAGACCGTGTACTATAGCCCATGTTTTTTTTTCGATTTCGACATTTTTTAAAAACGCTCAAAAACGACGAAAAACGTCATTTTAGTCTGGCGTTCGAGACCATGTACTATAGCCCATGGTTTTTCTTCGATTTCGACATTTTTTCAAAACGCTCAGAGACCGTGTACTATAGCCCATGTTTTTTCCGATTTCGACATTTTTTCAAAAAAGTTCAAAAACGACGAAAACCGCCATACTATAGCATGGCGTCCGAGACCGTGTACTATAGCCCATGGTTTTTCTTCGGATTCAACATTTTTTTGAAACGCTCAAAAACGCTCCGAGACCGTGTACTATAGCCCATGTTTTTTCTTCGATTTCGACATTTTTTCAAAACGCTCCGAGACCGTGTACTATAGCCCATGGTTTTTTTCGATTTCGACATTTTTTCAAAAACGCTCAAAAACGACGAAAAACGCCATTTTAGTATGGCGTTCGAGACCATGTACTATAGCCCATGTTTTTTTTCGATTTCGACATTTTTTCAAAAACGCTCAAAAACGACGAAAAACGCCATTTTAGTATGGCTTCGAGACCATGTACTATAGCCCATGGTTTTTCTTCGATTTCGACATTTTTTCGAAACGCTCAAAAACGCTCCGAGACCGTGTACTATAGCCCATGTTTTTTTTTCGATTTCGACATTTTTTCAAAAACGCTCAAAAACGACGAAAAACGCCATTTTAGTATGGCGTTCGAGACCATGTACTATAGCCCATGGTTTTTCTTCGATTTCGACATTTTTTCAAAACGCTCAAAAACGCTCCGAGACCGTGTACTATAGCCCATGGTTTTTTTCGATTTCGACATTTTTTCAAAAACGCTCAAAAAACGAAAAACGCCATTTTAGTATGCCGTTCGAGACCATGTACTATAGCCCATGGTTTTTCTTCGATTTCGACATTTTTTCGAAACGCTCAAAAACGCTCCGAGACCGTGTACTATAGCCCATGGTTTTTTTTCGATGTCGACATTTTTTCAAAAACGCTCAAAAACGACGAAAAAACGCCATTTTAGTCTGGCGTTCGAGACCATGTACTATAGCCCATGGTTTTTCTTCGATTTCGACATTTTTTCGAAACGCTCAAAAACGCTCCGAGACCGTGTACTATAGCCCATGTTTTTTTTTTTCGATTTCGACGTTTTTTCAAAAACGCTCAAAAACAACGAAAAACGCCATATTATAGCATGGCGTTCGAGACCGTGTACTATAGCCCATGGTTTTTCTTCGATTTCGACGTTTTTTCGAAACGCTCAAAAACGCTCCGAGACCGTGTACTATAGCCCATGTTTTTTTTTTTTCGATTTCGACATTTTTTTCAAAAACGCTCAAAAACGACGAAAAACGCCATTTTAGTATGGCGTTCGAGACCATGTACTATAGCCCATGGTTTTTCTTCGATTTCGACATTTTTTCAAAAGTGCTCAAAAACGACGAAAAACGCCATTTTAGTATGGCGTTCGAGACCATGTACTATAGCCTATGGTTTTTCTTCGATTTCGACATTTTTTCAAAACGCTCAAAAACGTTCCGAGACCGTATACTATAGCCCATGTTTTTTTTTCCGATTTCGACATTTTTTCAAAAACGCTCAAAAACAACGAAAAACGCCATACTATAGTATGGCGTCCGAGACCGTGTACTATAGCCCATGTTTTTTTCGATGTCAACATTTTTCAAAAACGCTCAAAAACGACGAAAAACGCCATTTTAGTCTGGCGTTCGAGACCATGTACTATAGCCCATGTTTTTTCTTCGATTTCGACATTTTTTCGAAACGCTCAAAAACGTTCCGAGACCGTGTACTATAGCCCATGTTTTTTTTTTTTTCGATTTCGACATTTTTTCAAAAACGCTCAAAAACAACGAAAAACGCCATACTATAGCATGGCGTCCGAGACCGTGTACTATAGCCCATGGTTTTTCTTCGATTTCGACATTTTTTCGAAACGCTCAAAAACGCTCCGAGACCGTGTACTATGGCCCATGTTTTTCTTCGATTTCGACATTTTTTCGAAACGCTCAAAAACGCTCCGAGACTGTGTACTATGGCCCATGTTTTTTTTTTTCGATTTCGACATTTTTTCAAAAACGCTCAAAACGCTCAAAAACGCTCCGAGACTGTGTACTATAGCCCATGGTTTTTTTCGATTTCGACATTTATTCAAAAACGCTCAAAAACGACGAAAAACGCCATTTTAGTATGGCGTTCGAGACTATGTACTATAGCCCATGTTTTTTCTTCGATTTCGACATTTTTTCAAAAGCGCTCAAAAACGACGAAAAATGACATTTTAGTCTGGCGTTCGAGACCATGTAGCCTAATATAGCCTATGGTTTTTCTTCGATTTCGACATTTTTTCGAAACGCTCCAAAACGTTCCGAGACCGTATACTATAGGCCATGTTTTTTTTTTCGATTTCGACATTTTTTCAAAAACGCTCAAAAACAACGAAAAACGCCATACTATAGTATGGCGTCCGAGACCGTGTACTATAGCCCATGGTTTTTCTTCGATTTCGACATTTTCTCGAAACGCTCAAAAACGCTCCGAGACCGTGTGCTATAGCCCATGTTTTTTTTTCGATTTCGACATTTTTTCAAAAACGCTCAAAAACGACGAAAAACGCCATTTTAGTATGGCGTTCGAGACCATGTACTATAGCCCATGGTTTTTCTTCGATTTCGACATTTTTTCGAAACGCTCAAAAACGCTCCGAGACCGTGTACTATAGCCCATGGTTTTTTTCGATTTCGACATTTTTTAAAAAACGCTCAAAAACTACGAAAAACGCCATACTATAGCATGGCGTCCGAGACCGTGTACTATAGCCCATGGTTTTTCTTCGATTTCGACATTTTTTCGAAACGCTCAAAAACGCTCCGAGACCGTGTACTATAGCCCATGTTTTTTTTTCGATTTCGACATTTTTTCAAAAACGCTCAAAACGCTCAAAAACGCTCAAAAACGCTCCGAGACTGTGTACTATAGCCCATGGTTTTTTTTCGATTTCGACATTTATTCAAAAACGCTCAAAAACGACGAAAAACGCCATTTTAGTATGGCGTTCGAGACTATGTACTATAGCCCATGTTTTTTCTTCGATTTCGACATTTTTTCAAAAGCGCTCAAAAACGACGAAAAATGACATTTTAGTCTGGCGTTCGAGACCATGTACTATAGCCTATGGTTTTTCTTCGATTTCGACATTTTTTCGAAACGCTCCAAAACGTTCCGAGACCGTATACTATAGGCCATGTTTTTTTTCGATTTCGACATTTTTTCAAAAACGCTCAAAAACAACGAAAAACGCCATACTATAGTATGGCGTCCGAGACCGTGTACTATAGCCCATGGTTTTTCTTCGATTTCGACATTTTCTCGAAACGCTCAAAAACGCTCCGAGACCGTGTGCTATAGCCCATGGTTTTTTTCGATTTCGACATTTTTTCAAAAACGCTCAAAAACGACGAAAAACGCCATTTTAGTATGGCGTTCGAGACCATGTACTATAGCCCATGGTTTTTCTTCGATTTCGACATTTTTTCGAAACGCTCAAAAACGCTCCGAGACCGTGTACTATAGCCCATGGTTTTTTTTCGATTTCGTCATTTTTTCAAAAACGCTCAAAAACGACGAAAAACGCCATTTTAGTATGCCGTTCGAGACCATGTACTATAGCCCATGGTTTTTCTTCGATTTCGACATTTTTTCGAAACGCTCCGAGACCGTGTACTATAGCCCATGTTTTTTTGTGATTTCGACATTTTTTCGAAACGCTCAAAAACGCTCCGAGACCGTGTACTATAGCCCATGTTTTTTTTTCGATGTCGACATTTTTTCAAAAACGCTCAAAAACGACAAAAAACGCCATTTTAGTCTGGCGTCCGAGACCGTGTACTATAGCCCATGGTTTTTCTTCGATTTCGACATTTTTTCGAAACGCTCAAAAACGCTCCGAGACCGTGTACTATAGCCCATGTTTTTTTTCGATTTCGACATTTTTTCAAAAACGCTCAAAAACGACGAAAAACGCCAAACTATAGCATGGCGTCCGAGACCGTGTACTATAGCCCATGGTTTTTCTTCGATTTCGTCATTTTTTCGAAACGCTCAAAAACGCTCCGAGACCGTGTACTATAGCCCATGTTTTTTTTTTCGATTTCGACATTTTTTCAAAAACGCTCAAAAACGACGAAAAACGCCAAACTATAGCATGGCGTCCGAGACCGTGTACTATAGCCCATGGTTTTTCTTCGATTTCGACATTTTTTCGAAACGCTCAAAAATGCTCCGAGACCGTGTACTATAGCCCATGTTTTTTTTTTTCGATTTCGACATTTTTTCAAAAACGCTCAAAAACGACGAAAAACGCCATACTATAGCATGGCGTCCGAGACCGTGTACTATAGCCCATGGTTTTTCTTCGATTTCGACATTTTTTCGAAACGCTCAAAAATGCTCCGAGACCGTGTACTATAGCCCATGTTTTTTTTCGATTTCGACATTTTTTCAAAAACGACGAAAAACGCCATACTATAGCATGGCGTCCGAGACCGTGTACTATAGCCCATGGTTTTCCTCGATTTCGACATTTTTTCGAAACGCTCAAAAACGCTCCGAGACCGTGTACTATAGCCCATGGTTTTTCTTCGATTTCGACGATTTTTCAAAACGCTCAAAAACAAGGAAAAACGCCATACTATAGCATGGCGTCCGAGACCGTGTACTTAGACCCATGGTTTTCCTCGATTTCGACATTTTTTCGAAACGCTCAAAAACGCTCCGAGACCGTGTACTATAGCCCATGTTTTTTTCGATTTCGACATTTTTTCAAAAACGCTCAAAAACAACGAAAAACGCCATACTATAGCATGGCGTCCGAGACCGTGTACTATAGTCCATGGTTTTTCTTCGATTTCGACATTTTTTCGAAACGCTCAAAAACGCTCCGAGACCGTGTACTATGGCCCATGTTTTTTCCGATTTCGACATTTTTTCAAAAACGCTCAAAAACGCTCCGAGACTGTGTACTATAGCCCATGGTTTTTTTTTCGATTTCAACATTTATTCAAAAACGCTCAAAAACGACGAAAAACGCCATTTTAGTATGGCGTTCGAGACTATGTACTATAGCCCATGTTTTTTCTTCGATTTCGACATTTTTTCAAAAGCGCTCAAAAACGACGAAAAATGACATTTTAGTCTGGCGTTCGAGACCATGTACTATAGCCTATGGTTTTTCTTCGATTTCGACATTTTTTCGAAACGCTCCAAAACGTTCCGAGACCGTATACTATAGGCCATGTTTTTTTTTCGATTTCGACATTTTTTCAAAAACGCTCAAAAACAACGAAAAACGCCATACTATAGTATGGCGTCCGAGACCGTGTACTATAGCCCATGGTTTTTCTTCGATTTCGACATTTTCTCGAAACGCTCAAAAACGCTCCGAGACCGTGTGCTATAGCCCATGTTTTTTTTTCGATTTCGTCATTTTTTCAAAAACGCTCAAAAAACGACGAAAAACGCCATTTTAGTATGGCGTTCGAGACCATGTACTATAGCCCATGGGTTTTTCTTCGATTTCGACATTTTTCCGAAACGCTCAAAAACGCTCCGAGACCGTGTACTATAGCCATGGTTTTTTTCGATTTCGTCATTTTTTCAAAAACGCTCAAAAACGACGACGAAAAAAAAACCCATTTTAGTATGCCGTTCGAGACCATGTACTATAGCCCATGTTTTTTCTTCGATTTCGACATTTTTCGAAACGCTCGAGACGTGTACTATAGCCCATGTTTTTTTTCGATGTCGACATTTTTCAAAAACGCTAAAAAACGACAAAAAAACGCCATTTTGTCTGGCGTCCGAGACCGTGTACTATTAGCCCATGGTTTTTCTTCGATTTCGTCTTTTTTCGAAAACGCTCAAAAAACGCTCCGAGACCGTGTACTATAGCCCATGTTTTTTTTTTCCGATTTCGACATTTTTTCAAAAACGCTCAAAAACGACGAAAAACGCCAAACTATAGCATGGCGTCCGAGACCGTGTACTATAGCCCATGGTTTTTCTTCAATTTCGACATTTTTTCGAAACGCTCAAAAATGCTCCGAGACCGTGTACTATAGCCCATGTTTTTTTTTCGATGTCGACATTTTTTCAAAAACGCTCAAAAACGATGAAAAACGCCATACTATAGCATGGCGTCCGAGACCGTGTACTATAGCCCATGGTTTTTCTTCGATTTCGACATTTTTTCGAAACGCTCAAAAATGCTCCGAGACCGTGTACTATAGCCCATGGTTTTTTTTCGATTTCGACATTTTTTCAAAAACGACGAAAAACGCCATACTATAGCATGGCGTCCGAGACCGTGTACTATAGCCCATGGTTTTCCTCGATTTCGACATTTTTTCGAAACGCTCAAAAACGCTCCGAGACCATGTACTATAGCCCATGGTTTTTCTTCGATTTCGACGATTTTTCAAAACGCTAAAAAACAACGAAAAACGCCATACTATAGCATGGCGTCCGAGACCGTGTACTATAGCCCATGGTTTTCCTCGATTTCGACATTTTTTCGAAACGCTCAAAAACGCTCCGAGACCGTGTACTATAGCCCATGTTTTTTTCGATTTCGACATTTTTTCAAAAACGCTCAAAAACTACGAAAAACGCCATACTATAGCATGGCGTCCGAGACCGTGTACTATAGCCCATGGTTTTTCTTCGATTTCGACATTTTTTCGAAACGCTCAAAAACGCTCCGAGACCGTGTACTATGGCCCATGTTTTTTCCGATTTCGACATTTTTTCAAAAACGCTCAAAAACGCTCAAAAACGCTCCGAGACTGTGTACTATAGCCCATGGTTTTTTTTCGATTTCGACATTTATTCAAAAACGCTCAAAAACGACGAAAAACGCCATTTTAGTATGGCGTTCGAGACTATGTACTATAGCCCATGTTTTTTCTTCGATTTCGACATTTTTTCAAAAGCGCTCAAAAAACGACGAAAAATTGGACATTTTAAGTCGGCGTTCGGACCATGTACTATAGCCTATGGTTTTTCTTCGATTTCGACATTTTTTCAAAACGCTCCAAAAGCTCCGAGACCGTATTCTATAGGCCATGTTTTTTTTTCGATTTCGACATTTTTTTCAAAATGCTCAAAAACAACGAAAAAACGCCTACTATAGTATGGCGTCTGAGACCGTGTACTATAGCCCATGGTTTTTCTTCGATTTCGACATTTTCTCGAAACGCTCAAAAACGCTCCGAGACCGTGTTGTGACTATAGCCATGGTTTTTTTTCGATTTTTGTCATTTTTTCAAAAAACGCTCAAAACGACGGAAAAACGCCATTTTTAGTATGGCGTTCGAGACCATGTACTATAGCCCATGTTTTTTCTTCGATTTCGTCCATTTTTTCGAAACGCTCCGAGACCGTGTACTATAGCCATGTTTTTTTTTTGTGATTTCGAATTTTTTTCGAAACGCCAAAAACGCTCAAAATCGACGAAAAAACGCAACTATAGCCATGGCGTCCCGAACCGTGTACTATAGCCCAGGTTTTTCTTCGATTTCGTCTCATTTTTTTCGAAACGCTCAAAAACGCTCCGAGAACGTTGTAAATATAGCCCATGTTTTTTTTTTTTTCGATTTCGACATTTTTCCTAAAACGCTCAAAAACGACGAAAAAAAGCAAACTATAGTTTGGCGTCAAGACCGTGTACTATAGCCCATGGTTTTTCTTCGATTTCGACATTTTTTCGAAACGCTCAAAAATGCTCCGAGACCGTGTACTATAGCCCATGTTTTTTTTTTCGATTTCGACATTTTTTCAAAAACGCTCAAAAACGATGAAAAACGCCATACTATAGCATGGCGTCCGAGACCGTGTACTATAGCCCATGGTTTTTCTTCGATTTCGACATTTTTTCGAAACGCTCAAAAATGCTCCGAGACCGTGTACTATAGCCCATGGTTTTTTTTTCGATTTCGACATTTTTTCAAAAACGACGAAAAACGCCATACTAGAGACAGTGCGCGCGACCGTGTTA
>CM076966.1:49671635-49765529 GCA_039105355.1 Benthosema pterotum | reverse complement strand
CATGGTTTTTCTTCGATTTCGACATTTTTTTTAAAAAACGCTCAAAAACAACGAAAAACGCCATACTATAGCATGGCGTCAGAGACCGTGTACTATAGCCCATGGTTTTTCTTCGATTTTGACATTTTTTCAAAAACGACGAAAAACACCATTTTAGTATGGCGTCCAAGACCATGTACTATAGCCCATGGTTTTTCTTCGATTTCGACATTTTTCAAAAACGCTCAAAAACAACGAAAAACGCCATACTATAGCAAGGCGTCCGAGACCGTGTACTATAGCCCATGGTTTTTCTTCGATTTCAACATTTTTCAAAAATGCTCAAAAACAACGAAAAACGCCATACTATTGCATGGCGTCCGAGACCGTGTACTATAGCCCATGGTTTTTCTTCGTTTTCGACATTTTTTCGAAAGGCTCAAAAATGCTCTGAGACCGTGTACTATAACCCATGGTTTTTCTTCGATTTCGACATTTTTTCAAAAACGCTCAAAAACGACGAAAAACGCCATTTTAGTATGGCGTCCGAGACCATGTACTATAGCCCATGGTTTTTCTTCAATTTCGACATTTCTTCGAAACGCTCAAAAAACGCTCCGAGACGTGTACTATAGCCCATGGTTTTTCTTCGATTTCGACATTTTTTCAAAACGCTCAAAAACGACAAAAAACGCCATTTTAGTATGGCGTCCGAGACCATGTACTATAGCCCATGGTTTTTCTTCGATTTCGACATTTTTTCAAAAACGCTCAAAAACGACGAAAAACGCAATTTTAGTATGGCGTCCGAGACCATGTACTATAGCCCATGTTTTTTCTTCGATTTCAACATTTTTTCAAAACGCTCAAAAACGCTCCGAGACCGTGTACTATAGCCCATGGTTTTTCTTCGATTTCGACATTTTTTCAAAAACGCTCAAAAACGACGAAAAACGCAATTTTAGTATGGCGTCCGAGACCATGTACTATAGCCCATGTTTTTTCTTCGATTTCAACATTTTTTCAAAACGCTCAAAAACGCTCCGAGTCGAGACCGTGTACTATAGCCCATGGTTTTTCTTCGATTTCGACATTTTTTCAAAAACGCTCAAAAACGACGAAAAACGCCATTTTAGTATGGCGTCCGAGACCGTGTACTATATATAGCCCATGGTTTTTCTTCGATTTCCACATTTTTTCAAAACGCTCAAAAACGCTCCGAGACCGTGTACTATAGCCCATGGTTTTTCTTCGATTTCGACATTTTTTTTAAAACGCTCAAAAACAACGAAAAACGCCATACTATAGCATGGCGTCAGAGACCGTGTACTATAGCTCATGGTTTTTCTTCGATTTTGACATTTTTTCGAAACGCTCAAAAACGATCCGAGACCGTGTACTATAGCCCATGGTTTTTCTTCGATTTCGACATTTTTTCAAAAACGCTCAAAAACGACGAAAAACACCATTTTAGTATGGCGTCCAAGACCATGTACTATAGCCCATGGTTTTTCTTCGATTTCGACATTTTTCAAAAACGCTCAAAAACAACGAAAAACGCCATACTATAGCAAGGCGTCCGAGACCGTGTACTATAGCCCATGGTTTTTCTTCGATTTCAACATTTTTCAAAAATGCTCAAAAACAACGAAAAACGCCATACTATTGCATGGCGTCCGAGACCGTGTACTATAGCCCATGGTTTTTCTTCGTTTTCGACATTTTTTCGAAAGGCTCAAAAATGCTCTGAGACCGTGTACTATAACCCATGGTTTTTCTTCGATTTCGACATTTTTTCAAAAACGCTCAAAAACGACGAAAAACGCCATACTATAGCATGGCTTCAGAGACCGTGTACTATAGCCCATGGTTTTTCTTCGATTTCGACATTTTTTCGAAACGCTCAAAAACGACGAAAAACGCCATACTATAGCATGGCTTCAGAGACCGTGTACTATAGCCCATGGTTTTTCTTCGATTTCGACATTTTTTCAAAACGCTCAAAAACGCTCCGAGACCGTGTACTATAGCCCATGGTTTTTCTTCGATTTCGACATTTTTTCAAAAACGCTCAAAAACGACGAAAAACGCTATTTTAGTATGGCGTCCGAGACCATGTACTATAGCCCATGGTTTTTCTTCGATTTCGACATTTTTTCAAACGCTCAAAAACGCTCCGAGACCGTGTACTATAGCCCATGGTTTTTCTTCGATTTCGACATTTTTTCAAAACGCTCAAAAACGCTCCGAGACCGTGTACTATAGCCCATGGTTTTTCTTCGATTTCGACATTTTTTCAAAACGCTCAAAAACGACGAAAAACGCCATACTATAGCATGGCGTCAGAGACCGTGTACTATAGCCCATGGTTTTTCTTCGATTTCGACATTTTTTCGAAAGGCTCAAAAACGCTCCGAGACCGTGTACTATAGCCCATGGTTTTTCTTCGATTTCGACATTTTTTCAAAATGCTCAAAAACGCTCCGAGACCGTGTACTATAGCCCATGGTTTTTCTTCGATTTCGACATTTTTTCAAAAACGATGAAAAACGCCATACTATAGCATGGCGTCAGAGACCGTGTACTATAGCCCATGGTTTTTCTTCGATTTCGACATTTTTTCAAAAACGCTTAAAAACGACGAAAAACGCCATTTTAGTATGGCGTCCGAGACCGTGTACTATAGCCCATGATTTTTCTTCAATTTCCACATTTTTTCAAAACGCTCAAAAACGCTCCGAGACCGTGTACTATAGCCCATGGTTTTTCTTCGATTTTGACATTTTTTAAAAAACGCTCAAAAACAACGAAAAACACCATTTTAGTATGGCGTCAGAGACCGTGTACTATAGCCCATGGTTTTTCTTCGATTTCGACATTTTTTCAAAAACGCTCAAAAACGACGAAAAATGCCATTTTAGTATGGGGTCCGAGACCATGTACTATAGCCCATGGTTTTTCTTCGATTTTGACATTTTTTAAAAAACGCTCAAAAACAACGAAAAAACACCATTTTAGTATGGCGTCAGAGACCGTGTACTATAGCCCATGGTTTTTCTTCGATTTCGACATTTTTTCAAAAACGCTCAAAAACAACGAAAAATGCCATTTTAGTATGGCGTCAGAGACCATGTACTATAGCCCATGGTTTTTCTTCGATTTCGACATTTTTTCAAAACGCTCAAAAACGCTCCGAGACCGTGTACTATAGCCCATGGTTTTTCTTCGATTTCGACATTTTTTAAAAACTCTCAAAAACGACGAAAAACGCCATACTATAGCATGGGGTCAGAGACCGTGTACTATAGACCATGGTTTTTCTTCGATTTCGACATTTTTTCGAAACGCTCAAAAACGCTCCGAGGCCGTGTACTATAGCCCATTGTTTTTCTTCGATTTCGACATTTTTTTTAAAAACGCTCAAAAACGACGAAAAACGCCATTTTAGTATGGCGTCCAAGACCGTGTACTATAGCCCATGGTTTTTCTTCGATTTCGACATTTTTTCAAAACGCTCAAAAACGCTCCGAGACCGTGTACTATAGCCCATGGTTTTTTTCGATTTCGACATTTTTTCAAAAACGCTCAAAAACAACGAAAAACGCTATACTATAGCATACACCGACACCGCTTAAGACAGGAACGCACTTCCGGTTTCTGGCGTGGGGTAAACTTTGGCTTCGTCTCCATTAGATATCAATGCGCGATGATGCAGGTAGTGCAATGCCGACTGCTGTTTTACGTTTGCAAAACCAATAACAAAAAAATCCCGAATTAATATTTATACGTTTGCCATCAAAAGTAACAGTTAGAAGGACAAAATAGCTTCAAACCATCCGCCGAGAGGATGAATTCGGAAGGCTGTGGAGCCCTACTACAAAGCCTGTTTACATCTGCAGTCTCCACTTTGTTACTGGTAAGTTAGTGAACGCAAATATTGAAGGTTACCAAGTTGTTGTAACTGTATAACAATGTGGAAAATATAGCGTTATTGACCTCGTGATTATTAATACATAGATCTTGTTTAGTTAAAGTGCTGTTTGTTTATATTTAGCTCAGCTTTACCCACAACGCAACATATCGTCTTCAACAGAGGACTTAAAGGGGAATTCCACCCATTTTAAAAAGTTTCCTGAGAGGATACAAATGTGTACCATTTGCACCCTCTCAGGAAAAAAAAATCATTAACATGATGAAATACATCTTGATGATGGATGTCATCAGATGTATTTCACCATGTTAATGATTTCTTTCAGACCTCCATTTTTAGAATTGGGGGAACTTTTTATCATGTCCACACAACATCTCTAATGTATATTAATGACATTAAAATGTTGAAAATGGGGTTTCCCCTCTAACAATGGCTTAAATCAGTGGTCCCCAAACTTTTTTCACAACAAGGACCCCCAGCCTGACATGCATAAGTCTATTTAAGTGAACCCTGGGACCAGCGAGTTATACTGTAAAATCGGTGCCAATCAGAGGGTGTACAAATGGGACCAAATGGACTCAGACCAAATGTCAAGTCAACTAATAATGGCATTTCTTTCTCAAGCACGTTTAAATGTAAAATAATTTGGATTTGAGATGTTTTTTCGAAATTTCGACATTTTTTGAAAATCCTCAAAAATCCTCAAAACAATGAAAAACAGCATGCTGTGCAAGACCAAAAGGCTATAGCCTTGTGTTTTTGCCAGGTTTCATCATTTTTCATCATTTTTTCGAAAATGCTCAAAACGATGAAAAAAATGTAAGGCCTTGCGTTTTTTCAAAATTTCGACATTTTTTGAAAATCCTCAAAAATCCTCAAAACAATGAAAAACAGCATGCTGTGCAAGACCAGGAGGCTATAGCCTTGTGTTTATGCCAGATTTTGTCATTTTTCATCATTTTTCGAAAATGCTCAAAACGATGAAAAAGCGTAAGGCTATAGCCTTGCGTTTTTTTGAAATTTCGACATTTTTCGAAAATCCTCAAAAATCCTCAAAACGATGAAAAACAGCATGCTGTGCAAGACCAGAAAGCTATAGCCTTGTGTTTATGCCAGATTTTGTTATTTTTCATCATTTTTTGAAAAGGCTATAGCCTTGCGTTTTTTTCGAAATTTCGGCATTTTTCGAAAATCCTCAAAACGATGAAAAAAAGCATGCTGTGCAAGACCAGAAGATTATAGCCTTGCGTTTTTACCAGGTTTCATCATTTTTTGTCATTTTTTGAAAATGCTCAAAACGATGAAAAAGCGTAAGGCTATAGCCTTGTGTTTTTTTGAAATTTCGATATTTTTCGAAAATCCTCAAAAATCCTCAAAACGATGAAAAACAGCATGCTGTGCAAGACCAGGAGGCTATAGCCTTGCATTTTTGCCAGATTTTGTCATTTTTCATCATTTTTCGAAAATGCTCAAAACGATGAAAAAGCGTAAGGCTATAGCCTTGCGTTTTTTCGAAATTTCAACATTTTTCGAAAATGCTCAAAAATCCTCAAAATGATCAAAAATGGCATGCTGTGCAAGACCGTAAGGCTACAGCCTTGCATTTTTGCCAGGTTTCGTCATTTTTTGTCATTTTTTGAAAATCCTCAAATCGATGAAAACACGTAAGGCTATAGCCTTGCGGTTTTTCGAAATTTTGACATTTCTCGAAAATGCTCAAAAATCCTCAAAATGATAAAAAACGGCATGCTGTGCAAGACCGTAAGGCTATGGCCTTGTGTTTTTGCTAGGTTTCGTCATTTTTTGTCATTTTTCGAAAATCCTCAAAACGATGAAAAGACGTAAGGCTATAATCTTGCGTTTTTTCGAAATTTCGACATTTTTTGAAACTGCTCAAAAATCCTCAAAATGATAAAAAAAAACGGCATGCTGTGCAAGACCGTAAGGCTATAGCCTTGCGTTTTTGCCAGGTATCGTCATTTTTTGTCATTTTTCGAAAATCCTCAAAACAATGAAGATGTAAGGCTATATAGCCTTGCGTTTTTTTTTTTTTTTTTTTTTTTTTTTTTCGAAATTTCAACATTTTTCGAAAGTGCTCAAAAATCCTCAAAATTTTGTTAGCCCAGTAGGAAAGTGTGTTTGATTTCATTTCATTTAAATTCATCATTTTATGCGTTGCTGTTGTCAACAGTCCATTCAGGTAAACTGAAAGCGAATTATAGGTAATTGGGATTACTCTCTCACACACACACCACACACACCACACACACACAACACCACAAACACACACACACCACACACACACACACACACACACACACACACAGTGTGCAAGACATACTCCCCACCACCCTTCGGCCTGTGGAGACAATTAACCCATTGTAGACTATCACGATTCTAAAATGTCTCTGAAATACTAACCTAAGTGTACTGGAAAACTTCAAATTATTGTGTAACATCACCAAATTTGACATTTTTGATACTGTACATACTGTACAGAACGCATATGGTGTTCCCGTCAACTAGGGTAAAACTACACTAGGGTTCCCGCCTACCATGGGTTAAACACAATAGGCTGTTGTTCTTTTATATACCAAATAGGCATTTTTGTTAACCATCTAAACCCCTTATCATTTTTTTACTATTTTGAAAAATAGTAAAAAAAAAATAATAAAAAAAAACGTGCCAATCTATTGACACATTGTGAGCTTGTAGACTGGCCATTTAAACTATTGAAAAATGTTCTTTTTTAATAGTTTAAAAAGGCAAAGAAGTTAAGGGCTAAGGGGTTTAGCAGTGACGAAAATAGAACCCAAAGGACCGAAGGTGTTTAACTCAAATCTTTGCTTCTGGGGCATCCCTGGAATAACATTTATGGATTGAGGTGAATGGCCAAATACTAGGGGAAGGCAAAAAAGTCAATATATCCCAACACTGTGTGGTTCTTGTGCAACTCAATTACTTACCCGTTTGTGCACCAGATGTTATACATTTGAGCCTCATTTGCTACAATGTCATTATAGTATAGTGGATGGATTTGAAAACACATGCAGAGTAGGAAAATTAATTATTTAAGTTCAATTAGAAACAGATTGTGTTCAGCCTCCCAGCATTCACTCTTTACTTGCAGCATGATATGCTGCATGACTGACACATTCTGCCCTACTGTATAAAATTGATTCCCAGTTTGTTTGTGTGTGTGTGTGTGTGTGTGTGTGGTGTGTGTGTGTGTGTGTGTGTGTGTGTGTGTGTGTGTGTGTGTGTGTGTGTGTGTGTGTGTGTGTGTGTGTGTGTGTGTGTGTGTACATCTTTGCAGCAGCCCAGCTGGTCATGGTGAGTCATGCTGTGGCTCATAATGATGCCTCTTCACAGAGTACCTTTGCAGCAGAAAATGTCATAGATCACACGTTTTTTATCAGTGTATTTATAATCAATGTCATAGTTTGTGAAATCACATACTGTAATGTAGTTTTGTCATATTGTGGTTGGTTGACCCGCAAATTGATTTTCATTCAATTTGCTTTGTTTTGTTTCATAAAATAGCACAAGCGCACACATTCCAAGCTGTGTATTGGTCATTCAAGAGGCAAAGAGGGTACAAACCAGAAAGGTTGGGCTTAGTGAAAGCAAGGCTAATTCCCTATGTATCACTGAGACTGATAGGAATTACACTATAATAGGTCACTCAAAGCTGACCTAGTCTGGACAGGAATTTGGTTAAGCCTTGGATGCAGTATTCACTTTCACAGCAAGTTATGATTTAGTCTTAGGGCTCCATTTTTGTTACCTAAACCCCTTATCATTTTTTTTTTACTATTTTGAAAAACGTTTTGAAATAGTTCAACGTGCCAATCTATTGGCACATTGTGAGCTTGTAGACTGGCCATTTAAACTATTGAAAATGTTTTTTTTTTTTAATAGTTTAAAAAGGCAAAGAGGACCATTTTGCCTTTTTAAACTATTTTAGATTTAGTTTTATTTTAATATTCTGAAACTGTTTAGACTTAGTCAACTAAATTGAAATCTGACTTAGCAAAATATAACATTAATTGGATGTTTCTTGGAATTTGGATGAGAATACCTAAAGATCTCCAAAGTTATTGAGTAGCACATCATTTCATGGAAAACCAACTGTCCACCTGCAGTCTTTCATCAACCTGAAAAGCAGCATCGGCAGGGCACAAAACACACACAACGAAGGGGAAAAATATGGTGTAAATCTTTATTTTCAGCCAAAACATTTCTACAAGTTATTTTTATCCAATGTAACATATGTCCCATCTGGAACCACTCAGAGTTGTCTTTTTAGAAGCCTGATTAATACTTAGTTGCATGCCGACAAATAGCTCATCTTGTAAATTTGCCAATTTCAGTGTGCGACACCAGCATGCAACAAATCTAAATCAGTTCTAAATGTTCACCGTTGACAGCAAAGCCAGAGAATGAATACTGTTAGAGGTACTGTTAAACAAATGGAACTTAGGAAAGTTGTGTGTGTGTGTGTGTGTGTGTGTGTGTGTGTGTGTGTGTGTGTGTGTGTGTGTGTGTGTGTGTGTGTGTGTGTGTGTGTGTGTGTGTGACAGTGAAATATGCTTATGATCAAATCATCTGGTGTCAGATAGATAGATAGATATGACACAAGTAGTGTCCTTTTACAATCTAAATGATGTACCCAGGGATTAAAGTAAAAAAAAAAATTGAGACTGAAAATGATCTTTTGCAAATAATCACTGAGCTAATTAAATGACCCCTGTGAAATCCTCAGGACTGAAATCAGTACCCAGTACTGAGAACTTTAATCCCTGTGTACCTCTCTTCTAATATGGTTAGTCGCTGTAGCGGACTCATCTCTCTACCCGGTTCAAATGTTCACGATCAGAGCTGATGGGGAAAAATAAATAACGAAGGAGCAAGCAACATGATGGGCAAGCCATTTTCAACAATATCTTCTTGTGGTACAGCTGGTGTGTTGGAATACGGTCCAGAAACCATAGTAGGTAGATCTAGCTGTCGACATACACAGGCTACAGTTGCCAAAATTAGGCTTTCACAAAAAAAAAAGTTTTAAACCAGAAAAGGCTATTTAAATACCTACCGAGAAACAATATCTATTTGTTGCTACTATCATTTCTTAAAATAATTAAAAACAAAACAAAATGTATTTACATTGCATTCAGTCAGCATGGCATAGGAAAAGCTTCCTAGTCTAATTAAATGTATTGCTACTTGCTCATCTACAGCTGCACAGTCAAAAAGAAGAAAATAAAGACAATTGCCTGCATTTACCAATTCACAGGATGCCAAATAAAAAGTAGCTAATTTATAGTTGGTTGTACAATCCTTTAAACAAATACATGTTGGACTACCACACTGCAGAGTGCAGTTCAGTCAGGATGTCACAGTATAAATTCATTCTGATGGTCATTGTCATACAACCTTAAAGCTCAATGGATAAAAGCATTTCTATATGGCAGTGGCAGCAAGCAACAAATGCTCACTTTGAAATGATAAACATGATCCAAAAAAAAAAAAGAACATTTTTGGATAACTGGGAGTTGTGGTGAACAATTTACAAAGGCCTCTTTCCAGCATATAATACTTCTTACAAATGATTATTATTAAAGTACTAACCGAACCTGTAAAAGTGCACACTGACTGCCTCTAATACAATCTTCTAAGCCAGGGGTTTTTCAACCAGTGGTCTGGGGATCACCAGTGGTCCTTGAGAGGGTTCCAGGTGGTCCCCAGCTAAGTTGTTTAACCAGATGTAACTCTCAAGAGTTTAAAGTCTACACAACTAGAAGATTAATGGTCATTTTGTTCTGTATGTTTTGGCTTGTTTTGTTTCCCAAATCCAGGCTAGAATAGTGGTCAAAAGCAAACAGAAATCTTTAATGTTTGCGGTCTGTGGGGCTAAATTGTCCTCAAATGGTGGTCCTTGGCTCAATTGCTGAATAAATAGTGGTCCCTGGTATCAAAAAGGTTAAAAAAAAAAACCTGTTCTAAGCACATGCGGTTATGTGTACTTAAAACATTTCCCCATAAAAAAAATCTATGGTAAGCTCGAAGAAGCCTTTATAAAAGTTTTAAACACAAGTTAAATCCCAGTACAAGGTGTTACAAGCTTCTAACAGCTCAGGTCAGATTATTGTCAGGGGAGGGCAAAACAGGGCAAGTCATTTTTCCTTCTGAAACAGTTGACTACATCATGCTCAAAACTACACAACGCTGCCCCCCAGAGGGCATGAGTGGAACCTGAGGTAGCAAAGCCCAAAACCGAGACTTTGTATTTGATCGTGTATGTAAAAAATAATAATAATGCCAAAGCAATGCCTTTTTTTTTATCACAATAGTGCATTTTCATTAACACCAAAAATATAATTTACACTCAAGTTTTTAACACTACATCGCTATAAAAGTATACACAAAATTATCAAGACAAAATAAAAAGTAAACTTCCAATGCAACTTTATGACATTGTCCTGGGTCCTGAGAGAGAACGTTAATAATAGTAGTTCCACTGTACAGGCATTAAAAAAAAAAAAAAAAAAAAAAGCATTTTCATCCCATTCTTTCTCAATATACACAAGCAAATAAGGGAAGTACTTACAAATTCCTTCAAAAATGATAGCCAAGCAGGTATTGTCATAATTTGAATATTGAGTGGGTGCGAAAAGTAAAGCCTATCAAAAGATATTATTTATGAAATTGTTATGTTTAGAGAAAAGTGTACTTATGTCTCTTCAAGAGTAGAAAAAAAGGTGTACTGTATATACAAAAATATACATCTTAACAAGACTTCCCAGCAGTGGCTTTTTATGTTTGTCATTCCTTTGAGTTAAAAACTATGCTTTTCAAGTGAAAAAATAAAACTAATGACAATACACAAAGGCAGCGTTTCAAACAGTAAAACAGTTGAAATTTCATTTCAGTGTTGTTCTTTTATATACCAAAATTCATAACATATCGTATCGTTCCTTCAAACCTCAGAAATTCTATTTAAAAATAATTTAAAACTCATTTCCTTTATCCAAACAGTCCATCCATGGTTTAAAAAAAAATGGGAAAATGTTAATTTGTCGTCCCAAATGAGCCGCTTGTCGTGCCACTGTAATAATGATAATATGGGGTCTAAAAAGGCCTCAGGCTTGGGAGTGTCCGGTGTTTTTAGGGGGTGGAGGTGATGGAGGTGAACCTCAGTACACACCTGGAATGATCCGGTAGCGTACGGTCCGGCAGTACTCTTCCCACGCCGAGCCGTATTTCCTCCGGCAGTCGTTCATGTCGCGCGAATTCCGGTGCACCAGCAGGATGATGAAGTAGATCATGTAGTACCACGGCAGGAGGTGGCTGAAACCTGAGGGCAGGACCACAGAGAAGATATTGCATTTAACCCATTGTGTCCTGACCAAATTCTAGTTTCTGATTAACATATTTCATAGGAAGGACCCCCAGAAATATCTATTATTTAGCTGCAGAACCTCATCTAAAAAACATGTTGTTCTAGGGCAGGGGTTTTCGACCTTCTTCATCCCAGGGACCACCATTTATTCAGGATTTGAGCCACGGACCACCATTTGAGGATATTTTAGCCCCACAGACCCCAAAACTAAAGATTTATTTTGCTTTTGTCCACAATTCCAGGGGGAAACAAAACAAGCAAAACATACATTCCAAAATTACTAATTCAGATGATGAATATTTTAACTCTTGGGGGGGTCCATTTGGTTTCATTTTTACGCTCTCAAGAGTTACATCTGGTTAACTAGCTTAGCTGGGGACCACCTGGAACCCTCTCAGGGACCACTGGTGGTCCCCGGACCACCTGTTGAAAACCCCTGTTCTAGGGGATCCCCCAGAAGCAGAGATTTGAGTTAAAAATGTTTGCTTCCAAAATAATGTATTCAAAGATTTGCACCACATTTTCACAATTTTTCAAAAATAGCAGAACTACAAGCTCATATCGCGCCACTCAGTGGCGCGATATGAGCTTGTAGATCTGCTATTTTTCAACAGCTAAAACACCAAAACGCGTTCAGTGCACAAAAGGGTTAAGGTCACTGGGGCCACGTGGTGGTGGATTAATTTACTTTTACTGCATGGCCCCAGTGACCCCCACAAAATAACAGGAACTACTTCATATTTCACCAAGACTCTGGCAATTAATACAGTAGCAACCATCATAAGGATTTCATACAGCCTAACTTAAAAAAGAAAATCTGAACCATCCTCTTAAGCCAGAGAAGACAGAACATTGCCGTTTTGATCAAAATCGTGGAGAGTGCCGTAGATTAAAGTAAAGAGACAGTTTTGTCGGGCCACCTCAGTGGCCTCATAAAACCCTACAAGCCCTACCGCGCACTCCGATCAGCCGACACTGGGAAGCTGGCAGTAGCCCCACTAAAAACGCCTGGACAACGCTACACGCGCCCCAAGCTCTTCTCCCTCCTGGCCCCAAAACTATGGAATGAACTTCCCCCTGCAATCAGGACCACAGACTCACTACCTATCTTCCGCCACAGTCTTAAGACACACCTCTTCAGACTCCATCTCAGCCCATAGCACTTGTATTATATACCAACCCACAGTACTTGCTGCAATGACTTATATAGGTTGCCTAATGTATTACAATGTTTTTAGCGCTTCATTGTATGTTGTAAAATGTATTGTGAATCCAGATTAAATTGTAAACTTTTCACCATTGTAAATCGCTCTGGATTAAGAGCGTCTGCTAAATGCCTAAATTGTAAATTGTAAATTGAGCATGGCAGTGAGCATGCGCAAAAACAGAAATCCTATTCGATTTATTGAACATTTAATAACATGTCATACGTCGTATGCTGTGAAGGCAGGTTCACTACAACAAATTATAGAGATTATCCTGTGACCGAAAGGCTCGCGACAATAGATTATAACTCGAGCATCATCAACGATATTGTGCCGTGTGTTATGCAAGCTCACCACAAGGAAGGGACCAGGCCAGAGCCATAATCAGGTCTCCAAGATAGTTGGGGTGGCGCACCATGCCCCACCAGCCGGACACCAACAGGCTCTTCCCTGTGGCTGTGGGGATGGTCTTCAGATCTGGAATCACATAAACAAGAGAGAAAAGTGAAGACACAGGCAACGAGTGAGAGTTAGAAAAAGACAATGTGAGAAGACAGAGAGAGAGAGAGAGAGAGAGAGAGAGAGAGAGAGAGGAGAGAGAGAGAGAGAGAGAGAGAGAGAGAGAGAGAGAGAGAGAGAGAGAGAGAGAGAGAGAGAGAGAGAGAGAGAGAGAGAGAGAGAGAGAGAAGAGAGAGAGAGAGAGAGAGAGAGAGAGAGAGAGAGAGAGAGATCACATCTTACGGGCTAGTTTGGGGTCGGTGGGGTTTCTCCTGAAGTTGTTTTTCTGAGAGTTCGACATCCTGAAGATGTAGAAACCGAACACTAGGAGATACAAAAGAAATCGAGATAGAAACGTAAAAAAAAAAAATTAGTCCAAGGACACACAGACGACTCGTAATTAATTTTCAAACAATTAACGAGATGGTATCATTCAAGCTCTAGCAGTCCTATATCCCAGGCATCACAAATACGCAGCCTTTGAGACATGTAATGCATTAATTCCTCTCCTGGGACGGCAAAGCCCTCAGCTTGGACTGCAAGTCGCACTGAATAAATCAACTAAATGCCTTACACTAAAATGCTCCGTCAACCCCTAACGTCCCTTGTGGGCTGTTAAACTCTTGGATATGCTTTTCTGCTACTGCTGCCACTACTCACGTTTGATGGTGATGATGGCCACCAGTGCAGACAGGCCCAGGGGGTTGGGGTGACCCACCAGGTAGTACGCTTGCAGAGAGTAGGTAAAAGGAACCCACACAAGGTCCCCGAAGGCCAGCATGAAGCCAAAGCCGTCGTGCATCAGGTCCATAGTAGTCAGAATGGCCTCCTGAAAAAAACATTGTTTTTTTTTTTTTTTTTAATACAGACGGGAATACAGTTAAAGGGGAACTTTCAACATTTTAATATGTCATTAACATACCTTAGAGATGTTGTGTATGTGGACAATTCTGTATTTCTTAAAAATGGAGGTCTGAAAAAAATCATTAACATGGTGAAATACATCTGATGACATCATCAAGATGTATTTCACCATGTTAATGATTTTTCTTTCAGACCCATTGGTCCATTTGGTTCACATTTGTATCCACTCAGGAAATTTCTGAAAATGGGTGGCATTCCCCTTTAAGTATAACATTCAATGCATGTTATTGCTAATTCTATGTGAAAAGTCTAAAAATTGCTGCAGTGGAATAATATTACAGCTATAGTGAGGGCACAATTCATCAAAATGAAGCGAACGAGTGGAAACAAGTAACACAATTTAAAGTCTGGCTTCGAAATCAGTATTCAGTGTCCAACTACAAAAGTGCCAAGTTGCATTGATAGCGAGTAGGGGTGATGAAGCTAGATGTTTCAATACACTATTGAGTTACCTCTATTTGCAAGAGTATTTCTGCAATAGTGGCGAAAACTGCATTTGCTGTTTTCCACCAAAACTGAAACGGAGCCCGTAATGAAAACAACTACGTCTCAGACTTCAATGTTAGTATAGTGTTATGAAAAAGTGTCCGCACACACCGGTAGCCTAAGTGCCAATGTTTTTATTTAGGACATAGCAGGTTTAAGAATCCAACGTTTCGGCGGTTAAGCCTTCTCATCAGGGCTACCGGTGCAGGTTTAAGAATCCAACGTTTCGGCGGTTAAGCCTTCTCATCAGGGCTACCGGTGTGTGCGGCCACTTTCTTGTTTTGCCAAGAAGTTCCTCTACAGTTTTCTCCCGTGGGCCTGCACCACCAAACAGGATTTTGGTGTGCGTGAGCATTTCTGTGCCCAGGATAGTGTTATGAGACATGTGCGCTGCAGTGAGCTTGCCTCGTTCCAGAGTCCATCCACCACATAGAGCAGCTGGAACAGGTTGACCAGGATCATGGCGTGAGACGGAGCCTCCAGGCCCTGCACCTTCATCTCGGCCAAGGCCATAGCAAAGTTGATCACACACTGAGAGAGACAGAGGTGGAGGGAGATACAGAGTTACAGACAGAGCAAATCCACTGAGTTCAACTCACTTGACATACATTGTGGAACATTTCATTTTTCCAAAGCTTAGTTCTTTGAGCAATTTGTTTTTTTGAATTATTAGATAATGTGTCAAACTCAAAACTCAGAAGAAGCATGTGGTCCAATAAGCCGAGTCACCAGCTCCATCCACACATGTACATTTAAAGTTCAGACCCTTTTGTTTTTATTAAATGAGCACTTCCAGGTGAAATGCCTGTATGTGCATACAATTTGTATTAAATGCTATATCTATGGAATTAAATGTCATAATGCCACTCTGTGCACTATAAAGCAACTTTGTTCTAGTGAAGCTAAGCCTTGCAGTGAAAAAGCAGTCCTTCTCCCTTGCCAACAGTCGCACAAGGCAAACAAGATTGCTATTGCTACTGACATGAATCTAAGTGGCAGCAGTCAAGCTGTAAATGTGTACCATAAGTGTCAGGGGAAAAAAAATGTTTATGTTCAAATAGAGGTGAGAGTCCCCGATTGGCTCAGCACTTAGCACTCAGATTTAGTCAAAACTAGTTTTGCCACAAAATATTGAAACTGAACCAATCAATCATCAATCATACTCAGAGAAAATATAGAATTTTGTTGGTCTGTAAACCAGCACAGCAGTACAGACCCGGGAGGGGATGAGCAAGGGGTTGCCTGGCAACGCCCGTTGCCGATTAGCAATCGCTTAGCAGTCCCTTTTGATGACTTGAATCAGTCTGCACACTTATGTCACTGCTAAACCCCATAACTTATTTACCTTTTTTTTACCATTTTGAAAAACATTTTAATTATTTTGTCCCAAATTTAGCTGGTGCGGCTTATATTCAGGTCTGGAAATTACGATATTAACTATTGAGTAAAACAAGGCAAAGAAGTTTAGGGATACAGGGTTTAGCAGTGATGAAAACAGAAACCTTGATAATATCATGGCATAGATGTCAAATTGTAAAACAAAGGTTGCAGTTCAAACTGAAAAAGGCATTCAACTTTCAGCTCAACTCTCATTATTACAGCACCTTTTCATACTCAAGACCCAAGACCTGTAGGTGTGGAGAGTCAAATCACTGAGGCACTGTCCCAAAATCTGAGCAGTCAACGAAAAGGCATTCAACAAAGATGGTTGCAGTCTCAAATTAACCACCAGAGGGCGCAAAAGATATACAGAATGACTGTGGAGCAACACTCCTGGCACAGCCTCACTGTTTATGTGGGGCAAGATGAATAGTTCTATTAACAGCTACAAAGCTGTCAGCTGCACTTCATCAGCTAATTGTAAACCATAACTCTGGAGACATTTCACAGCGTTGTATAATATAGATGCGACCCATTAGTGAACAATAATGTTGGTATGTACTTGTCCTTTACATTTTGCTCTTAAAAAGCCACTGTTTGTAACAGGTCTTTAATTTTCCTCCCCAATTAATTTTATTCTAATGCCAATTCCTCTCACTCAATTAACTTGAAGACCCCCTTGGTCTCGGGGGACGCCGTAGACAACAACATCTCTTACATCTCTTATTGAGCCACAAGCTGCTTCTTTTCACCTGACAGAGTGTGCGTGTGTGGGAGGAGCAACGTGCTATTCACCCCAGTCCTATTCATGGGTGAACAGGTGCCCTGACAAGTCGCTAGTACTGCAGCAATACAGAACAGAACACATACCCAAGCCAGCTTGCCACACAGAGAACATGGCCAAACTGTGACCAATGTGTCAAATGTTTGGAGGAATCCCACAGAATACCACAGTCTCCAGGGTGGCGGACAGGAACATTGCGCTGCGCCAGCTGGACACACAATAATCCACTTTCTAAACACTGCCCTTTGATGGGAACAGTGCAAAAATGTTTAACCGCAGCTGGCGCAGGGCTTGACACTAACACTTGCCCGCTTGCCCGGGGCAAGTAAAAAAAAATGGTGGGGCAAATGAAGACTGCTACCTGGTTGCCCGATTGGACAAGTGTGCAACATAGTGCACTATAACACAACACAAGATAAATTTGTCTTGAAGGCAGTCATTGCACTCTGCCTCTTTCCCTGCTTTCTAGCTATCTCTCCTATCTCTCTCCCAGGTCCATTTGGTTCCAAACTATCATTTTGCTGGGGTCAGGGACCACTGGGTCTGTGACCACTATGGGCTAATTAAGATGATGAATTTTAACTCTTGAGAGTGTAAACCCGCAAGGGTCCATTTGGTTTCATTTTTTCAAAAGGGGTTGTAGTAAAGAAACACTTTTCAGCGAGGAATTGAGAAATTGATTTTTTTTTTCAACACTGACACTTTCAAATTAAATTTTGCTACCCAGCATTTCAGCTGGTGTTATGATAAAGTGAAAGACTTCAAGTAAAATCCATGCAGGGTGTAAATGGTTAAAGGCGCAGGTGCTGGATTAAAGCAAACCAATTTCTCATACGACTCACCATATGAATAAAATCCGGCGCAGCAAATGAGAAGGAAATCAATGCAGGCTGTGTGTGTGTACTGTGTACTGTGTACCCATGACAACTCACCCAGCCGATGAGACCAGGGCGCATCTCACAGAAGAACTTCAGATCAAAGTTTTTGATGCGTGGATTGAGCTCATGTCCTTTGAAGAAGTCATAGACCACATTGCCTGAAAAAACAGAGTGAGAGAATTAACTCTATTTATTTTTTTTAGCCAAAGGAATATATTTATTTTGTGCCACTGTCTCCTGTCTGTTTTCAATATTTTTTTTGCAAATTGAATGTTCTCCATACTCTGTATTTGTCACAGGAATAAGTTCTACAAGTGTATCATTACAGTTTGCTTTTATTTTTTTAGCTGATTTGTTTTGGGGCTTTTTATGCCTTCATTGATAGTCAACAGTAGGTAAACAGGAAAGGGTGAGAGAGATGGGGAGTGACATGCGGCAAAGGCTGTCAGGCTCGGGAGTCGAACCCGCGGCACGCCGTCAGGCTGGCTTGGCACCCTAGGTGCATAGACGGTTGGGGGCCACTGCTTTCATTTTTAAACAAAAATCTTTGCTTTGACACCGTAGCTAACGAATAATTGTCTAGGAAACCACTAGGATGAGTTCCAGACTGAATCACTACATTCAGTGAATCTGTTTTTTCACTGGCTACCACCAAGGTAGACGGGACATGAAAACAGGTAAAATCTTCCCATGGCTTCTGATTGGTTTATAGTGCAGTTTGGAAAGCTTTGATGTTGCATCAATACGCACTGCACAGCCTCTGCACTGCACTGCGGTTACCCTGTGATGTACTTATGTAAACTCGACCATAGTGTTATCAGAAGCCTATGACCGCAATATAAACTTTATTACAGGCTCATGGCCCACAGGGTAGAAAAAAAAAACAGTATAACACATAAAATAAAAATAAAAAAAACGTTGGAGAGTTAGGAGAGGCAGTTATGCCAGTGTGCTCGAATGGTGGTTGTACACCTAACAGTACTATAGCCAGGATCTGACATTTGGGGCTCCATTTTTGTTACCATTTTCGTTTTCATCATTTTTTTACTATTTTGAAAAAACTTTTTGGAATAGTTCAACGTGCCAATCTATTGACACATTGTGAGCTTGTAGACTGGCCATTTAAACTATTGAAAAATGTTATTTTTTAATAGTTTAAAAAGGCAAAGAAGTTAAGGAATAAGGGGTTTAGCGGTGACGAAAATGGAGTCCCTTATCCGCTTTTTACCATTTTTAAAAACTTTTTGGAATAGTTCAACATGCCAATCTATTGACACATTGTGAGCTTGTAGACTGGCCATTTTAACTATTGAAAAATATGCTAAATATGTGATTTGCCTTGTTAAACTATTTTACTAAACTATCTATAAACTACTAAAATAGTTTAACAAGGCAAAGAAGTTAATGGAAAAACTCGGCCTTGGACTGTTATTCCATTTTGTGAGCTGTCCAGTCTGCACATGAATTTATACAACAGGTTCCTTAACAAAGGCATGAAGGTGGTGAGACCCAGTGTATAGAAAAGTTCACCGGCTCTGCAAAGAGACAACAAGCTTACATTATATCACTATGATCTGCTGTGGATAAATGTGGATGTATTTGTGTGTTCTGAAAATATATGCATGTAAAATACAGTCCTTTTGCAGGATTTTGGTACAGCCACAAGGGGGCGTCAAACTACAACTACTAAGTGGGTGCTCAAACTTCCTATCCATTATGTTTGCCTCTGCAACAACTCCTGAAGAGAATCAAGAGTCAAGAATGGTTGATGGGTACATTAACAAGCATTTCCAGACTATAAGCCGCTACTTTTTTCACATGCTTTTGTCCCTGCGGCTTATACAACAGTGCGGCCAATCTATGGATTTTCCAGGTTCCAGGTGGGCTCCGCAGACTAAATGATAAAAAGAGTTATGATATTCACGGTCTAAATTAGCACCCCTTAATTAATTAAAGTCATAAGTCATGTTCATTTTGGTCTAATTTTGATGTTTTGCCTTTTTTTGTTTGCGAAAATCCATCCTGGAGAATTGTGAACAAAACCTAAAGAAATCTTTACTAGTTTTGGGGTCTGTGGGGTGAAGATAAATTAAAGTTAAATTGTGAAAAAGTTGAAAACCACTGCTCTAACATGAAGCACCTGACTATAGTCAGGTGCAGCTTATACGTTGTACAAGGAAAAATCAGTATTTTGCCCCAAATTTAGCTGGTGCGGCTTATAATACGGAAATTACGGTACTCCCATTTCCTTTCTCTCCCTCTCACACACACAAACATTCTTCTTCTTCTTCTCCTTCCTCCTTACCAGAGTTCCCTCCCAGTGCCAGCTGCTCTGCAGGCACATAGCGGGAGCGGACGTACAGGTAGACGCTGAGCAGGAAGGAGAGCAGGAAGGTGGCCGTGGCCAGCTGCAGGAAGTTGCTGTGGATGTAGGTGAGGTCCACGCCCAGGTACACGGCTGCAGCCACCGCCGCAGCACTGCTCACCACGGCAAAGAAACCTGGAGCGGACCACAGCGGTCGAGAGGGGGCAGAAAAAAAGATACAGAAAAAATATAGAATTAGGCATTACATTACCCCCTGGCCCAGGATTCGAACGTAGATCTACCATGTGAAAGTCTAACATCTTAACCATTACAACAAAGGAGACATCCCTTTGGTTCGGGGAAGGTATTAAGACTTTTGAGGCCACCAGTGGTCCTTGAGAGAGTTACAGTTAAATATGGAAAGTCGGTTAACCAGATGTAACTCTTTGAGAGCGTAAAAACTAAACCAAATGGACCCTTGCGGGTCCACCCCTGCTTTAGATGGACTTCTCTGGATTAGAGAGGAAAAGGTGGAATCAGGGCATAGCACATGTTAAAAGATAGGTATATACACACCAGTACATCTTTTGCCCAATTAAAAGCACAGATGGTTAATTCAATCATGTTCAGAGCAGTGTTGTTTTCGTTGACTAAGATTAAGACGAAAATGCTCGTCAACGAAGCTTTTTCCAAGACGAAGACGATCCAAAGACTACACGAAAAGTATCCTCTAAAGACGAACTTGAAGACGTACTGTAATGGACACGTTCGTCAACGAATCAGACGAGACGAAAATGTTAGGGCGGGACGAACGGAAATGAGATCCAATCACAACTTTTCTTTTTGTGGGACTAGTTGGGAAGACATCCAATCAGAACGCTTCCCAATGCGTTATCATGTTAGGTTGATCGTCAGCATGTTGGATGGAGGAAAAGCTCACGATTGGTTGCACAAACAAACAATTCTTCCACGATGCGAAACTGTGGCACGCACCAGGAGTTTTTACTACTTTACTACGGAGGAAACACCCGCAGCCTACCCCCCAGAACACCACGTCGTTTCATCAACACTATTTGTCTAGCCGAACCGCGCTGGCCATCTCACTCGATACAGCACCGCCGCGAGAAGCCACAGCAGGCAGCCCAGAGAGCAGCTCGAGCGCACCCGGCAGCAGCAGCAGCCACCGGCTCCGTCCATGTCCGTATAGCGCTGTACAGCGCGCTGCGCGCCGCCCCTCAGACTCAGAAGCAGCGGAGCTCCTGCTGCTGTACACGGACATAGACTGAGCTGGCAGCTGCTCACCGCCGATGCAATCACGCTCGGACCGCACTCTAAACTGCCCGCTATGGCTCCCCACGGCAGCGCTGCACCGAGCAAAACAACCGAAATGGTTCAGCCAAACAAACAATGCCAATGAAACGCAGCGCTCTGAAAAATAGGCTGCAAACGTTCCCCAATGCGTGCCACAGCCCTGCCCCGCAGAACACTTGTCTGTTTATGCCAGGGGCTTTCAACAGGTGGGCCGGGGACCACCAGTGGTCCCTGAGAGGATTCCAGGTGGTCCCCAGCTTTTTTTAACCATATGTAAATCTCTGAAAGCGTAACCATGGAACCAAATGGACCCGCAAGGGTCCATTTGGTTTCATGTTTACACATGAAACCATTCAAACCAAAGCAAAATAAATCTTTAGTTTTGGGTCTGTGGGGGCTAAAATGTCATCAAATGGTGGTCCGTGGCTCAAATGCTGAATAAATAGTGGGCCCTGGTATCAAATTTTGAAAACCACTGGTTTATACAACCAATCTTGCTGTTTGCCTCCATGCAACATGCAAACTAAATGTGCCTGTATAATCTGTATGGCATGTTGAAAGCTAGTAAGACTAAAATTGCAAGAGTAAGACTAAACCTCAAAGACTAAGACTAATAAAAGAATAAGACTAATAAAAGACTAAGACTAAAAAAAGACTAAGACTAAATAAAGACTAAGACTGAGACTAAGACTAAATCGACGTTGATATTTTGTCGACTAGACTAAGACTAAAAAAATGAATTTCAGAAGACTAAATGGGACTAAAAGACGAAATATGTGTTACTCAAAAGACTAAGACTAAGACAAAATATTCTCAAACAAACAACACTGGTTCAGAGCGTAGGGCAACGGTCACCACAGTAAATGGCTTTAATAAAACTTGTTCAGTTGGTCTCTCGGAGCCCAGGCCAGGCCTCACCGTTGGTTCTGTACTTCAGTCGCTCTCCAGATTTCAGTGGCATGCCCTCACTCAGCTAGAGAGAGAGAGAGAGAGAGAGAGAGAGAGAGAGAGAGAGAGAGAGAGAGAGAGAGAGAGAGAGCTAGAGAGAGAGAGAGAGAGAGATGGGAGTTATTATATACCTGTACTTCGACCGATAATTTGACTAAAACATAGTTCATTAATATTTGACATTATTCAATGGTGTGAGTGAGCGTAGATGTGGTAGATGTGTATTGCCTTTCATTCTTCCCAGCAGGACAGATTTTCCAAGAAAGCTCAGGATTTGGGGGAAACAGCGTGTTGGTCACAAGCTCACTACTTAGTGGATTGAAATAGGGCTCCAAGTAATGATCTATTGTTTTCTTAGTGTTAATTCTATTGATTACTTTTTTTAATTAATATACAAACAAATATTGAAGGAACAGACAAGGGCCATTAACTCCAGAGTGCAATGCAAATAAAACAGGCTCTATTAGTTGTCACGGATCCGATCCACAAAGAATTTTCGCCCATACTTTGGGTGTACCGGCATTACCTGCAATTCACAGGACAAGACATTTTTGTCTCTCTTAGTAATGTGAGATCATAAATGTCACCACGTTAAAAAAAAATCTGGTTGTTTTTTATGGTGTTATGGTGTTAAGTTTTATGGTACATGGAAGAATGCCAATGAACTTCACAGGACAGCGCTTGTTATTTTACGATACCTGGCAGCCTAACAACTGTCAATGATAAATATCTGTGAGCTGCACAGTGAAGGATTTACACGTACCTTTTACACACCCTGTTGGTTTTAGCTTTTGGCGAGCGCCCACTCAAAAATATAAATCTGTACAATATACAAACAAATACCTTGTATTTATATTGTACATTGAACCCAGCTGTGATCTGTCGCTTGGCTAGCCTACTGCATATACCGTTTGTCACCTCTCTCGGACATAGACTACCAATGGACCTGGAATTGTGGACAAAAACTAAAGAAATCTTGAAGAAAGTTTTGGGATCTGTGGGGCTAAAATGTCATCAAATGGTTGTCCGTGGCTCAAATACTGAATAAATAGTGGGCCCTGGTGTCAAAATGGTTGGTCTTACTCTTACTTTTATCTTGAAATTAAATTAATATTACGCAGACTTTAGTTCAGCCTTTAGTCTTGGCCCTCCACAATATTTTATGTATCTTATTTGGCTCCTTGGGAAAAATAATTACCCACCCCTGTATCAGAATGATGCTATTTGTTTGCTCAAAATGAACAAGTTTGTCAGATCACTTCACTTCTTAGCCGCACTGTTCCAATCTGAGAATATGCCACAACTAAGGCCTCTCCGACGATGAAGCACGGCCCCTGACCATTAATCCAATTCCTGACCTGTGCTTCACAACAGAGGGGGGAAAACAGTCAACAGTCATGTGCAGCCCTGGCCAGATAATGAACGGGTAGAGGATCACATGTATGCCTCTTACATTAGCGCCCGTGAGAAAGTATGAGCAAGCACATGATCCACTCAGAGACCATTTGCATGGTCTGAGTGGAGAGAGAGCTGCTTTGCATGACATTATTGTGTGACTGAGTTCAGGTTTTTCATGTTAAGAGGAACACCACCCTTCACATTTCACTTTTAACTGATGTAGCAATACCAATATCCAGCCCGGTCTCACAGATAGTAGTACACTACACACGGAATGCCTCCTACGAATTGCGTGCATACACTACTAGTTAAAGCAAAAATCCGTGTACTTGGGCGTGGTTTTGACAAACACGGAAGTGGCTAGTTGGGGGTGGGGCAGTTTGGGTTTTATAATATTTACTATTCTGTCTATAACACATCGCAACTCGGACGTGGCTGAGTCGGCTCTGCCGACCATCGCAATGCTCAGCGCAGCAATTCGCTCGGCTAGTGCCTCGCTGTGCTCATGGTCGGCAGAGACGGCGCCGCTCCGTCATTTTCAGGGGAGTATATGCAAGTCTAATATGCATTGATTTATTGTAGGCGAATATGCACAGACTTATTGTACGAAAATATGCACAGATTTTTGTGTTTTCTAGGCGAGTATGGACGGAATGGAACCTCAGTGCATATTTGCCTAAACCTCCTGAGACTGGGTTGCAACATCACTGTGTGTCTTTTTTATGGCCTGCGTTATATTTGAATACTGGACCCTGGCTGGTTATTGCCTGGTTCCAGATGAATCTGGCTGGCTGTCACTATTTCGGCTATGAAGTCCTCCCACAATTAAGAGATGCCAGTTATTCTGCTGGGGCAATTAACAAAAAAAAATCAGCTATATGAGCCTACCTCAGTTTTGATATACTTGAGTGACCGGGTGGTGTGTAAGTAAGGCAATCGGTGCGTGGTGCCTGGTGGTCGGCCCTTCGGTAGAGTTTGCACACTACAGAGTTTTGATCTAGTTCTGCACAGAAAGCCTTGGGTCTGCACATGTTCCCTGTGGCTGTGTGGACCCTTACCTTTCCCACAGGCAGCACAAAGAGCACGGCCTGGAAAAGGATCCAGAGGAGAACCACGCCCAGGGCCTGGGCATCCAAGAAGCTGTCCAGTGCGGGCAGAGGAGGGGGGAAGTTGACCAGGCTGGGGTCCGCCAGGCCGCCCTGCAGTATCACGAAGAGGACCCAGGCAGGCAGGAAGAGCAGCCAGAAGAACACCCCTGGAAAGCACACAAACACACACACACACACACAGGCATGGACGGGGTCCATCACAGTGAGTTTTACCGGCCTCTCAGAACGCAAAATAAAACTAAATCTTAAGTCTGCCGCAGAGACTGGCTAGGAATTATTCTATATTCTTGTGTAAACTGTAAATTAAAAAGGGGAATTCCACCCTTTTTTTTTCTGAGAGCGTACAAATGCAAGCAAATGAACCCTAACAGGTTCATTTGGTTCCATTTGTACGCTCTCAGAAAAAAAGAAGCATCTAAAGAAATCCATTAACATGTTGAAAATACATCTTGATGATGTCATTAAGATGTTTCACCATGTTAGACCTCCATTTCTTGGGAACACAGAATGGGGGAACTTTTTTATCATGTCCACCCAACACCTCTAGGGTATACTAATGACATATTAGAATGTTGAAAATGGGTGGGGTTCCCCTTTAACTATTGAGAGTGCAAAATGGACCGTTCAAATAATGATCCATTTGGTCACCAACTCTCCATTTATCTGGGGGACAACAAAAACACGTACCAGCAACCACCGTGCCAGAGCTTCGTAACAAAATGCAGTTTGCCGTCCATTGCTAACCTACCAATTTTGCCTCCGAAGTCCAGGGGGGTGGTGGAGGTAGCAGGAGGTGCAGGAGCAGCAGCAGCAGGCTTGGGCTTCTCCTCCTTATCGGCCTCCTGCTGCAGCTTGGTGTCGCTTGCCCTGCCGTCTGTCGTCCTACGACGGAGGTTGTAGCGCGTCTGGTTCTTCTCCGGCTCACTCTCCACTTTCGCCTCCACAATCTGAAGAGAAGGTTATGTCCATGTTATTTTTTTCATATACTGAGACATGTTAACTCAATCTACCCATAATTTCCGGATTATAATCCGCACCGGAATATAAGCCGCACCAGCTAAATTTAGGGCAAAATACAGATTTTTCCTTGTATAATAATAATAATAATAATAATCTTTATTTGTATAGCACCTTTCATGACATAAAATGCAGCTCAAAGTGCTTTACATTGCAATAGAGAAGACAAAAAAAGAAAAAAAAAGTGGGTATAAATTAAAGAGATCATTAAAATACATCAAAGAAGCAGTACAGTGAGGACCTGAAATAAGGCATAAAATATAAAATCATATAATCGTATAAGCCGCACCTGACTATAAGCTGCACCAGGCTTATAGTCAAGTGCTTCATGTTAGAGCAGTGGTTTTCAACTTTTTCACAATTTAACAACATCTTCACCCCACAGACCCCAAAACTAAAGATTTCTTTTGGTTTTGTTCACAATTCCAGGATGGATTTTCGCAAACAAAAGAGGCAAATCATCAAAATTTGACCAAAATGAACATGACTTATGACTTATTAATTAAGTGGTGCTAATTTAGACAGTGAATATCATAACTCTTGAGAGTGTAAACATGAAACCAAATGGACCCGCTAGGGTCCATTTGGTTTCATTTTTACGCTCTCAAAGAGTTACATCTGGTTAACCAACTTTCTATCATTTAGTCTGCGGAGCCCACCTCAAAAATCCATAGATTGACCGCACCGTTGTATAAGCCGCAGGGTCAAAAGCATGTGGAAAAAAAGTAGCGGCTTATAGTCCGGAAATTACGGTATATGTAGTATCAAACAATAATCACACACGCAAGCCAATACCATAAGAAAAAAAAAACAGCCTGGGTAGATAAAGATTATGTTGTGCATCCATGCAATTGCACACTGGATTTTGAATTATGTAAATTTGTCACTGAAATGTCAGTTGCATGCCTTTTTTTGTGAACTCCTCACTGTCAAGTTAAAACTTGCATCTTCTCATGACACTGACCATGACTTCATCGGGGCGCCATTAGTCAAGCACTTTAACCTTGTTCAGCTGCTTGTGCACAGGGATAACTGTACCCATACAAACATGTGTTCAACCCACTACGGTGCTTCAGACTTGGTAGAGTGTGACAGTATATTTATTGTTTTTTTTTATGATGATACCCAGGTAACCAGTTACAGGCAGTTTGTAGAAGCAGCACATGTTGGAAATCCCATGTGACTGGCTTAATGAAGCATGCTCCTGTGAAGGGAGCCTCACCTAGCTGGAATACACTCACATGGATGCAAAACACACAGACACCCCAACATGCCTGCATCATGACATTCCACCAGCTTTAGGTACCCAAAAGCCTATTCACAGCTGTGCAGAGAACCAAGCGATGGAACATCAGTTGCTTTTGTATTGCAGTTTACCTGATAAAACTCATCAAGGACAGAGAGGGCTATAGCACACAGTATTGACTTTCATTCTTAATACTATGTTTTCCTAGTTGGCATTTTCAAAACAAGGAAAAGATATGAAATAAACATCCATAAATCCAAATCCTACAGGCTGTCCACAACAAACACTATCATTATAATTCTAACAAGAATTATGTGAACGCTGTCCCCACTGTGTAGTCCAGCTGTGTTAGGGCAAATGACGTTAGTTGCGGCCACTGTCGTCACCGTAGTAGTGGTGTGGACATAGTTATTGTTAGAGATTTCATGCTTGGTGTGAGGGGCACTCAAGCCACAAACTATAACTATTACATTCACTATCTTTGTGGTGAGAACTCTCCAATCCACTTGAGTTAGAACGATTTGCCATAACATTATCATAGATGTAACTATAAAGTACAACCTTGAACCTATAGTGCTTGTTTTGAACGCCCCTTTGCACAATAAGTAAGCTAAATATCACATTGTTTACCTTGCTGGCTGTGTCATTGTCTTCTGTCTTTTCATCGTGGTTGTTGTTGCTGTTGTTCACCACCGGCTACAAAGGCCAGCAGTGAAAACGAAAGAGGGATGAAGGAAAAGAAACACATGGCAACGTGAGAAAGGGATACAGGCAACGTGACATTCTAGTACAAGCAATGGGGATGGGGTGGGGTTCAAATCATTGCATGGGGTAAAGCAATAATAAATATTTTGAATGAAAAGTGTTTTACTGCAACATGTAATAGTAAGATTGTTTGCATCCGTTCTGCATACTGCCAACCAGCAGGTGAAGAAATCACATGAATGGAGGAATGAATGAATAACCTGAGACCAATAAGATTTAACAGAACATGCTTCTGAACATTATAGTTAGTTTGACCACTTCAAATATTCTAATCTTAAAATAATACAGAAAAGAGCCTTGTGTCTATATAATTTATATAGGATTCTTTTCAGTGATTGTGTGCAGAATTCTTTCTCTTCACACATCCAACGGTGATGCCTTGAAACAACATGATTCTCCCTCTGTCTTCTATAATATAAATACTGTACTGATAACCTGCCGAATGGTCTTTCTACGTAATGCGTTTTGCCCTGATAGGAGGGACCAGCTTTTTTGTAGGCCATATTAATTCTGCGTCAGGGCATACGTCGCGGCGTACGCCACAACAGGTGGCCAAAAGGTCATGACAGGTGGATAATTATTAGTCGCGAGTAAATTATGTTATTTTTAAACTTTGTGAAATCAGTTTATGGCTGCGGCGTATGCCGCAACGTTAACACAGAACATGCTTCTGAATGCAATAGTTTGACCACTTCAAATATTCTAATCTTAAAATAATACAGAAAAGAGCCAAGTGCATACATAACAGTCGGTGGTTAAAGTTAGGTTTAGGCATTGGTTTTACTGAGGTTATGTTTAGGGTCACAACCGTTATGAATTTTACCACCCGTCGCGACGTATGCCACGGTCGTAAATTGATTTTTGCCTTCTCTTGAAATTAAATTTCAGCTTCACCCAGCGGACGACTGCTCAGGTGCAGTTTGGTGGTCAAATGTGTTGCTCAGGGACACTTCAAAACACAGACCAGGGCAGGGAGGCCAACCGGTGAGTCGGTGACCTTCGACCTCATCACTACGGCTACAGCTACGGCTACGCTGCTTCCTACCCGAGGACTGAGGCGGGTCTGCAGTACCTCCTTCAGCCTGGCCTCCCTGCGGGAGGACGGCGTGCTCTCTACCATGGCCGCAGTGGCAACGGCAGCCGCCGTGCGGGAAGACGTGCGCCTCGTGGTCCTGGCCGGGGAACGGGAACGGCTGCGGCGGGTGCGCGCCGGGGAGCGGGAACGAGACCGCGAGCGAGAGCGGGAACGGGAAGTAGGCCGGAAGGCTCCAAAGGACTGTGTGGAACGAATGTTAAAGGATTAGGGTTGCACAATTATAGATACAATCCTGTAATGTGTGTGTGTATCTATATCCCTGTGTCTGTCTAACTGTTTTCCGTTGTATGGAGGGCTCATGACAACAATTCCAAGTTGGTGTACAGAAATGACCCGACCAACATACTAGACCGAGTACGCTGAAAACACAAAAAAATTGCAAAAGTGAATATCAAACTCTGATTTTAATGAAATGTCATGATTTGATCATGCTCACTGATTTCGTGTTAACTGAAGAACAGCATTGTCACACCCACTTCAAGTGTTAACACATTTCCAAGACTGGCACAATAACATGAAGAACAGTAGTTCTTTCACTGCATATTTTCACTACGTATTTTAGCAGTGAGACCAGTGTCTCTAATGTCAGACACTGGGCTCACTTCCTTCCTGGACTACAATTCCCATAATGCTTTAGTACACTGCTTGTCCTCGTGGATAGGGGAGGGCTGTCCTACTAAGATAACATGTAGTCCAGTTATTTGCACATAATTATGCTTATCTGCAAAAGAAACCACCTGCAAAATACTATGAATATCTGGCAATATTTGGAACTGTGAACCCACAAAGGTTGAACTTGATGGATGTTACGTTTAATGTTCTGCCTTGCTGCTTTCAAAAAGAACATCCCTGTGCTTTCAAGGTAATGGATGAATGAAGTCATAAGAACCCTCCATAACAAATAATACAGATAATAATACAGATAATGATAACAGATAAAACAGAATTACAAACAACAGAACAAAGTAATTAATTACAGTGAACAGTAACTTGAATCCTTCAATAGTTCACCAAGTCCTTCCTCACGGCACACCACATTTCTTAATTATACTCTTAGCAATACTAAACACATACTATCAGCTTGCATCATTTCCCTTGGTTTCACTACTCGAACAGTTGACCGTTTATCGCAGCCATTATAAGGGTCTACCTTGATGTCTTGATCCATGAGCTCCAGCTCTGTGCCGTCCTTGTAGATGACAGTGTAGAGCTGACTCTTGCCGTCGAAGCCCAGGACCTTCACCTCATAGTAGAGGTTGCTCCCAGGCCAGCGGCCCATCACCATGTCCCCACTCTGGAACCTCACGCTAGGCATGATCCTCATTGACCTGAGGAAGAGAAGACGGAAATCAGCCATGAAGAGAACGAGCGAGAAGCAAATTGGAACAGAAAGCGAAACAGAGAGAAGTACTTGGGGGCGTTGAGATCGTCTAAAGCAGGGGTGCCGAAAAGGTAGATTGTGATCTACCAGTAGATCATACAGACCATGCAGGTAGATCACGACAGTCCCCATAGATCGTTAACTCCTGAGAGTGTTAAAACGAAACCAAATGGACCCTTATGGGTCCATTTGGTTTTGTTTTACACTTTCAAGAGTTACACCGCCAAGAGTCCATGCAATTAGAAAATGGGAGAATAATTGTTATTTTGACCAATGTTTTGCCAGTTCTCTTTCCCTGAAAGAGCCTGAAAGTTCTTAGTTTTGGATGCAAGATACTAAACTGACCATTACAAGAGACTAAACTCACCATTACAAGAGACTAAACTCACCATTACAAGAGACTAAACTCACCATTACAAGAGACTAAACTCACCATTACAAACTGTCAACTCAAGCCCCAAATACTGTTTTCAAACATCAGTAGTAGCATGTACAGGTACAAGAAAACCTTCTTAAGCACTATAACACTAAGTAACACCATCACCACAATTTCAAAGCTCAAACTTGGGAGTCTTGGGAGTCTTGAAGTGGATTTTCAGTAATGGAATAATCACATGATTATTTGATGTGTATATCTTGAGCCGGGCATTTTGAAAGTAGCTCTCAAGTCAAAAAAGTGTGGTCACCCCTGGTCTAAAGGAAGGACAATGTTAAGAGGGAAAGGGTACTGTTCAATATGAGATGTGATTGGAATCGTGGGAGTGAAAGCTCCCACGATTGAGAGAGAGAGAGTGCAGATTAAGGAACCTTAAGGCTGAACTTTAAGGCTGCTAGGTTATCTATGGCGTGCAGAATTCGCTTACCACTAGCCAAATTCAGAGCATGACCTTATTTTGTCATGGGATTCGAAATGTGGCCAAGATGTAATGAAAGGCTTTCGGACGGTTGTATTTTCTTAAGTGTATTTTTCCAAATCTGATAACGTGGATGTGGATGCAGTAGTAGTCTCACATCTGGTTAACTTCTGGCTGCATCCTTGCTGCTTGGCAGTCAAGCGTTGGATTTTTTATGTGAGGTAATAGAGAGCTTAAGATCCCTCCGACCATCCTGCGAATAATCCAGTGCTCGATGTATAAGGAGGTCCGGCTCATTATCTTAAAGCAGGGGTTTTCAACCTTTTTGACACCAGGGACCACCATTTATTCAACATTTGAGCCACGGACCACCATGTGATTACCTTTTCAGCCCAAAGACCTAAAACTAAAGAATTCTTTTGGTTTTGTCCACAATTCCAGGCTGGATTTTGCAGACTTCTTAATTAAGTGGTGCTAATTCAGATGATGAATATTTTAACTCTTGACATTGTAAAAATGAAACCAAATGGACCCGCAAGGGTCCACCAAATGGACCCGCAAGGGTCCATTTGGTTTCATTTTTACATTCTCAAGAGTTACATCCGGTTAACCAAGTTTCCATCATTTAGCCTGGAGACCACCCTCTCAAGGATCACTGGACCCGGACCACCTGTTGAAAACCCCTGACTTAAAGCAAAGACGGAGATATGGTTTTGGTCCTTCGGACATTCATCAGTCTAGTCTGACCGAAACTCCCCTTCTTCCCCTGCTCTTCTCAAATCTCCCAGAACAGTAATAAAGCAGCTTGGATACAATGAATCACATCTTGTCTGGATGGACAATCTGTTTGGGCGAAGTGATTATTTGCATAACGCATAACTGCTGGAAGAATATCTCAATGGGCTTATTGTCACTGTGGAATTTGCAATTTGATGCTTAAAAGTCTCTCAATTCTAGTCTTTCGCCTCAAGATACTGTACTGTACTGAGACTTGTCAACATTATTCACACTTCAATTCGGCAATCAATCAGCCTAATACAGGCCATTATTAGTGTTTATTTTTAATTCAAATTAACTATGTTCTACTGCTCTGTGTACTGGACATCAAACATTTATTTAATCTGTCTATGTTTCTGTCTACTATTTCAACACGCTGCTTAAAGGGGAATTCCACCCATTTTCCTGAGAGGATACAAATGTGAACCAAATGGACCCTAGCGGGTCTGAAAGAAAACTCATTAACATGGTGAAATACATCTTGATGATGTCATCAGATGTTTCACCATGATTTTTTCAGACCTCCATTTTTAGGAAATACAGAAATGGGGGAACTTTTTATCATGTCCACACAACATTTCTAAAGGTATATTAATGACATAGTAAAATGTTGAAAATGGGTGGAGTTCCCCTTTAATTTGAACAGCGACCACCAGCAAGCGGTTCAGATTAGCGTGTGCGACTGAGACACAATGGAGCGGTCAGCCGCGGTCAGCACTATGGAACACTAGTGACAGTGGAAGCTCAGTGTCTAGAACAGCACTGTACTACTGTAGAACTGCTGACATGCCTGTCCCTACTAGGTTTACCCAAAGCCTTCTATCTCAAAAGAGTTACGCGCTGCCATTCAAGTCACTGCACCGCAGAGGACAGGAGACCCAAATTTGTTTTGTTTGTTGTTGTTGTGGCTGGTGAAATTGAGCAATCGCTACTCCCACTCCTTTGGAAAATAGCTACCGGTATGCATTTGTCATTTGCTTATCTGCAAAAGAAAGCCACCTGAAAAATACTATGAATATCAGGCAAAATTTGGAACCGTGAACCCACAATGGTTGATGGATGTTACGTTTTAATGTTCTACCTTGCTGCTTTCAAAAAGAACATCCCTGTGCTTTCAAGGTAATGGATGAATGAAGACATAAGAACTCTCCATTGCATAGTGGGCCTGTCAGATACCCGACAGGCCCACTACAAGAAAAAAAAAAAAAAAAAAAAAAACACATCACAACTGTGATGCTTTGCATTCCTTATTTCTGCTACTCTGCTTCTCCTCTGCCTTCTTTAGACAGTCTCCATCAAATATGCCTAGCCTTTACAGACGATACTGTAACTCTTTAATGAATCTATTATAGATTCAACAACACTCAGAAAAAAGAAATAAAAGTAAGTAACCAACAAAATCGAAGCCTCAAATATAAATACTGTAGAGTATAAAGGCAGGCTGCAGGCATTGCATACACATTCACCCAGCTTAATTAAAGTCATCTGCCAGCAGCCTGTGGGGTCTAAATTCTAATTTTGTCAGCATTTACAGTTTTCAAATGTCCCTACATTACAATTTGTTATTCGCAATTCTGTTTATACACTAGGTGGTACACAATGCTATGTAGGATTCAACAGGTCAAAGAATTCTGCATTCTCAAAGAGATGGTAAATTGAATTCCACAAAAGCTCCTCTTGAATTTTCAATTCAGAACAAGATTAAACCCCCCACACTTACAGCATTAAAAGTTCAAATAATCCCTTCAAATTGTAGAAGTGTATCCCTCCTGCAGAGTCCCTCCTGTTATGGCCCACCAAGATTAACAACACAAATAGAAGAGTGAAACATGTGTAGCTACTAGCTACTAATCCATTGGGCACAGCAAGTCACTACTCTAATCAAGCAAAGCCAAGCATTCCACAACTTCTCTCAGGGAAAAACCAACTCGATGTGACACACCCAAACTAAGTCGCTGCAGTACTCCTGTTAGGCTGTCCAATTCTATATGTGGGATGTATAGTTAGAATGTGTGTGACAGTAAGACCCCAGCTTAGATGAAAGGTTACAGCTTGGGGGTGGAGCTTTAAAGAAAAGGGCTTTCCCCCAGGGCTGCATGTGGGGAAGCCACACTGTAACCCAGCTGTGTGAAATATTAACATGAATGAATAAATGAAGTATCTATAGCACTGCTCTCAGTGTTGTGTTAGCATGTAAACTGAGGATGTAGAGGAAGTATTTAGGCTGCTGTATAGTAATATTGTATATTATAAACTGACCAGCAAAGTTACATGTAACATTTTCATTCCAACTGCTTGATAGTAAATAATTGTGTGCTTTGAGACAGCCAAACATACCATTAGCACATCTGCTTAAGATATATTTATAATATGCAGTCTTTCTGGCACATGTACATTAGTTTGAGACAGCCAGCCAGAGACAATCCAGGAAGTACTGTAGTATACCCAGGTACTTCCAGAAATAGATATTAAAAAACATATAGATGCCTCATTGGCTTCTGCAGTTTGTTGGAGCAATGTATGTTGAAGGAAGGGTGGAAGAATTTTAGGGGAGGCAGTATGCCAGAAGAGTGGAATAGGCATGTTATTTCACGTTGCCACTCAATGGAGTAAGACTCATGCTTCTCTGGAAAATGTTGCCCTCCCTTGTTTTATGTGTTTATGGCTGGGTGGGGGTCATTTGCGAGAGCCCCTCACAAGTTAGCACCACCTTTACTGAGCCCAACAAATGTTTTGTTTTCATGATTTGTTGACAACAACAAAGTCCTGGACCATCTGCAGGACGAAGCAAGTTGTCTGTCTGTAGGCAAACATCTGCAGCATCAAAGTAGAAGCAACACAGAGGGGGAAACAGCAAAAATATACTGTATACCTACATATTTTGTTTTTTGGGTAAAATGTTGCCTCTATTAGCTTTAAATTGCTCTTCACTGCTATCTTGGGTCTCCAAAATCACATGGGCCGCATTGGGTGTCCCAAGTCCCTAGCATAGTACTGCGTATAACTACTGTATTGTCTGAGAACATAACAGGGTTCACCATCTCCTATGGTATCTCACAATCAGCATTTGTAGAATTTGATAACTTTAAACAATTATCCATATGGATTTTGATTTTTCAATTTCATTTTTTCAGGAGAAAATCAGAAACATACTGTAGCTTTGAGGTACTACAATTGAGGAATATTTCAGACAATATTTTCAGAGTTCCTGTAGGCCTATAGCTCATCAGAGGATCCATCTGAGACATACCAAGTCTATTTCTCAGGAGAAAACCATAAGAAACTGGAGCCATAAGCGTATATATCTCGTTTGCCTCACATCATTAGTCTTATATATGGCTCAATTGTTGTATCTCAAAGCTGTTTCTCAAATTCTCATCGTTTTCTCCTGAGAAATAGATTTGGTGTGTCTCACATGGAGCTGTACAGGAGATCTGAAACTTGGATTCCTTTTGGGACATTTCAAGAACAACTCAATACAAAGATTGTTTAATGTGAGTGAAAGTACACCACTTGTTTACTTTAATTTATACACGTACAAATATTCGCTTCTGTAAAGGAGAAGAGCAGGAACTCATAGTGGTGGTAAAAGAAAAAAAATAGGGGGGCTGCTGAGTCCACTCTCAAAGTCTCAATCAATAATATTTATTGGAAGTTCACGGTCGAATTTAGGTGGTTCTTGACATGATGCTTGCGAAACACAGGAAGGATAAATGCAACCATTTGAGGAAAAACGCATTGTATATATTGTTAATGCAATCGGGAGGTAAAGGAACTGCTCCTTTAACGCAGATGTAGCTGCCTCGTTCACTTCAAACGACAGACAGAGGGCAAGGAAAAGAGAGGAGGGAAAACGTCATGCGTTCAAATTATTACTACTACCACCACGGCCGGCGACGTTTAGTGAAGTGAAAACACGGCGGCGTGCCATGGCGATGGATGACATTACAACATATATATAACTGCATCATCACCCATCAACCCGTCCACGTTGTTATTACTACGATTGCAGTGCAAGATGGAGCACGTTACAAAAATAGTCCGCTGTAATTTTATATTATAGCAGCTGGCTAGCAACGTTGGTGAAGCTTGTTGTTGTGAGTTAGGTCTGTGCCTATGGTCTGTGTGGTCGCCGTCTATTTACTGGAGGCTAACGTCTATATGGCGATAAGCACTGTGTTGCCAGGCCAGCCGCACTGAGAGAGAAACAAGCAACAATGGTCTACGAGTTAAGGCTCGGCCTTTAAGTATAATACAGTATACACAACACAAGTCACACTGACGATTTATTTGTATTTTGCATACAAGGTAAATCTATTTTCAACAACAAACCCTTGAAAAAAAATATTTGAAACGTGGACTATTTCTCCCCTGAATTATTGAAAATGTTATCAACAGCTTGGACATTTACAGTACAATTCGAGCAAACTCAATACCGTGCCACCCTAAGCTAATTTCATAAAGACAATTATAGACTACAATCACTTTATGTATTAGCAAAAACAGGAAATCGTAGTGGGGGTAAGGGGGAGAGGGGGTTGAATTGCAGTCCAACCTAGAGAGAGGTTTTGAGATTTACAGTACATTTCAAGTGCCGCTCAGTACAAAAACTGCTAGAGAATAAAACCATTTAACGTCTTGCACATAAATGTTTGTCTTCAATTTTCAATTCATCAAGAGGCAAGGTATTTAAATACATAATACACATATATGCAAAACAAGGGAAACGTACAATAAGAAGCGAATATAGCTACTATTTGGAGGTTTCTAATTGCAAGTTTGCAACCATATGGGGCAATCAGCAGACCCTAAATACCCTAAGTTCATTTGGGGGCTTCCTAGCCCAAGACATTGGACTCTCGTAGAGAGGTGTTGGCGATTCTGACGTGATCACTCTACGAGAGTCCAAGCGTTTGTATCGTATTTCCTTGTCGGATTTCGCCGTTTCGGCGTCTAGTAGCTCTTAGGGTGCACCAGTCCCACATGTAAAAGGCTGAACATAAGCCTCCACCCACTAGCTTCCACTACGGCAAAAGATTGTAGGCCGTAGAGTCCTAGTTTTTAATAAATAAAATGTTTTATATTTACCTCTCTGTGTTGTGTTGTCTCTGTTGTTGTTACGAGAGGCCATCTTGCCCATTACGTCACCGTTTCGCCGCTGCGAAACAGCGCCACCCCTGGCCGGGAGGTGTAATGCGCATAAAAAGGACAATATCTGGTACAGGCTATTTTACTCACTTTGAGCATTTTAATCTTAAATAAATATATATATATATATATATATATATATATATATATATATATATATATATATATATTATATATATATATATATATATATATATATATATATATATATATATATATATATATATATATATATAAGGGCTGGGATTTTAACTGATTAATTGAGATTAAGTAATTACAGAAAAATAACGCAATTAAAAAAATAACTCATTTTAATCGCACAGAGATTTTGCACCACAGAACGTTTTTCACTGGATGAATTTCAGGAGTACCGATCATAGCGGTGCATGCAATGGGAGAAGAAGCCAATCAGGCAAACCGGGCTGCCAATGATCCAAACTCCCATTGGTTCGCAAATTACTAACTACTATTACTATTACTAACGCTATGTCTAACCCTCACCCTTAACCTAACATTTCACAGTATGGACACAGTTTTGATTTAGAAAAACTCACTCACACACTACCAACCTGTTTTAATTGACACAAAAAATGCTTCTCGGATCAAATATTAGCATGTGATGAATTCAGATCAATTAATTACAAAGCTCCAAATTAATTAGATCAAAAAATTTAATCGAGTCCCACCCCTAATATATATATATGTATATATATATATATATATATATATATATATATATATATATATATATATATATATATATATATATATTATATATATATATATATATATATATATATATATATATATATATATATATACCGTATTGTCCCGAATATAAGACGACTCGGTTATAAGACGACCCCCATTTTTCAAGAGCCATTTACAGAAAAAAGAACATTGAATGTCAACTAGTATAGTCCCTGAATATAAGACGACTCCATTTTTGGGATATTTCCATTGGGAAAAAATCATAGTCTTATATTCAGGCCAATAGGGTATATATATATATATATATATATATATTATATATATTATATATATATATATATATATATATATATATATATATATATATATATATATATATATATATATATATATATATATATATATAATCCTTCTCGTTAGTTATTATATTTCAATATTATTTAAATTCCTATTTGCCTCCCACACATGAAATGGATTTATATTTTGCTGCAAAAGTAGTGAAATCAGACATGCCACTGAAACCACTGCTATAATAACATAATACTCTTACCAGAGTGTCAAGTCAATGCCATTTACTAGTTAGTACGTTTAGACATTAAATTAATATTACACAGAATTTAGTTCGGGCCTTTAGGCTTGGCCTTCCAACAATATTTTCTGTATCTCGTTTGGCCCCTTCCGCCCTGAGACTGGAAGGTCAGGGTTTGATTCCTGCTGGGTCATACCAAACACCAAAGACATGTCACTGACCTAACTGGCAGTAAGCTACTATGTGTGCAAGTGCAACAGGCTCTGGGGTTCTTCCTATATCATCATTTAGAATTAAATAAGCCTATATCAGATGGTCTTCAGCTATAGCAGTTCAGGATACAGTATATCAAATTGCTGGAGGTAAATTGTAAAAATAAAATGGGACACATTAGTTCCCAGTGGCATATGAGCTAAGAGGGCAGCGGTGGCTCAGAGTGGCTGGATGGTAACTCCAAGGTTGTCAGTTTGAAACCAGGCTTCCCCAGAGTTAGTGTGGATGTGTCCATGAGCATGACACTCAACCACAAATTGCTCCCGATGTGCTCGTCGGTACCTTGCATGGTTTCTTCTGCCATTGCCATATTAAGGTGAACCGTCTCTGCAATGAATGACATTTTGATGATATACCGTAGTTTTAGTCAACTTTCATGCAAACCTTTACTAAACATTGTCATTGCAAGCCAAACGTGACACAATGTGAATCGGCACTCCAATACAAAGTAGTGATAAACTATTGAGTGGTTGAGCTAGCCCCCCCCCCCCCCCCCAAATATGTGTTGCCTTTGCCTTGATGATGCATGTCTGAGTCAATACAAAGTACAAGAGAACTTCTACACAGATTTATAATCTGCCTATTAGGTATGTGTTCAAATGACTATAACTCCTATTTACATTGAGATATTGGCACCTGGTCTTTTCTAGAGTCTAGAGGAATGTTCTGGCTTCAAGTATACCAACTTTTAAGCCTCCAAGAGCTTCCATATGGAATTCATATGTCTCAAACCCCAGACAAACAGGCTACATTTTTAGTTTGGGGTGTATAACTTTTTATATGAATTTCACTACTTTTGCAGCAAAATATAAATCCACTTCATGTGTGGGAGGCAAATAGGAATTTAAATAATATTGAAATATAATAACTAACGAGAAGGATTATATATATATATATATATATATATATATATATATATTATATATATATATATATATATATATATATATATATATATATATATATATATATATATATATATATATTTAAGATATTAAAATGCTCAAAGTGAGTAAAATAGCCTGTACCAGATATTGTCCTTTTTATGCGCATTACACCTCCCGGCCAGGGGTGGCGCTGTTTCGCAGCGGCGAAACGGTGACGTAATGGGCAAGATGGCCTCTCGTAACAACAACAGAGACAACACAACACAGAGAGGTAAATATAAAACATTTTATTTATTAAAAACTAGGACTCTACGGCCTACAATCTTTTGCCGTAGTGGAAGCTAGTGGGTGGAGGCTTATGTTCAGCCTTTTACATGTGGGACTGGTGCACCCTAAGAGCTACTAGAAGCCGAAACGGCGAAATCCGACAAGGAAATACGATACAAACGCTTGGACTCTCGTAGAGTGATCACGTCAGAATCGCCAACACCTCTCTACGAGAGTCCAATGTCTTGGGCTAGGGGCTTCCTGGCCTGAAAATGTTAGACACACCTGTATATAAATTTATATAAACGACACTATGAAGAAGGACCTAAACAAGCAACTCACTGTCAGGGACTACTACACAAGACTTCGAGGTCGCTTATAACAAGCGGACATGGCAACCCGCTGAGCGCTAGCTATTAAGCACGGGCAGCAACCTGTCAAAACCACCACGGGCTGCTTCAAACTTCACTCTAGCAAATTGTAAAACGTAGCAAAGCTATCGAGAACGAAATGCTTCATCCGTGCATCTGTAAACATGCATATCACGATGTGGCCAGATACAGTTGACAGTGAGTAAAGGGAGTTTTAGTAGACATTTCATCCAGGATATAGTCGGACCCCTCCGCCGGCCGCTTACTATTGCTGTCCATCTAAAACCCGTTATAAAGCTACCGTTAGCATCACTAGCTCCAGTACCGCAACAAAGAGAGCGACATGCAAATCATAACGCGTGTAGACTCAAACGCGGGCGTTCTTACCGTGAAGGCTGCTACTCCAGTGAATAAAAAATGTCCCGGTTACCACTTAAAAAAAAACAGCGGAATAAAAAGAATAAATCCTATTGTTATTATTATTCTCTTTAAAGCGGACTTTAGTTCGAGCGCGCTCAGTCCCTCCCTCTGTCCTCGCTCAATGGTAAATCTACCAGTGACTGGGATGGCGCGAAGGCACCCGATTGGCTGGCGCGGCATTCATTTTAAACCGTTCCGTTGTGTGATTGGTGGACGGTGGATTTTAACTGGTTCAAGGGGGTCGCAGTATTACTTTGTTTATGGTGTCACACTGACTGACTGTCAACTTGGCCACTGCCAGTAGAGATGAGCTGACCCTACCACAGGTTATAGTGCAGCGGTTAAGCTCATGAAATGGAAGGTATTGTGCATTTTATGACTAAAGCATGAAACTTTCTACAGTGTTTCTATACACCATGAAGTTTATTTTCAGATGTGGAAGCACTTCTCAGTTGAAGTGCTTTCATGTGTTAGAGGCTGTACAAATGTAAGGTGGTCAAAAACATGGATTTTTCACTTTTTGCAGGCATAAAGACAGTATATCAATAAGAAGAGTCCTGGAACACACTAATCACCATAAAATTGCTTTAATGTGTTAAATCAGCAGTATAAGATGTGTCATTTGGGTTTCAGGGTCCATTAGGTCACCAAACATCTCTCATAAAGAAAGACCAAAAAATCGGATTTTGCATAATTTGTGTTAATTTGGATTGAGCATTTCACATTTCTTCTAGACATTTCCTAGTTGCAGTAAAGAGTGTCTACAATGCAATGACACTATTAGCGAGGACTAACAGTCTCCTGAGTAGGGATGACACGGTATGAGATTTTACAGCATTGTTATGCTATTGGAAACCTATACCTAGGTGTTTCATGGTATTTAAACTAAAATACTGTATTTGCTATACTTACAGCAGAAGTGAACAGTGCATGTTCAGATCTGCATCAGAGAACTGTCACCACTTTCAGACTGACCTCTGGTGACCTTGAGGAGTCATTGACCTCAGAATTGCATTTTGGCACGTGTTGTTCCTGTCTCTATTATAATATGTTAAGTTTGTTAAGTGGAAGTTTTATTCTAATGATAACTTAAAAGTAAACAATAGACTACAGAAATGATGAGTTGTGTTTGATATACATTTTATGACATTGTGTATGACATTGATATGACATTAAAAACATCTAGGAGGAGAGTGAGCATCAGCAATAAAATAAAGACAGAACATTCATTGTTTATGTAGTTCTTATGCAGCTCCAAACAGAACTGTATGAAGAGATATAAGTAATTGGTAGTGATGGTCAAAGCCGAGAAACTCAGCTTCACTATCGTGCCCAGAAGGTCTACAGGACACCCTGTGGAAACCCTCACAGACCTGAACTACACTGACATCTGCCTGCTGAGACTGAGGTTATGACCTATAACTTCTCCGAGGACATCTGCCCCTAATAACAATAGAGGCTGCAATTCTGGGTGAGATCAATGGCTAATGGTATGACCAGTGTGTGGAAATCCAACCTACCCCAGCACATCAACATCAGTTTCATCTTCTATGGCTGTAAATGCTGGACACTAACACAAGCCCTATAGAATTCCAAGGATGGGTGCTACGCCAGAATGCTGCGTGTGGTACTGAACAGGATGAGCACATCACCAACCGGCATCTGTATCAACCAGCATCGGGGAATTACTGCATGTACCAAAGAAGATAGCAGTAAAGAGTACAGATGAGTCTAGCTGGACACTGACACCGATACCAAGAACAACCAGCCAAAGAGTGTGTACTGGATGGAGAGAACGTCCCACACCTTTATCTCTTCATACAGTCCTCAGACGAGCCCTCCATCAGCGTCTCTAGTCATCTTGGTTTTCCATACATCTGTCCACATATACAGTATGTGGACGTACTAAAGGAAGATGAACCAACACACACAGGCAGTGATGGAGAGAACGTAGGTGTGGGACGTCCTCTCCATCCATGCCTGTGTGTTGATTCATCTTCCTTTAATATGTCCACATAGGTAGATGTGGGACGTCCTCTCCATCCATGCCTGTGTGTTGGTTCATCTTTCTTTAGTACGTCCACATAGGTAGATGTGGGACGTCCTCTCCATCCATGCCTGTGTGTTGGTTCATCTTTCTTTAGTACGTCCACATAGGTAGGTGTGGGACGTCCTCTCCATCCATGCCTGTGTGTTGATTCATCTTCCTTTAGTACTTCCACATACGTAGGTGTGGGACGTCCTCTCCATCCATGCCCGTATGTTGGTTCCCACAGTACCTTTGGTTGGTTGTTCTTGTTATCGGTGTCAGTGTCCAGCTAATCTCATCCTCTGTACTACTATCTTCTTTGGTACGTGCAGTAATGCCCCGATGCTGGGTGATACAGGGTTCCCCAGGGTGTCTCGTAGACCTTCTGGTCGCGATAGTGAAGCCAAGCTTCTTGGCTTTGACCATCTCCACCAATTCCTTATCTTACCTCCTTACCTCTTCATACAGACTCTTTTGGAGCTGTATGAAGAGCACCTGTCAATTATGTTTTTTCAGAATTGTATTGCTGTTGTGATTCCTTGGAACAAAACCTCCATTTCATAATATATTATAATCAGGACTGCACAGAACTGGCGCGCATGCGCGTCCAATCAAGCACATGGCGCGGTCAATTACGGGCTGGGGAACGCTTTTGCGCACCACAGATGGGGCTCATAATAAAAAAATATTGTTTATGGCCAGAAGCCTTAGTATACATATAAATTCGTCAACTCCGTTCACTTCATTGGGCCAGTCCAAATACAATGTATTTTCAACTCCAGTTGTCCCTATTCAGGCTGCATGAATAGCAGTTGGAGTGCTCAGTTTCTGACCCCTCACTGTCGCAACTAGATGGCTCTGCCCCCATTGGCCAATCACACCTTGTGGACACATGGGTGCACTGGCCAGTGTTGCCAACCTGACTCATTTGTCACTATATTTAGCTTTTTTCCAGACCCCAACCAGACCCCAACCAACCAGGCCCCAACCAAATGGACGCGTAAGGGTCCATTTGGTTTCATTGTAGTGCATTAATTTTATTCTAATGCATTCGAGTGCGTGTTTGAAGTGACACTAATGCATTTTGGATTTTGGCAGTTGGCGACACTGACACTGCCCAAACGCAGTGTGTCTTTACCTCCTTCCTCGATCGATCTATGCTACTGCTAGTAGCCCACACTGAGACATTATTCTGCTAACTTACAGCTAAACTCTCGTCAAATGTCCAAGAAGCAAGCGCCATTAAGGAATTATTTTGGTGTTCCATCACCGCAATCTCCAAAGAGACTGCACAGAAAAGACGTCTTTGCTGTAAAGTGGTTGATGCACAATGTTGCTTAGCCCTGTTGCCGTTGCGTTCGCCCCTCATCTTAAACGCAACGGGGCTGTGTGTGTGTGTGTGTGTGTGTGTGTGTGTGTGTGTGTGTGTGTGTGTGTGTGTGTGTGTGTGTGTGTGTGTGTGTGTGTGTGTGTGTGTGTGTGTGTGTGTGTGTGTGTGAGAGAGAACGCATTAAAGGGGAATTCCACCCATTTCCAAACATGTTATGTCATTAACATGCAGAGAGAACACATTAAAGGGGAATTCCACCCATTTCCAACATGTTATGTAATTAACATGCAGAGAGAACGCATTAAAGGGGAATTCCACCCATTTCCAATGTTATGTCATTGACATGCACCTTAGAGATGTTGTGTTGTTCCCCCAATCTATTCCCTAAAAATGGAGGTCTGAAAATAGGGGTCGATATGAGTCGCCGATACGGGTCGATATGGGTCGCCGATACGGGTCGATATGGGTCGCCGCATTTTTGGAGCACCAGATAACATCCCCTGGTGCTCCACTGAGTACCAGACCAAAATAGTTATGTGCAGCCCTGATTATAATGGAGACTGGAACATGTCAGAAAGCAATTCTGAAGTCAATGACTCTCGGTGACCCAAGGTCTCCAGATGTCAGTTTGACAGTGTTAACAGTTCCGGGCATGCAGTTCTGAACATGCACAGTGCAGTTCTGCTGTAGGTTATAGCACATACCTATGGTATTTAAAAATTAGTATTTAAAATTAATACATACATACTATGTCATAGTATTTATTTATCCATTTTTAAATACCATGAAACACTGAGGTATAGGTTTCCAAAATCTCATACCGTGTCATCCCTACTCAGGAGACTGTTAGGCTTCACTAACAGTGTCATTGCATTGTAGACACTCTTTGTTGCAACTAGGAGACACTTTACTCCAACTAGGAAATGTCTAGAAGAGATGTGAAATGCTCAATCCAATTTAACACAAATTGGTGAAAATCCGTTTTTTGTCTTTGGTCATGTGAGGTAAGTTTGTGTGACCTAATGGACCCTGAAACACAAATGACACATCTTATACTGGTGATATAACCCATTGAAGAAATTTGATGATAATTAGTGGGTTCCAGAACTCTTCTTGTTGATATATTATCAATGTGTCTGCAGAAAAGTGAAAAATACATGTTTTTGACAACCCGATATTTGTACAGCCTCTGGCATATAGAAACATTCATGCTCAGAAGTGCTTCCACATCTTAAAACAAACTTCATGGTGTGTAGAAACACTGTGGAAAGTTTCATGCTTTAGTCATAAAGTGCACAATTGGTTTGCTTAACCGCTGCACTACCACAGGTTACATATTATGCCAGTGATTTAGTTCAGGGGTTTTCAACCTTTTTGACTCCAGGGACCACCATTTATTCAGCATTTGAGCCACGGACCACCATTTGATTACATTTTCACACCAAAGACCTACAATTAAAGAATTCTTTTGGTTTTGTCCACAATTCCAGGCTGAATTTTGCCAACAAAACAGTGTAAACTTCTTAATTAAGTGGGGCTAATTCAGATGACGAATATTTTAACTCTTGAGAGTGTGAAAATGAAACCAAATGGACCCGCAAGGGTCCATTTGGTTTCATTTTTACATTCTCAAGAGTTACTCTGGTTAACCAACTTTCCATCATTTAGCCTGGGGACCACCTGGAACCCTCTCAAGGACCACTGGTGGTCCCCGGACCACCAGTTGAAAACCCCTGATTTAGTTGATTATACAGAGAAACTCAGTTAAAGGCATAGTAAGCGACGTTTACATTGCCAAAGCAAGTGTCACAATAGAATAAAACAGATAGAAAATGGGAACAGTACACAATTGGAGGGGGTAACATTTTGTAAACAGAGCTATGTCACTTTGCATTTGTTACATACTGTACACGTTATAACAAGGTATCAAGCTTTTTCTCAAGAATAAATAAATACATAATAGGCTACTAAATACTACTCTATACAGGAATAACTCAGATTTAAGGTGTTGTGTAATAGTAGCAGCTCTGTTTACATTTGTAAGGCCCAGTGGTCCACTTGGCACATACTAATCCTTAGGTGGTTGTATTGTATTATTGGCTAACCTTTTGTCACAAACAGTGACAAAACAGCAACTCTTGTGTTTGGGCATTATTCACTGCCAAGCTAAATGAATGAATGAATTAACGAATTAGAACTTTATTAACAGAAATGAGAGTTACAGTACAAGTCAAGTACATACGGCTACAAAACTGACAACAGCTTGGAGAATTACAGTAGGCCTACAATTCATGTACAACTACATCAAATCTGGAAAAAGTAATTGGACACACTAGTTAAGAATACACTTATTTACAATAGTGGCCAACTTGCTCATTTCAAGACATTCAAATACATACAAAATAATTACTTCAGTGAAGTCAGAAGCAGAAAATCATGGAGCTAAAATCATAGTGGAGGTAAAAAAGGAAAATATAAATGTACAAAGAGGAGAGGGGGTGGGTGGGGGGTAGAGTTCTCAAACTCTGCCCGAACCCGACCAGGCCCGACCTGACATTTTGGGGTCGGGCTCGGGCCTAAATGTATGCAGATCAGTAGGGCCGGATTGGGCCTAGGGCTCCATAAAAAAAGCAATATATTGTATATAAAGTTATTTTATTATGATAAAAAATAATAGTTCTGCTCTGTCTGCCTGTGTATTTACCTCTTATCAAGATGGTGCTGTTTGGTATTTTCACTTTTACTATGTGTAGATTGCTCAAATTCTACCCAAACCCAATCAGGCCCGACCCGACATTCTATAGGGCCGGGCCATTCTTTGGGCCTGATCAGTTAGGCCCGGGCCTCAATTTTTAGGCCCGTTGAGAACTCTAGTGGGGGGATTATATATACATTTTTGTTTTACAGAGGCCAGTTTAGAATTGCAGCTGTCTGTAGGTGCCCTTTGAGAGCGGATTTGAAGGAGTCAAGGGATTCACATGTCTTAATGACTGTTGGTAGGGCGTTCCACATTTGAGCGGAAGGAATAAGTCCCATGTTTGTGCCAAATCTGGGTTGGACATGGTTAGTAGCACTCCCTCTGGTGTTGTGGGAGTGGACATAATTGCCATCAAGGAAGTATTTGGACAGGTACATGGGTATTTTGAGTATCAAATCTTGTGGACCAGACCAATTGCAAGATGTTGTACTCTGTCGTCGACTTGTCAACACTAAGCCAACCCAGACTGTCAAAGTGGACAGGGGCGAGGTGGGTTCGGGGTGTGAGGCCAAGTAACAGCCTGACCAGTTTGTGTTGGGAGGTCTGTAGCCTTGTTTTCAAGGTGCTGTGGTACCAAGAGGTGCAGGCATAGTCAAAGAAACCTTGTAACAGGGCTCCAGTTATGGTCTTCAAAGTGTTGTTGATACAGGAGATCCTGAATCTAGTTGACTTGATTAGTTTTTAAATAATGAGGTTATAAAGGACAATGTTTGACTTGGAATTGGAGTAAAATATAAATATTCAAGTAATGTAATAATTGCTAATAAAGTTAACTGTATTTTGCTAATATTAACTGTAAATAGGGCTTCAAGGTATTATAAAAAAATAAGGTATTATATATATATAAAAAAAAATGTATAGTGTACTGTATATAGCTATATTTGTTGCCTTTTTCACCTGAACATCACTTCTACTTTGTTACTGAAGCTCTTTGCCTGCAGACAGACTCTAGCTTCGCCCTGAAGACACTCCAGAACTTACTAACAAATGTCAACAAATAACTGACGTCAGGCTCATGACAAGGCAGTGCTAGTGTGTGTGTTGGGGGTATAGGGAGGTGAGGTGGCATCTTTATCCAATCACTGTGCAGCAGTTTCATAATGAGCCAATGGATTGGAGGTGAGGTGAAGTTAGATTCAAATCTGTTTACAAACACGGTTTGTAGGGAGGAGGGGTTAAGCACAGGAGAAGCATCTGTGTCAGTCTCACCACACATTTGATTTACTACCTCGGTTTTTCATCTGGCTTTCATTCAGTGTGCTATTGCACATGACAGCTTGTGAAATATTCCACACTCATGCTGAAAGCCAGCATGAATACTGTATTTAATAAATCACATTCCCCGGAAGAAATGATTCATGTTTGCTTTCGGAGAGAGAAAGTGTTGCCTTCCTTGTACATATAAAATCTTTCACACTAGTTCTAATGTCTTGCTGAAACGATCAAAATAAACTATTCAATCAAAAGTTCTTACAGCACATCAAAATAAAATAATTATTAATTATATGATAAACATTTTATGATCAATAATAAAATAATTTTCCAAGAAGTGTTTTCTCAACTGAAAGCCTCCTGTACACATTTCAATGTGACTTCCTCTATTAAACTAACTGCTCTATGAACATTAACAAAAACCTCAAATGAACTACAGATGCAAACAGCACAGCCTCTACGCTTTGCCAACAGGAAGCATCATTTGTTTTTTTGTATGTTGTGCAAAGCAAACGCATTGTGCACAGTATGCATGCACACACCCGTAATCTCTCTCTGCTTACACTACGGTTTCCTCTTTTAGTCCTTTGTTTTCCTTTGCACCATTGTCCTTCCCACATCTTTTATACAACGATGTTACTTTCTCCATCCAGTAAGGTCATTACAAAATGAGGCTTTCAAGGTGCTTAGAAAGTGCTCTTAGGAACATTGCATCAATCTGTTTGTTCACTAGCAAAATTGTGAAAATTGTGGGGAAATTGGACTATGCACATCAGTCTAAAAAAAAAAAGTCTCCTCCCAGTTAAGTAAGAACCGCCTCTTCCTGTTCTCCTTAGCTGAACTTGAGTGATGTTTAAATAGAACATAAACATGAGGCGCTGGGGAGAAACCCCCCACACACACACACACACACACACACACACACAGTTAATTAGCTGTGATCCTCAAACTGACCGAGTGCAACGACAGATGTAATGCAGGGCACTCTGGGGATGAGGCATTTGGAGGCGTAAAGACAAACTACAGTAAGATAACTCCTCAAGAAACAGATGGTACATTAAGTTTGTTTCCTAAGAAAGACACTTGAATCATCACGAGTAAGACAGAATACACGTTATTGGCTTACATTCAGTATTTGCAAACATAAAGACCGCGCATCAGAGATACCATTAGCCAAACCAATGGAGGAAGCAAACATTGACAGTATGGTTGAGTTTTTATTTATTACTTTACCACTACTAAAGCTTTGTTTCATTGACGCATTCAAAGGGCCACAATGTAACATAAGCTGTCAAGCTTTTTATTTCTGTTGTGCTTTTGACTGATATGTCAATAAAAACAAATTAATCAAAAAGTGATGTCACCAGTCTGTTTGATCCTTTTCCAGCACATACAGTACCATGATCAACAGTGTTACATGTTATCTACAACGTAGATGCCTTCACGATAATGGTACTGTACTGTGCTGTTGTGTTTCCTGCTTCAGGAAAAGAAAAACCTGCACGTTAAGAAAAGAAAGTTCACTTCTAATAATGTATTGCAATTTTTTTTATTTAATTTGCTCAAACAAAAACAATATGTTAGCAAGTAAGAAAAGTCTAATTAACATGAGAACAGTATGGTACAATGCAAATGATAAGAGGAGTAAGAACTCTGGAAACCCACAGATGAAAACCATAGGGCTATTCAGATGAATTCATCCCTGAAATCTTCACATAAATCCACAGATTTGTTCAGTTTACTTCCAAAGATTGTAGAAGATATATTTCTGGGTTGTACTGACAAAGATAAAAAGTTTCTATCAGCAATAGGACAGCCATCTAAGCAGAGTCCACTGCAGACGACAACATATTCATTTCCAGATTTCCCAATGCGTCAAGAATCCTAAACCGCTGAACACAAACAGTCTTTGTAACAAATAAATGGCAAGAGGAGAAAAACAAAACAAAACAGAAGCATTGAGTCCAGGCTCAGTTGGACTTTCACACAAGGCAGGTTCCATAAATATAATCATTTTGTGAAGAACAAGCCAAAGCCTGTGACTGTAGGGGCTGATTATACACCAATCTGTACAGTATATAAACCAATACAAACTTATATTGTACTACTGACACCAACACTTCTGTTGAAACAAAAATGTAGGCCTAGCTGACACCATGATGATATTAAAGGAACCATGCCCCATCAATTAACGCCTCATTTATATACAGCCATTTGACAAAGTATAAATCAGGCTTAATTCTCTCTTTAAATTAACTTGACTGGGATAAAAGATAAAACAAACAAACAAACAAACAAAACAACCATGTGTGACAATGACAGGCGATAGATATTGTTCATCTTAATTTCCATATACATGTTTTAACTAACTTCAGAGCAAGGCACAAACCATGTAGATTCACAACGGAAGATACCACACTGATGTACTCCTCTTGATCAAAACATTTTCATTTCGCCAATAGAGACAGACAGCATTCTCACTTACTTTTCTTGACAAAATGATCAAAAAGAAAAGAAAAAGAAAGGCGACTTAGTAGGAGTGATTATATTTAGTAAGAGGATACTGCCGAGCTGATTCCTTTGGTGCGATAGCCACATTATTGGCCTCAGAAGAGGCCATTATGCCACTATTATTAGAGGATCTTACGATTTCTGTATGGGGTTGTGTTTGTTTTAAAGTGCAATCAATGCTGTGTAAACAGGTATCACTATAGAGCGGCGCTCATGCCTTTCTGTTCGAGGCATAAGAATATGAACTGACCTTTTAAACCAGAATTGAGTGAACCGGGCCTGAACATGGCAGACTGGTCCAACTCACATCCTCCGAGAGAGGGATGTTATACAGACTAGCATTCTGGAGCAACATTTTATTTTCTATTAACGTGAGCAAGATGAGAAAATCAGCTGGTTGGGTGCTTTAAAGTTTTGACATGAAAAACCAAATCATAACCGGAGTGCTACGAGTAGAATGCCAATGAAAATGGGACTTCTGATCGGATCCTCCGTAATCAAGGCATGACAGATACTCTAAGGTTTTGAACCAACATAAAGATCATCCCTGACATTGTCCACTATCCCAATGGTAACCAATGCTAATCTTCTAGAAAAATAGCTATGAACTGACAAAGATCTCGTGTATCCTGTCTCACTTTCTTCTAGAACCCTCACATTTTTGTATTATATCTGTGTGCTTAAATACCTGAATCATGGGTGCTTAATCCTTTTTTTTGGCATTCAGTCAATGGATAAAAAGATGGGCCAAAAATTACTAACACACATGATTGAAACATACTGTAATTATTTCCTAAGCAGACATGATGCTTCTTAGAATGCATTGTAATAAACAAGCCATCACAAAACAAAAACAAGTTGGATATCAAGTCACAATGCTTCATCATATAACAAATAGAAATCATATTACCTCCTCCTGGAACCCTCAGGGTTACAACACATTTTGGGGGAGGGCTTAATGCGTTTTGTCCAAGGACAGTGGCCATCACATACAAAGTTATTGGACTCCATCGAGGAGCTCTCTCTCTCTCCCAAAAGATCTCTACTGGACATTGCAAGGTTATTAAATCGTACATCGACCACATGTGTTATGTTTCAGACGTCGTCTTGACATTTGACATTGGTGCAATAGTTACAGTTTCTGTAATATCGGTCTCTCGCCTTCTAACGTATCCTCTCAAGTTGATTGTACTTCAAGCTTTGATGAAGAATAACAAAACTAAACTAAACACAGCAAGAAACCAAAATGTGGACATGAAAGAAGCACGTTTTTGTCCTATAAAGTGAAATTTCCCAAACTTGTAAAAAGTATAGGACATTAGGTCATGTTAAGGAGTCGAATGGCATCAGGAAACGAAGGCATAGAATAAAAGATGAAACAAAGCACATCATTAATAAGCACTGGTGAAAGAGAAATGGCACAGTCACTTCCGCATGAACTCCCCCCCCCACCCCTCACTTGGGTTATCCCTTGTGATCCCTTTCAACAGCTTCACAAATTAAACGCAATAAAAAATAATAATAACTAAAGAAAACAAAGTCAAATACATTTAATCTGCAATGTGGATAAAGATACATTATCTTTAATTACATAGAAAAACAAAAATAGCAGTCTAGAGTACCGTGGATTGGAAAATGCCGTAAACAATGCAGTGATATCTTGTAGTGTGGTTGTGAGGAAGGAAAAAAAAAGGGACAGTCCGTTTAGTGTTCAGCTTTTTTGTTGTTTCTTTGAAAATGTACGGCGAGGCTGAGCAGGTTCATACAGTAAGAAGGGCCGTCATGAGGCTTAAAAAAAATAAAGACAATGATAACTTTTGATGGGCTGGGGGGGATGGATGCTCAAAATATATGCTACACTTATTGCTTGTAATAATAAACCTTGTGACAGTTGGTTAAATTTTCGTGGCAGTCGTTGCAATCCTCGTCATACAGAAACCAACCCAACATGCAAGAAACATATCAAGATAATATGACCGACATGACTGAGATAAGGGGGTAGAAAAAACATTGTTTCAAGTCAACGCAATACAGTAATAAAAGTCAAAAAAAGCCTACATATCTGTCAAATACCATGACAGCGGTTTGCAATTGAGCACTTTTTTTTGTGTGTGAACAGGAGAAGGTTAGGTAGAGCTACAAAATAACCGCCTGCTTCATGGCAGGTATATCCTTGTCTGCATCCCATCAGCCTGCCTCACGCCGTTATAAAATTAGAAAGGAGAGGTCAAACTAGCAATTGCTCATTTCCGACGGGGAACGAGGGGAAAAAATGTTACAACTATGATTTCAAAGACAGAGAGAGAGAGACAGGGGATCATTATGTTTCAAAGAATGGATTATTGAGCTACTTGATATGGCCACAGTTCTACACTGAAAAAAGACATGAATGATTGATAGTTTTCTTTCTAAATAGCGATTTCTTTTCTCTCTTGTTTTTTTTTGTGTTTTCTTTTTTACATATTCAGGTTAAAATAGTTTTTTGTTTTTTTTTAGGAAGACTCTTTACAGTGTCCTGCAGTGGTGGATCTAACCAGCAGAGGCTGTCACAAGCCTCTATTATACCCATACACTCACATGCAAGCACGCACACACACACACCTGCACGCCACTCATGGACGCACACACCCAACACGCACACATGCACGCGCACACACAGGCTACCCCTATGGCATTTTGGATGGGGGGGGGGGGGGGGGGAAGGGTGGAGTTAATTTCCTGTCTTCCAAAATGCCACTCATCAAACAACCACCTCTGGTAGGAAAAAATCACAAGTGCGTGCTCAGAGTTCAAGATTCCTCGCACAAAGTTTCTCGGTTTTCTCTCGCGTGGTGTCAAGGATTAATACAGTATTGTCTTAAAGAGTTCAATATTGTTATTCGTTTATGTTTGTTTGTATGCTTGTGTATGTTATTATAGCTCAAAAGAGAAAGAAACCACCTTTGCATAAAAGACATTCGCCTCTCTTTCAGACCGTGCAATGTCCTCCAGGAAAGGCGGTGCCCTCGGGTTGTAAGGGGGTGCACAGCAGAAAACTGGGAAAAAAACGTCCACAAAATGGATTCTGTGAAATCACAGCTCCTCCCAGAGCTGCAAGCCCTCCCTGCCTTCCCAGCTCCACCAAACGCCGCTCCAGCTCAAAATGATGTCCTCTCTCAGTATTAATATTGATCGTCATCATCGTCATCGTCATCATCTCTACCCCCCCTCTGGTTGTTTTGTTTTGTTTTTCTGCTTTGTATCGTCAAGTGTAAAGTTGACTCCTCCCGGCTTGGGATGTGTGGGTGTAGATGTTGGTTTGTAGGGGAAGTTGGTTCCATCTACCGTATTCTATGCTGTGCTGGACTTGCCCAGCTCCTCTCTGATTGCTGAGAACAGAGAGAGAGAGAGAGAGAGAGAGAGAGAGAGAGAGAGAGAGAGAGAGACGCAGCACAGTTACTATTTGCAATCCAGCAGATGTGGAGACAATGCATATCAATTTGTACAATTTCATAGGATATGTTTTTTTTTTGTTAATTAAAAAATATACAATGTTAAAAGGTTAAAAGGTTAAAGCTCCATGTCGTGATAATAATCACATTTAGAGTTGGTTCAGTAACGAGGTACACATCCCCAGCTTTAGTGAACAGATTTGATCCAATCAGGAGAGATCTGAGCGGCACTGAATAGAGAAAAGTTTAAAATTGTTTAAAAATGTTTCAGTTGTGAACTGATGGCCCCCTGTTTTCCCAGGGAGCCATTCAACCCATTCTACGCTGTTCAGTATGTTTCAGTGTATGCTCCAGTATTCCATTCACCATTCAGTTTAAAGAACAACTTCTGAAATGTATTTTACTACTGCTTCTGGGAGTGGTTAAATATAACCATTGAAGTGATTTCCTGTCTGTGACACCAGAAACAGAAATTCATATGACTCACTCAATTGTGCTTGTGTATGGGTGTGCGTACAGTATAGAGCTGCGCAGTGACGTCACCGCCCCTGTTCCGGAAGTCTTTTCCCAATTCATTTTTCTCATAGACTTTTCGAAAATAATTTATATCAAGACGATTACGCCGCGGACAAAGCCAACTCGAGTCGTGACGAATCAGGATGACACACACAAACTTTTTAAAATAATTTCTAAGATGAAAAACGAAACAAAAAGTCTTGTATCATGCCGTTTTCTACTTCTTCCCAATTATATATTATATGACGATATTGTGTTTGTTGTCATGATCTGTCACGACCTGAGTTGGCTTTGGCCGCGGCGTAATCGTCTTGATATAAATTATTTTCGAAAAGTCTATGAGAAAAATGAATGGGGAAAAGACTTCCGGAACAGGGGCGGTGATGTCACTGCGCAGCTCTATATGCTTGCACATACGCGTGTGCGTGTGTGTGTGCGCGCACATGCGTGTGCGTGACGTGTAGTGCATGTCAGGAATTACCATCGATGAGCTCTTCTTTTAGCTTTGAGAGTTCCTTCCTCATTTCATCCAAAATGTCCTGAAAGACAAGATATATTCATATCACTATTTAAAGGGGTTCCATCGTGAATTTAAAAAGAAATCTACCATAGAAATGCTTTGTTTTTTCAATAGCCTTTTAATACCCTTCCACACACACACACACACACACACACACACACACACACACACACACACACACACACACACACACACACACACACACACACACACACACACACACACACACACACACACACACACACACACACACACACACACACACACACACACACACACACACACACACACACTTATAATATTCCTTTATTTGTGCCTCATCTTCCAAGATGGTATTGCCACCTCAGAGTATGGGATTATTGGGCTTCTTTGAGGGGGAGTGGATTCCATGCATACCGATGACTTAAAGGGCATAGGCAAAGTTAAAAAGTAAGATCTTGAAAAGTGGAAAATTCATGGTGGATGCCCTTTAAATTAGTTTGACCCCAGACTGCTTTGATAGGGTAACTCAGACTAGACGAACCAGAAAAGCTCCATTTTCCACTCTCAAATATTGGGACTTGCTTCCGTACGTGACAGGGTTTCCTTGGTGTCAGTCTGTTTACTTGGCTAATCCCTGTGCTAAAGTTAAGCCTGCCTACGACCTTGAAGAGTGGTGGATAGCGGAAGATGGACAATAGATGACTGTGTAAGGCAGTGTTTGCCAAACAGGGTCACAATGCATTTTACAACACAGACCTGTTTTTTTACAGGAACCCAAGTAAACATCTTTTCTCCTATTTTTTAATACAAACTGTAGAATGAAGATACACTTTAAAGGGGAATTCCACCCATTTTCAACATTTTTTTCTGAGAGCGTACAAATGCAACCAAATGAACCCTAACGGGTTCATTTGGTTCCATTTGTACGCTCTCAGAAAAAAAGAAGCCTCTAAAGAAATCCATTAACATGGTGAAAATACATCTTGATGATGTCATCAAGATGTTTCACCATGATAGCGGTTTTCTTCAGACCTCCATTTCTTGGAAACACAGAATGGGGGAACTTTTTATCATGTCCACCCAGCACAGAGGGTATAGATTAATGACATATTAGAATGTTGAAAATCGGTGGACTTCCCCTTTAATTCTTTTAATTTGTCAATAGATTTTCTGAAATGTTCATAAATAAATGAATTCCATTGGGTTTTCCCCCCAATGGAATTAATTTATTTATGAACATTATGAACATTTCAGTTCAAAAACAAGAAGATTAGCAGCTAAAAATGCAAGTTTGTAGACTATTGTCTGTCATTTTTTGGAATAGCCCTCTCCATGCGTGTGCACTGTTAAACTGTTGCATTGTCAGATAGGAGGGCCCTGAGTGTCTCTCTACTTATCTAGCCGTCTCATTCATGCACCTCAGCGGGAGGAGCTGCCTCAGAGCAGAGCACAGTCATTGGACACACCCTCGCAATGGCAGCTTGAAACGAAAGTCTCCCTCAATATCCTTGAGCTGCACGCATGCTCACTGAAAGCAAGCAATGGCTTTCCTCTGAGCGCTTTCATGATGACATGTCAAAGCAAAGCATTTCAAAAGTGCTTCTGATTGTGGCATTTCCATGTAGAGAGGAAACTGCTCTGTCAGAACTCATAACAACGATGCCGGCTAACCAGCAGTGTTGGGATATATACTTTGTTACTTATTATTGTAATTTGTTACTTATTACTTGCTAGAAAATTAAGAATATTACATTACTTATTACTTGGAATCAAGTAATGCGATTTATATTACTTTTGCACCCCCCACGCATAAAAAAAGCGAAGTAAAACAACACAATGTGTTTAGCTACTTTTCGGCTACTTTTTTCAGCTACTGTATATGAAGAATTCAATTTCAATAATAATATAAGCAAGAGTCACCAGAACAGCCAGAAATGCTATAAAATAAAGCTTTTAAATGCTATAAAATAGAGCTTTTAAATGAAATGATTCCAATCCAATGTAATGTATTCTATTTTTTACAAAGTAACTAGTAATTAGTAACCGTTTTGGCAGAGTAATACCTGACCTTACTCATTACAGGGAAAAGTAATAATATTACAGTATTATTACTAGTAACTAGTTACGGCCCAGCATTGATAACTAGTATTACCCGATAACAGTGCTAGTAATATTGTATTTATATACATTTTATTTACAAATGGAAAATAGCATATCTATACTAAGCCCAAAACACGCAGCAGTGGCTCAGTGGTAGAGTCAGCGGATGGTAACCGCAAGGTTGCTGGTTCGATCCCGGGCTCCTGCGGAGTTAGTGTCGATGTGTCCCTGAGCAAGACACTGAACCCCTAATTGCTCCTGATGTGCTAGTAGGTACTTTGCATGGTTTCCACTGCCATCAGTGTATGAATGTGTGTGAATGGGTGAATGTGATGCACAAGCTACGTAAAGCGCCTTGGATAAAGGTGCTACTGTACTGTATATAAACGCACCATTTACCATTTATACATTGGGTACGCTCACCTGTTTCAATCTGTCGTAATCAACTGATTCTGTTGGCACACCGTTGGCACTTAGGGATCCGGTGGGTGTGGAAGAGTTTTTAGGTCTGAAACGGAGACACAGAAAACAGATCAACTTTGCTGAGACAGAAAGATTAACTATAGCAATAGAGAGCTGTTATAGTGGTCATTATCTGGACTTTATTTATCACATTTTCATTGGCAAGGTCAACAACACCACTGGTTTCATTTCATAAGCAACACAACAGCAATGCACAACCATTAAAGAAAAACGTTTTGGACAAAGTATCCAGAAACATATTATCACTTGGTTATAATAATTATGCATCAGCTTCCTTATCAGCACATCATTACATTAAAGGGAAATTCCACCCATTTTCAAAATTTTCCTGAGAGGATACAAATGTGAACCAAATGGACCCTAGCGGGTCCATTTGGTTCCATTTGTACCCTCTCAGGAAAAAGGAGTCTGAAAGAAGAAAAATCGTTAACATGGTGAAATACATCTAGATGGTGTCATCAGATGTATTTCACCATGTTAATGATTTTTTTTCAGACCTCCATTTTTAGGAAATACAGAATTGGGGGAACTTTTTCATCATGTCCACACAACATCTCTAAGGTATATTAATGACATGTTAAAATGTTGAAAATGGGCGGAGTTCCCCTTTAAAGGCAATACCGTCAGCATTCTCTGCACAAGATGATACACCTAACAATCAATCTGAAGCTTTAAAAAAAAAGCAACGCAATATTTGTAATGTTGTGGATGCAAAATGCTGAATGATTGCTTAAAGACCTTTTTCTAAAGTGTAACTACGGCAACAGAGAGTGCGCACACAACAAGGCTGCCAAGTTTGCAGTTCGTAAAGCGGATTGTGGTTAGAGCATAGCATGCACACGGTTGTGGGAATCAAATGTGCACACTTACAGTCCTGCATGCAACCACATGCACACACAAACACGTGCACAGTTGGCAGTTATTATGAGCCGATGTACAGTATAGGTTTGCCAAGAAGTAAATCAACAGCATAAAGACAGAGTCAGGGGTCCCAAGTCCTGCTGACAAACTCTTCCAGAACACTAAGGGCTCCATTTTCGTTACCATAAACCAGGGGTTTTCAACCGTTTTGACACCAGGGACCACCGTTTATTCAGCAATTCAGCCATGAACCACCATTTGTTTACATTTTCACCCCAAAGACCTAAAACTAAAGAATTCTTTTGGTTTTGTCCACAATTCCTGCCTGGATTTTGCAAACAAAACAGTGTAGACTTCTTAATTAAGTGGTGCTGATTCAGATGATGAATATTTTAACTCTTGAAAGTGTAAAAATGAAACCAAATGGACCCGCAAGGGTCCATTTGAAAACCCCTGGTCTAAACCCCTTGTCACTTTTTACGATTTTGAAAACCTTTTTGGAATAGTTCAACTTGCCAATCTATTGACACATTGTGAGCTTGTAGACTTGCCATTTAAACGATTGAAAAATGTTCTTTTTTTAATAGTTTAAAAAGGCAAAGAACTTAAGGTATAGGGGGTTTAGCAGGGACGAAAATGGAGCCCTAAATCTATATTTCTCTCCTTTATCCAAAAAAAAAAAAAAAACACAAAACTTGACAGTGTTCTACATGACAAGAAATTTCCATCTGATATGTCAACTAAGTCCCCACACAAGTCACACTGTCTGGACACAAGCTAATGGCATCCTCCCTTGTTTGAAAAACACTACAAACTTAGCGCCAGTTCAGCACAGAGAGGTCATATGGTCTTGATTGTGACTTGACCAGATATTAAAGCCTCTTTTAATGAGGAAATCAAGTATGACCATCTGTTCCCAGTTCTTTCCTTTTTCTCACTAGTGCGCACGCACGCGCACGCGCGCACGCACACACGCACACACACACACACACACACACACACACACACACACACACGTACACACACACACACAGTAGGGGCTTTATCTGTGAGGGCCTGATAGGTCTGTGTTGGCAATGAAATACAGAGCCAGAACTGTGTGTGGTGGGAGGGGTCAGTGTGTGTGTGTGTGTGTGTGTGTGTGTGCGCACGCACGCGCGCGTGTGCATGTGTGCGTGCGTGCGTGTACACACAGCTTGTGACGCAAATGTAAGGAATTCCCCGTTTTCAAACAAACTTTTTTTTCGTGAAGATGGACAAGAAAGTGGGAAGGCGAGAAGGGGAGAGATATGCAGCAAACATCGTCACGAACGGGACTCGAACACACACAACACACTGTCAGGCCGAAGCCTATATTATGTGGCATGCGCCTTGATTCTATTGTTTACTGTATATTGTCCCAAATGGAGCATACATGTTTGGGCCAGTAAAATGCCTTGGGCAACTGTTCTGGTGCCTGAGGACCAGGAGCTGTCTTACTGAGACAGGGGCGTTTTTGCCATTAGGCAGACTAGGCAGTTGCCTATAGGGCGCCATGAGGGGAGGGGGGTGAGGGGAGGAGGCGACCACCAGAAATGCTTAATAAGACTAATATGGATAAATACATTATACACAGGTGTACACATAAGTGGTGCTCCGGTGCTCAGGAGCACCAAAAATCCTACAATGAGCTGTCAATCCAGGGGTGGAAAGCTCCTTTGAGCACCACACAGCTCTAGGGCTCATAATGACTGCCTGACTGGGCCAGTAAAAAAGCCTTGAAAATGAAATAATTCTAACTAATTCTGACCTCTAAGTCTAAAATACTACTAGTATTTTCAATGGATGTAGTATGCAGGTAGTAGTACTCCTACTAGGCTACTATTGCAACGCCCAAACTATCGCCCTGTACTGTAATACTGTACATTGATCGGGCTGTACAGAGTGGAAAAAAGGGGTCCCAGGGCCCGGCGATGCGGGTCGCCGCATTTTGGGAGCACCAAGTAACATCCCCAGGTGCTCCTCTGAGTACTGGACTAAAATAGTTATGTGCAGCCCTGATTATACATGTCCTCAAGAACTAGAATTGAACATTTAAAACACATATACTATGTTCTTTAGTTTAAAGTTTTAAAAATAGTTCAATTTGTCCCTTGGGGGTGCCATTTTACAGGAGATTTTCCTTCAGGACATTGAACATGAACATGAACATGAACATGAACATTGGGGGGGGAAACATGCAAACTCCACACAGACTTAAACGACTTTCAGTAGGGAAGAGAACACGCACGAGGACAAGACGGAGTCAATGCATACGTTTCATTCAAAGAAATCTCCCCAAACACCTTCAAGACACTACTAGCACTGCAAACTCAGATACAAAAAAGGAGGTGTTTTTTTTTGTTTGGGTTGTTTGTTTCTTATAAGTAGGGTATATTATCAAAAATGTCCGGGCCCTTATAGTTCTCACTACCTGTTGCAGGGATCTGCCCCAATGGGATTTCTCCACGGAGACTCTCGTCTGTGTGAGCAGCAGAGATAATACTGGTTTCACTTTGTATACTTTGATGATTAAAATCAATAAATCAGATTTGGTATTTCCGCCTCAAACAATAGGTTGTGACACAACCCAACCAGACCCAGGTCATGATAACTAAACTTTCCTTCTGTGTGGTTCTGGGGCTAATGTCCTTTGATAACACAGATTTTGGAGTTAACCGTATGGACCCTAGCGTCCCTATGCTGGGATTGAACGTTGGAAAATGAAATGAAATGCATCATAGCAGATCTACAAGCTCACAACGGGCCACATACTGTTATGCACACATTGTGAGCATGCAGACATGCCGTTTTCAGATATTCAAACACATATAGGCCTGGATCTTCGTCATCGCTAAATCCATTATCCCTTAACTTCTTTGCCTTTTTAAACTATTAAAAAAAAACATTTTTCAATAGTTCAAATGGCTCACAGTGTGTCAATAGATTGGCACATTGAAATATTCCCAAAAGTTTTTAAAAATAGTAAAAAAAAAAAAAGGATAAGGGGTTTAGCATGTAACGAAAATGCAGCCCTTAGTGTAGACTCAACGGCAAGTATCTTAGCCATTTCGCCCCCCTTCTTTTTCCCCATTGCACTTGTGTTTACAATATTACAAGACCCCCAGCAATTTGCAAAAATTGCATTTCAGCTCCACTAGAAAACAATGCATTCTCTTTTTTAGAAATAAAAAAACATGTTTTGAAGAAAGAAAAATATCAAGGTAGCGGTATGCCCTTTCAAAACAACTTACTGATTACAAACAATAGGAGTCAGAGCTTGTGAGAACGAAGCAGACATGTAGCTTTAATCATGTTAGCCAGCACTGAACGGCCGCTAGCAGTGCAACATGCTAAAGCTATAGCCAGTGGCGATGCTTCAGCACACCGTGGTGACTCGGCAATGAACAAAATATCTTTGCTGTTGCGTGGAAACCTCATAAGTCCAAATCTGTAACTTTTAAAGGATACTAAATAGAACATGGGTGTCAAACTCTGGCCCGCGGGCCAAATTTGGCCCACCGTGTAATTTCATTTGGCCCTTGAGACATTATCAAATCAAAGGGGAAGACCACCCATTTTCAACATTTTAATATGCCATTAATATACCTTAGAGATGTTGTGTATGTGGACATGATGGGAAAAAAAAGTTCCCCCAATTCTGTATTTCCTAAAAATGGAGGTCTGAAAAATCATTAACATGGTGAAATACATCTGATGACATCACCAAGATGTATTTCACCATGTTAATGATTTTTCTTTCAGACCCGAGGGTACAAATTGAACCAAATGGACCCGCTAGGGTCCATTTGGTTCACATTTGTACCCTCTCAGGAAAATTTTGAAAATGGGCGGGGTACCCCTTTAAAAGGTTAGTTCATTCAAACTTGGCCCGCGGCTTTGTTCAGTTTTAAATTTTGGCCCACTCTGCATCTGAGTTTGACACCCCTGTAATAGAATAATAATATGACAATAAGTAGGGCAGTCATTTCTGGGGGAAAACGTGCCAAGTTAAAATACAGAGAGGAGATACAGAGGTTTCCATCCGGCAGCAACAATAAGAGAGTGGATTTCAAATAATACAAATAAAATAATAAGGTTAAAAGTGACTTGATTTGAGGTGGTGATGAAGGAAAGCCTATTGTGTTCTGGATTTTTTTTTTTTGTGCTTGGTCAGAAGAGAAGCAGAGAGCGACTGTACCTTCCGATAACAGGGGATTTGCTGCCGTTCATCGTGTTAGTCCTTTCCCATGGCTTTCTGGGCATGTCTGAGGAACAGAAAATATAAAATAATAATATATATGAGAAAAGGTACAGTATATATGACAAAAGGTGTAGCTGCTCAAGTTGTCGGCATAATTAGAGCAGCAACGGCAGTGATACTCTGACTGTAACATGCTGCATGCAGAAATGCCTTGCGCACGCAATAGTCGTATAATGTGAAATGTGTTTTAATCAATGCTAAATGCTAGTGGTAAAGATGATGTTGGAGAATTAGCCCTTCAATAAGATCCCTCCACAATCCACCCTTGTCCAATAGGGGTGGGCAAAAAAAAATCGTTACGCCATATATATTGCAATTCTTAATGCTGTGATATCAATATCGAATCTCCAGGTTCAAAATCAATTTGTTCGATGATTATGTAGGGCCTATTCATTAATTTGTTCATATCAGAAAGACTGAACTTTTTGTTATTTATATTTTTTAAAATGCTATTGCTTTAAAATGTTCTAGTTGATTGAACTAGTCATGGTCCATATTGTTCAGAATTCCACCCATTTTCAACATTTGGCTGTACTGTATTTTACTTGATGACATCATCAAGTTGTGTTTGTGTTGTTTGTTGATTATTTTTCTTTTAGGACCTTTTTTCTGAGGGTGTACAAATGGAACCAAATGGACCAGGGTCCATTTGGTTCCATTTGTACGCCCTCAGAAAAGCATATCTCACAGCATATCTAAGAATCGCAATATATATCGATTCAGAACCATAAATATCAGTGTTATATCGTATCGTAAGGTAAGTGAATCGTCCCACCCCTATTGTCCAATAGGCACTTTAGCAGAGGGGGACAACACAGGAAAGCTTGACCTGCATAGCGACAGTTGCTAAACCTATCTGGATTCCCATTGGACAGTGGACAAATCCCACCCCAAAGGGTAGGGCTTAGAGAAAGGCTAATTGTGCTGATGTTATCCATCTCTCACTGTATTACTATTCCAACTGTCTCACTCACCTGGTGTGCTACAGGCTGACACTTTAGGAGTTGTGTTTATATCGCCATCCTCCTATTAGACAAAAACATATGTGGTTCATATAGTGTATGTCAGTTCAGTGTCACGTCGAGTTGGTTTGTACCACAAATCAGACACAGATGAAATACTGAAAAGAGTGGCTTTATGGAAGCAAAATAGCAGTGGTGCAAGAAGTAAAGCAGCCAAATACAAAGGTAATTGTAGTATAGTAAAGGGAAAAAAAGAATGTATAGGGCTCAATTTTCGTTACCGCTAAACCCCTTATCCCTTAAGTTTTTTGCCCTTTTAAACTATTTAAAAAAAAAAAATCAGTAGTTCAAATGGCCAGTCTACAAGTTCACAACATGTTAATGTATTGACATGCTGAAATATTCCAAAAAAGTTTTTCAAAATAGTAAAAATGAAATAAGGGATTTGGGATAAGGGGTTTAGCATGTAACGAAAATGGAGCCCATAATGTTTGTGTTTTGTGCAAAGTATAATATTTGTGTTTTTTGAGATCATCTGTTTGGCCAAAGTAGAAATCTTAAACAAGGTGCTCGTTGGTACAACATGGGTGACACATTCGATAAAAAAAAAAAAACGAAAAAAAGAAGAAAAAAACTGATGAAGTCACCCTGATGAAAATAGTGTCATAACAAGTCACTTTACTTTTCTACAAGAATTCCTTGGCCTCTCTTTATATCAAAATTGCACTTAACTACAGTATTTGAGTGAATTTATTTTTTTTTTATCTCCAGAAACCCCATCCAGGCCAGGCTGCCTTTATCCCATTTATCTTTTATAGCACAGCGCGGGGAACTCAGGAAGCATGTTTACAAAATATATAACATGTAGTTCTGGAGGAATAAAACACTGTACTGTACTGTACTGTACAATATGCAAACCAAACCGGGGAAATAAAAGACTAGTGTGGTGCAGACACAGCTGGACCGTTGAGAGATTGATGAGTGAGGGGATAGTGAAGGAATTCCACAACTAGATAAAAAGCAGATGTAGATAATATGAGAGCTCCGTTTGCTCCTCCATATATACTCACTGATCTCGTTTCGGGTTCAGGCGACGAGCCCTTCTCAGCAATTCTTCTCCTGCAAAACCAAACATTATCCGTTTGTGTACTGAGCGCGTTCTGATGTGTTATACTTCAGCTATTGAAAAATAGCAGATCTACAAGCTCTGAGCGCACCACTGGGTGGCGCGCTATGAGCTTGTAGGTCTGATATTTTGATTTATTTATTTTTTTGAAAATCGTGAAAATGTGGCACAAATGTTTGAATATATTATTTCAGCAAGCAAACATTTTTAACTCTAGTCTTTGCTTCTGGGGGATCTCTAGAACAACATGTTTTCAGATGTGGGGTCCACAGCCAAATCTAAATAATTCTGGTGGTCCTTGGTATGAAGTATGTTGAGCATCACTGACACTGGAACACAGATTTTTTTTTGTTTCAGAACTGGAATCTTGTGTCAGAAACTATAATCTAGCATCGGAAACTAGAATCTAGTGCTGAAAATTGAAATCTAGTGTTGGGAACTAAACATCTAGCATCTGAAAATAGAATGCAGCGTAAGAAACTAGAATTTAGTGTCAGAAATTGGAATATCATGTCAGAAACTAGACTCTAGTCGGGATAATATGGGTTAAGAGGATTAAACAACTATTGGTAACACATGGTTTGGTACACACAAGCTAAGGAAATGTGATTGGGTATAATTTTCAAATACTGTCGCCGAGTAAGAAAACGGAAAACTGCAAATATTTAGTTAAGCTGAGGAGGTGAATGATGTGTACTTGTTTTGACAGCACCAGCCATGTCACATCGTGTTAGATGAGGCCTGGCTGTCGCCTCCGTCATTGTTGCCGTCGGGCAGAAACCTTGTATCTCCGTATGTCGTGTGTCGCACAAAGGCAGTGAAAATGGCAAGCGAGCTTGTAAATATGCAAGTTTTGCTATTTTAAAATGTCTTCAAAATGATAATAATAATAATATTAATAATAATCTATACATCATATATAACTGCTCGAACGGTTATCAGAAATTTGTCAAAATCAAGCCACAATGACACACCGATTATTGGAATATGATCAGTGATGGACATATACAGACCACGCGTACGCGCCTTGCACTCGACGATTTTGTTCATTTCTAGGTGAGTGGGTAACCTGACGTTAGCCAATCATGCTAAAAACATGCTAATCACACTAAAATGAATGTCACAATCAGCAGTGGCGTTTCTAAGAAATTTGGAGCCCTAGGCAAGATTTTCCCTGGAGCCCCCCCTTACCAAATGGACCCTTACGGGTCCATTTGGTAAGGAGGGGGGCTCCAGGGAAAATCTTGCCTGTAAAAATCTCCTGTAAATGGTGCCCCCCAAGGGCAACATATGTGTTCAATTCTACTGTAGTTATAGAGGTTAAGTATAATGTATTTATCCATATTAGGCTTATTAACCAGGTATCCTTTTAAAGCATGTCTGGTGGTCACCCCCCCTCCCCTCATGGCACCCTAGGCAACTGCCTAATCTGCCTAATGGCAAAAACGCCCCTGACAATCAGTCAGTTACGGTAGGTCATTGGGCGTTAAAAAAAAAAGTCTATATGTGATCTAGGTCTACCTTCTGGCCAGTAGGGCGCTCATCTCCTCCATCAAACCCCCTCCTCCAGACAGAGGGCCGTTGCCCCGGGCCTCGGTTTTGGCCCCTCCTGTCATGGCTGCTGCCAGAGCTGCTGCAGCATCATCACTCTGTACACACACACACACACACACACACGCACACACACACACACACACACACACACACACACACACACACACACACACACACACACCACACACACACACACACACACACACACACACACACACACACACACACACACACACACACACACACACACACACACACTGTACACACACACACACACAGTGTATATGGACAGGAAACATAGTGAGCCAGGGAGTGCAAAAACTCGTTAATGTCAAAACTTGGAAGACAAAGGCATTGAATTTGCATGTGTATGGAAGGTTGAATCGTAATGGACACGGCTGTGGAGGTGTCACATGCTCTCTTCATTTTGTTCTAACACACCCATTTATATTGTCATTAATATACCTTAGAGATGTTGTATGGACATGATGAAAAAGTTCCCCCCATTCTGTGTTTCCTAGAAATGGAGGTCTGAAATGAATCATTAACATGGTGAAACACAACTTGATGACAACATCAAGTTGTGTTTCACCATGTTAATGATTTTTGTTTTTAGAACCTCTGTTTGAGTGTACAAATGGAACCAAATGGACCCCAAATGGACCCACTAGGGTCCATTTGGTTCACATTTATACAAACATGATGGCTGCAGCTAATACAATTAATAATATTGGGGTGTTAGCAGTTACTGTAGTTTGTTTGTGCCAATTTGTAAGAATAGTCAGAAGGCATTGAAATGGTGGTCCGTGGCTCAAATGCTGAATATGAAAAAGGTTGGAAACCACTGATTTAGAAGAAACTTTTTTTTTATTTCCTGCCCAATCTAACTAATCCAACAAACCAATGCAACCAATGGTATACGGCTCACCCGTGGCACTTTACGCAGCTTGGCTCCGGCCAGGGCGGCGGCCAGGCCGGCACCGGGGCGGTCCTCCACCGGAGCGAACAGCCCGGCGGGCAGGGGAGGGGCCGGGGGCGCCGGAGGAACCCCGGGAGGCGGCGGGGGTCCGGGGGGAGGAGGAGGAGGGGGAGGAGGAGGGGGAGGCGGGGCCTGGGGGACGACGCCCCCGGCGGGGGACAGCGCGGGAGGCAGCGGGGGAGCCGGAGGAGGAGGGGGGTGGCTGTTGTTGGGGGTCGGAGGAGTGGCGGCGGCCGCCGCCGCCGGCGCAGTGGAGGAGGTCACAGTGGAGCAGGGTGGCAGAGGGGGCGGCGGGGGAGGGGTGGGGGCGGTGGGGGCTGTCGGACCCGACGTCTGCACGGAGTCTGTCGGTGCTGCTGGGGGGTGGAGAGAGAGGGGAGAGAGAGAGAGAGGAGAGAGAGAGAGAGAGAGAGAGAGGGAGAGGGAGAGGGAGAGGGAGAGGGAGAGGGAGAGAGAGAGAGAGGAGTAAATTAGTTGACAACTGTCAAAATGTCATGCATGACCTTTCATGGCTTCATGTTTGAGATTCTTTGTTTTTTGGTTTTGGAATTTTTGAGCTCTGATTAATACCATTGGAGGAATAAAATGCTGTATTTTCATTAAGCTAGGATTTGGCTTAAAAGTGGAAGTCCACCCATTTTCAACATTCTAATATGTCATTAGTATACCCTAGAGGTGCTGGGTGGACATGATAAAAAAGTTCCCCCAATTCTGTGTTCCCAAGAAATGGAGGTCTGAAGAAAACCAACCAGAAGGGTGAAATATATCTTGATGACATCATTAAGATGTATTTTCACCATGTTAATGGATTTCTTTAGACGCTTCTTTTTTCTGAGTGCGTACAAATGGAGCCAAAATGGAACCAAATGAAACCGTTAGGGTTCATTTGGTTTGATTGATTTGGTTCGATTGATTTGCATTGATTTGCATTTTATTTATTAAAATATTTTCTGACTCACTTAAATACTAAAAAATAAACAAACACATGCCTACATACTCAGACATTTCAATAGTTTTATATACAATGTACATACATCAATAACCTATATGTGTCAATGAAGTATATATTATTTTCTGCTACATTTTTAACCCACAATTTTGTAATTCATATTTCTCACCCAGTGCCAATTACCTCATGTGACCGTGGGGTCTACACACCCTCCGCCAACCTGGGGAGGTTGCGGACTGACCTCATGCTTCCTTTAATGCATTATTAAAAAAATAAGCTGCCTTATTTTCACTTGACAGGGGAGAGTTTCCCTGGTTGGATGCAGGAATACGTTATTCCAACCAGTTCCTGTCCCCTCCATCAGGCTGGCCAGGGGGAGGCAGTTTAGAGCCCAGGATTAATGCATGTTTTTGTGAGGTTACCTACCGTAGGGAACATGGGGAGAGCATGCAAACTCTACACAGATCGATGAAGTATTTTTTTTTTTTGGCCATAATGCCAGTCAAAAGGAGTGTCTCTGTCGCAATGTAAAGTTTCATGTTGCATTAAAAGGTACTGAAATGTATAGGTTAAAACTAAAAATACTGTGTTAACAAGTTTAAGTACGGTAGCTATATGTCATAATATGTCCAAATGTTATTATTTGTATTTATATTTTTAGTATTCAGAGCAGCTAGTACTGAGTAAACTTCACCAAAAGAAATGGAGTCTCTGTGACACATCTAGGGGCCGCATCTGCATTTAAAGATTCTCTTAGAAGCTCTGTCATTGGTCGATTTGCCCGTCTACTTCCTGATTGGTTTGTCAGTGGTGCTTTTTTCCCTCTCTTTTCCCTCTTCTGACAATATCAAAGCTTCTAGGAAACTCTTTCAATGCTGATTGTTGACCCTAGACGTGGGGAGCAATTTAGTTGAAATTTACTTACGAAAAACTACAAGGTAATTAATAATTGGACATATTATAGCTCTATATTCCGATGCTACATGTTTGTTCATTATCAGGGCTTTCCCCAGGAGAGTCTCGAGATAACAGTTTCTAGCGTTCCAGTTCAAAATCTCACTTTTCCGTTCCATCATGTCTAGTTTCACTTATTCTTTTCGCCAACCCGTCCCATTGGGATCAAAACGTAAATGCATTGTATTTATTTAAGAGCTTGAGAGAGCCCCATTATCGAACAAACTGTCTATGGCTATGATTATTAACTGAATATAGAGCCATGTCAAGTTAAAATGAGTGCCCTATAATTCTGATGAAACATTACTATCGAAAACAACACATGTCCCAGGCATGTAGTGTAGACATGTAGGAAAGCATGCCATGTAAGATCAAAGATAATAATTTTCTCATCCAACATGCAGTATTAGTGAGTAGTAGCAGTGACCTGGTTGTTGGAATGTATTCATTCCATCAGCCGTAATGGAAACGAAACACCAGCATACAGAGAAGCAGTCAGTGAGTGAACGACACACGCACACACAGTGCACACACACACACACACAGTGCACACACACACACACACGCACGCACACACACACAAAACAACACTTCAGGGCATGGACATGACAATCAACACAGGAACTTTCGCTTTCTGTTTACGTCAATAATTTCTCCTCTGCCCTAAAACATGGTCCACTGAATATTAAAAGGGGAAGTCCACCCATTTTCAACATTCTAATATGTCATCAGTATACCCTAGAGGTGCTGGGTGGACATGATAAAAAAAAAAAAAGTTCCCCCATTCTGTTTTCCTAAGAAATGGAGGTCTGAAGAAAACCACTAACATGGTGAAACATCTTGACGACATCATCAAGATGTATTTTCACCATGTTAGTAGATTTCTTGTTTAGACGCTTCTTTTGTACGCTCTCAGAAAAAAAACAATGATAATGGGTGGAATTCCCCTTTAACATTATAATTGAAATAGTTAATCCATTAAATCTTCGGGATCATAATCTCCTGGGAAGAAGAGACTATTGGCAATAAGAGGATCGTTCATTTACTTTCAGTTGAAATCATCGTTAACATTTTATAATTACATTGCTTCTCGTTAAATGGCTTGCTCCAACGTCTCATGGAGCTAAATGCCATAATCAATAACGTTGTTCATTGGCGGGCTTTCAGTTAATGAAAGCTTCTCATAGATCTAATTTAAAATCAATCACGTTACTCAGTGGTGGAATGTGATTAACGAAAGTCCGGGTAGTTGTATCGCGTTCAACCAATCGGTGGGTTGAAGCCGGAGGTCAAAGGCCAATAGGACACGCCCTCTAGCTACTAATACTAGGGAGACGGTCTAAAGGCCAATAGAATACTACTACTAATACTGGTGCATTTGCTTATAAAATAGAAAATAAGAGAGTACATTTGATTTTCTAAAAGAGATATTTATCTTTTTTTTTAATCGACAACAGATATAACCAGTTTGTCAAAACATCACAGGTCACCGCGTCAAGATGGAAGAAGAGGAATTTGGAAGCGAAATGCATTTCATATGCTTGCTGCTACAGTGGGACCCACAATAATTTACTCCAACTTTTCAAAAGCATCTTTGGTCATGTTCAATGGAGCAGACGACTATGGATAGATTATAAAGCAATTATACCTGGTTGTAGCTTAGCACCTTCACCCCACTTTATGCTGTTACAGTTGCACTTTACTGCTCTAGTCTGTTGCACTACGTTACTTACTGTTTCTTGTATTGTTTGTATTTGTCCTTTTTCTTATTGCACTGTCTTATTGTCTTACTGCACTGGGGAACAATGGAAACGTTATTTCATCCCTGTATATGTCCTGGCATACACTGGAGTGACAAATAAAGAACCTTGAACCCTTGAAACTTGAAGACTTCAGAGTTTGGCGTATTTCTTTATGAAACAGAAAAGGTCACGAGTCGGGGAGGCACAGACAAAGAGCAATACTGTGGGAATGAATACTGTAGACTTCAGGTTTGATTGTCAACTCACCACAAGAGGAACAACTCAGAGACTTACAGCGATGATGAACTGCAGCCAAAATTAAATTTGCACATTACTTTATGGTGGATTGGAGGTGGAGGTATAAAATAAATCAAATGTGTAAAATGACAGCAAAGTACTGTATTACACAGTATGTGCTACTAATGCGGGTCAACAAGCACATCCTTAAAAAAGGTGCATGAGTGAACATTTAAGACATGCCATGCTGACAGACAAAAAAAAAACAACAACCAAAAGCCATCAGACATTATGAGCAAGCACATGGACATGGTTTTGTCACAGAAGTTAGATGGGCTTGACCAACACTCAGCAGCAACACTTGGAAGACCACTGGCACGATTCTAGGCCACGTTGTCACCCCTAGCTATCGATACGCAAACAGAACAGATGCCATACAAGCCGACACAGACATGACGGGAGCTGGATTTGACGCCAAGAGAGGTGAAGTAGGCAAAGTCACCTACAGTAAGAACAAAACAGTTTCCGTGAGTCAAAAGAGGCCAAATCCATTATTTATTCGGAGAAGGAAAACAAAATAGCCAGAGGTTCTGAGGTCGGAGCCTCTGTGGGTGACTTCACCTTCTATTGGGTTTCTACTATTCTATTCTGTCAGTAGTATGAAAACGCACCCAAACCTGCTCCCTAGGCCCCTGTGTTAGTCGATGAGTCGAGTGAGTAGAGAAAGTTAGTGCAAAAGAGAAGAGAGAGAGAGACAGAAAGAGAGACAGGAGACGGGAGGAGGCCAGCTGACGTTCTGCACTGGACAAGTTTTTTTGCACTGGAGAAAATGACGGTAGCAACGTCACTCTACGTCAATAACATGCGCCGGCCCGGTGCCATTCCACAATTCCGAACCGCCATTGTTGCGACCTCCCATTGTTCCGAATTTACGAGACGCAAAACCCTAGCCCCCTCCAACCGTAACCCTAATCCTAAACATCCGACCCTCAACCTAACCTAGGTTGGGTTAGGTTGAGGGTCGGATGAGGGTCATGGGTTAGGTTGACGGTTGGGGGCTGGGGGTTTAGGATTAGGGTTACCGTTGAAGGGGGCTAGGGTTTTGCTACAAACATGCCTAAACCCTTCTCTAACCCTAGCACTAAACCTAACTGCAAGCACGTCGCAGCTGATAGTGGATTTACAGCGCATGTTCGGAGTGCTCAGTTTCTGACCCCTCAATGTCGCAACTCTTCTACTATGAGCCCATGCATGCGCAGCGCATGTTATTGACGTAGAGTGTCGTTGCATCCGTCATCTTGTCCGGTGCAAAAAGAACTTGTCCAGTGCAAAAAAGGAAGCCGGCCGGCCGGGCGGGAGGAGAGCAAAGAGAAGGAGGCTGAAGGAACGGATAGAGTGAAGCAGTAGAGTAGAGACAGCGGTCTGGAGAACGAAGGCCTTACCCTGGGGCTGAGAAGAGGAGGAGGAGGAGGAGAAGCCCCCGTGAGGAGAGTGGTGGGCCTCTGGGCCTGCTGTTGTCTCTGGCTCTCCCAGGCCCAGGGGAAGAGAGAGGTGCTCCGCCGAGTGGGGGACGGGCGCTGTGGAGGGAGAGGGCACACCAGGAGCCTGGCATGAGGAAGGGGGAGACGAGACGTAGGAGGAGGAGGAGGAGGGAGGGAAGGGCGGCATGGAGTAGTGGGTCAGGGGAGGCGGGGTGGGCGGGGGCGGCGGGGTGGGGCAGGCGACGCCCAGAGGGGTGTGGCCGTGCGGGATGGTGACCGGGGACGGGGCGGGGAACATGGGCGGCCCGTTGTGGGAGGCGGGCGAGGGGGGCTTCTGGGTGAGCGGGGACGGGGCCGCGATGGGGATGAGCGGCCGGGGGCCGGCGGCCTTGCCTGGCGGGCTGCTGATCATGACGGGCGGCGAGGGCGGCAGGGGCGTGAAGTTGCACGCCGACCACACCACCGACTTGGACGGAGGAGGCGCGGCGGGGGCCTGAGGGGCCGCGGCGACCGGGGCCTGAGGCAGGGCCTGAGGCTGTCTGCGCGGCACCGTGGCGTAGTGGGGCAGCACGGGGTGGAAGGCCGAGCCCAGGGAGGTGGCGAATCGGGAGGCGGAGTGTCTGAGAGGCGGGGTCGGGGGCGTGGTGGAGGAGGGCGAGGGCGAGCCGGGGATCGGGTAGGAGGAGCCGGGGTTGGACGTTGGCGACACAGGCGTGGAGGAGGTCTTGCTGTACTCGGCGGGTTGGGGGGAGCACAGGGTGCTTTCAAAGGCTAAGAGATGCACATCCCCGTTGTTGAAGGACAGAACAGGGTACAGGACAAGACAGGACAGAAAGGAGGGGGAAGGAGAGAAGAGATGGAAGCGAAAGGAAGGAAGGAAGGGAGAGAAAGAAAGAACGAAAGAAAGAAAGAAAGAAAGAAAGAAAGAAAGAAAGAAAGAAAGAAAGAAAGAAAGAAAGAAAGAAAGAAAGAAACGAAAGAACGAAAGAACGAAAGAACGAAAGAACGAAAGAAAGAAAGAACGAAAGAACGAAAGAAAGAAAGAAAGAAAGAAAGAAAGAAAGAAAGAAAGAAAGAAAGAAAGAAAGAAAGAAAGAAAGAAAGAAAGAAAGAAGCCGTCGTGCACACAGAGGGGAAAAGACAACAGGTGAGGACCAGAGAGAAGGAGGAGAGGGAGGGAAAAGGGGGAAAAGAGAAGAGAAGAAAGAAGGGGCAGATGAAGCAGGAAAAAACCAGCACAGACCCAAACCTACAGTAGTAGACTTTCACTTCCTGGTTGTTGGGGTAGAGACGGCGCTACTCCATTAGCAGACAAGGAGGAAGGGTTAGCATCGTGTGGACACACAGAGCCAGAGCCAGACATATTGTATTACTGTTCAGCACATGGGCACAAAACAAAAACATAACAGAATGCAACCGTCCTGCAGTGCATGGCCTGAGGAAGAGCAGCACACAGAGGCGCTAGTAGGGTCACGGCAAGGTTACCATGGATAACATGCCCTCATACGACACCCTGGTCACCCTCTGCGTCACTCCAATATTAAAACAACACAGTCGACACAGTGTTTCCTCATCGGTAAGGCAGAGGTTCACCTCCAAAACGGAAAACTGAAATTATTTTTTTGAATCCACAGACATACAGCAAGTAGTATGTCAAAGTGTTTTAAACAATGACACATTCAAACAATTGACACTTGTACTAATTGAACCAAAATATAGAGAAAGGAGAAGCAAAAGCTAAATCAGTGACACAATGATACAATTTCAAAGAAACACCGACATGCATCCAACAGGTACTGTATCTACTCGGACAGCTCTATATCCATGCTTGAAAGTGACACACATTCCTACCACCATCCTAGAAGGCAGTGTGCAGACAAACAAATGACTAATATCTATGCTGCGAGCAAAACCCCTTTCCTCCCTCATAGATGGCATTACAGTGCTCTAGTCTAAAGTAAAGCATTTTATGACTCCACCACGGCTTGTCAACGTATACAGCGACTAGCCTGGCGGCGTGTCTGCCTTATTGAGTGAACCAAAAGGAGTGCACACAAAACACGGGCTAATATATGCAATGACATACACAGGGCCTACGCATGACGAGAACAACATGGATCCATACTGCAGCTGGACTCCCTAAACTCACCCAACAAGCAAAAAAATGCTTCTTCTGTTTAATACATGCCTCTGTGGTTTTCAACATTTTAATATGTCATTAGTATACCCTAGAGGTGTTGGGTGGACATGATAAAAACGTTCCCCCATTGTGTGTTTCCTAGAAATGGAGGTCTGAAGAAAACCACTAACATGGTGAAACATCTTGATGACATCATCAAGATGTATTTTCACCATGTTAATGGATTTCTTTAGACACTTTAGACACTTTTTTCTGAGAGCGTACAAATGGAACCAAATGAACCCGAAAAAATGTTGAAAATGGGGAGTCTAACTGAGTCTACAGGATAATTCGGTATGCCGTGTTCCAGAGATGGCGTGTTAAGAGTATACAAAGGTTTTATTTTGTATACTGTGATAATTATACACTCAGGGTTTTATTTTCGACGTCTGTGAATCTCATCAATCCTACTGTCCTGTGAAAAATAGCTCTACTCGCATTCATACATTAAACTTTCTGAATGGAGAGCTCATGTCAATTCAAATTGGCCTCATTTGTTTTGTAAAGATAGAGAACTGTGGTGAAGGTTCACGTTGCAGCTAAGGTAGTGAATCTTTAATGGGCTTTTAGGCTATGTTGATAAGCTGGCAGATATCCTTCACTGCAAAAGTCTTTTGCGTGTCTGGTGGCTCAGTCAGTGCACAAGACATACTGCATGCCCTGTGTGAGTGTGAAGACCCACAGGTTCAACCGCGACCCCTGTCTTTGTCAAGCATGATTCTCCCATCTCTCTCTGCCTCTTGTGTCTATACAATAGTGACGTCTCTAAAATAAAGCCAAACATGTTGTAATATTATGTCTGGCTTCTGATGTTGCATCATTAATTTGATTGTCAGAGCAAGCAAAAATAGTATTGTCTATTGACAATTGATTATTTGTTATGTTTAAATTAGTTGGTTAACCAGATCAAAATTTGGTTAACTAGATCAAGTTAACCAAAGTTGGTTAACCAGATGTAACTCTTTGAGAATGTAAACGTGAAACCAAATGGACCCTTGCGGGTCCAATTTGGTTTCACGTTTACACTCTCAAGAGTTAAAATATTCACCATCTGAATTAGCCCAATTCTAGAGAATGTTGAAGATTAATGGTCATTTTGATCTGTATGTTTGACTGTGACATTGTTTCTGAAATCCAGCCTGGAATTGTGGACAAAAGCAAAAGAACTTGATCTTTAGTGTGGCGATTAAAATGAGTTAATTTTGTTAATCGCGTTATTGTTTCTGTGATTAATTAATCTCAATTTATCAGTTAAAGTCCCAGCCCTAGTTTAAATCAAACGTACCTTCTATAAATTGTATACAGTAGCTGCACTATGCTTAGCCTGCCATAACACTAGTCTATTGGAAAATGGTTACTGATTACAGATGAGCCTTTTTGTCATTGGCGTCAGCAGGTCAGTGTGAGTCCAGGTACAATGGTAATGGTATTTTGACACATGAGGGCAATAGAGACCTTTCACAGAATGCTGAGAATACGCATTTACCTTCCACACCGTTGCAAAAATTGCTTGCTCAGCGACAAGACTCTGCTCCATTATCTAGTGTCTTGAGGCAATTTGTTGCGATCTGTCACTATAACAACATTTAATCTAATTTAATCGAAATTGGGTTTCTATCACATGTGAGATGACAATGTAAGATCAGCCTTTACAGTACCGTTTCCCCTCTGGGCTTAGGTTTTACTGTGGCTTTAGCCCTCTGCTTAGGCCAGGGGTCAGCAACCTGCGGCTCCAGAACACAGCCCTAGTGGCTCAGTGGCTGTAGCATTATTACATACACACACTGGGGTGATCCACACCAAAATAATATACATTTCAGTCACCCAAAACGCGTTGCGCTGTCTGACAGTTGCCAGTTAAAGTAGCACTTGGCCATGTCAAAAAAGCCCAGCAGTTATCAGAGGTGGAGCTTTCAATCTGAACCACCCATTTTCAAAGGTTTACTCAGTTTACTACAGTATGTCATTAATATACCTTAGAGGTGTTATGTGGACTAGAAATGGAGTTCTGTAAAACTCCTTTATTTTTTTTAGAAACTCCATTTCTGAAGAAAGCTTGTGTTTCACCATGTTAGTGATTTTTCTTTGAGGACCTTTTTTTCTGAGAGTGTGCAAATGGAACCAAATGGACCCGCCAGGGTCCATTTGGTTCACATTTGCACACTCTCAGGAAAAAAAATAATAATAAAATGCGGCTCCAGACAGATTTTGAATTTAATTTTGGGTCGAAAATGGCTCTTTCAACATCTTGGGTTGCCGACCCCTGGCTTAGGCCTATGTGCCCCAGGGAATTTAAATGCCTAAGTAAGGGAACTACAGTATACTGTAAAAAAAACATTCCTAGAGAGCTAATGGGGGCATTAGCCCTCTAACTTTATCTTATTAGGTGGCTATCTAGCAGGTAGCTCTAGTCGTCTAATGACCTTTGTTGTATTGAGTTCCATGTCTAGCCTAGCATACAATGCCAGGGACCTGCCATATGGTTTATGTGGGGGGCTAAAGATGCTAATCCTCTGTCCTCCTTCTGTCCCACTGAGCTCTGAACTGTTTCCTGGTCCATTTCCAAGTCTCTCTTCTCTTCCTCACTGGGTTTTCTCTTCCAGTCTTTTGCCTCTTTTCAGCTGCTGGCTTGTTCAATGTTCACGGTGCATTTAACGTTTGCCGCTATGAACTTCTACTGCACACACACGCACACACGCCAAAAGGACCCTTACAGGTCAATTTGGTATCATTGGTACACTCTCAAGAGTCACAGTCACGTAAAGGGGACATTTTGGAACCCTTCGAACCCCGTTTTGAGAATTGTAAGTGATCGTCAGCTTTCCCGCACTACGGTTATTACACAACCCTCTCTCAACGTGTTCGCACAAAACAACAAAATTCTCACAAATAGCTGAGCTTGTAGATTGGCTATTTCTTGCTTTTCGTTGCACTATGAAGTACAGGCAGGGCAGTGGCGTTTCTAAGCAATTTGGAGCCCTATAGATTTTCCCTGGAGCCCCCCCTTACCAAATGGACCCATAAGAGTCATATGGGGGGGCTCCAGGTAAAATCTCCTGTAAAATGGCACCCTCCAAGGCATAAAATTATGAACTATTTTTAAACTAACCAACATACTGTATATGTGTTTTAAATGTTCAATTCTAGTTATAGAGAACAAGTATAATGTATAGTATGATTTATCCATATGGAGGCTGATTAGCCTGGGATGCTTTTAAAGCATGTCTGGAGGTCGCCCCCCCTCCCCTCATGGCGCCCTAGGCAGGCAACTTCCTAGTCTGCCTAATGGCAAAAACGCCCCTGAGTCAGGGGCCTTAGAGAAAGTAGTCAAACTCTGACTTTCCTTCAGACCTGCCAAATGACCCACTGCCCCCCCCCCCCCCCCCCCCACTACACTTTCCAACCTCCTATTCATTCTCCGTATTTCTACGCCTCTCCTACTTCCTTCCTCACGTCTTGGCATTCTTTTAACCTTTGTCTTCTTCTCTTTTTCCCCCCCCTCACTTCTCCTCCTCCTTTCCTTCCTTCATCCCTAACTTCTGGCCCTGGCCCTTTCACAACATTCATTCTCACCAGGCTTCAGGGCCGGATCTAGAGGGGGGGGCAGGGGTGGGCACAGCCCACCCAAATGTGCATCCTGTATGCCCACCCAATCAAAGGTAATATCAGTGGGTTTTCAACCAGTGGACCACTAGTGGTCCTTGAGAGGGTTCCAGGTGGTCCCCAGGCTAAATGATGGAATGTTGGTTAACCAGATGTAACTCTTTGAGAGCGTTTACACTCTCAAGAGTGTAAACGCTCTCAAAATATTCGTCATGTGAATTCGTCATGTGAATTAGCCCAAGTCTACACAACTATAGAATGTGGAAGATTAATCCTCATTTTGATCTGTATGTTTGGCTGTGTTGTTTCTCAAATCCAGTCTGGAATTGTGGACAAAAGCAAAAGAAATCTTTAGTTTTGGTTTCTGTGGTGCTTTAGTTTTGGTTTCTGTGAAACTAAAATGTCCTCAAATAGTGGGCCCTGGTTTCAAAAAGGTTGAAAACCACTGCTTCATATGAAAAACTTTGGAGGTGCCCACCCTGCCATTCTTCGTGCCCACCCTAGTCTCTCTCTCTCTCTCTCTCTCTCCCTCTCTCTCTCTCCCTCTCCCTCTCTCTCTCTCTCTCTCTCTCTCTCTCTCCCAACCCCCACCCCCACTCCACCATCACGTGACTACCAGCCCCCAGCTTTGCTCTGCCACCCGAGGATAATCAACACATGACCGGCGCACTGTGACTGATGCTACGTATGTCTGACTCTGAACACAGATGCACTAACCTGCGTTCCAATGGGTCCAGTGTAGTTATGATTTAGTCACAACTACATATCGGTAATACTTCCTTTGTTAAAGGGGAACTCCACCCATTTTCAACATTTTAATATGTCATTAATATACCTTAGAGGTGTTGTGTGGACACGATGAAAAAAGTTCCCCCCAATTCTGTATTTCCTAGAAATGGAGTTCTGGAAAAAAATCATTAACATGGTGAAATACATCTGATGACATCATCCAGATGTATTTCGCCATGTTAATGATTTTTCTTTCACACCCCTTTTTCCTGAGAGGGTACAAATGTGAACTAAATGGACCGCTAGGGTCCATTTGGACCCTAGCGGGTCCAAAGGCATCAAAAGGCATCACAGTGTCTCTTTAAGACAAGAGGATTAAAATGAATGACTAAGCACTGACTGAGATAAGTGAATTCATCATCTCTGACATTTCGTCGCTAACATTTCAACCTCGCCCCGATGTTCATGCATTTACAGACAGCTCCATAGTGTAGGCACCGTCCATTCAGATAAATGTGCAGCCTACAACACTCTGAGAGTTGAATTAAAAATGCCTATGTACAGTACAGTCTTCTGTGACTGTCACTCGGCTGCACAATGTGCACTCTGTGGCACACAGAACGCTCATCACAGATCAACACAGCAGCAGAAGCAGACTATTTTTTGCCAGAGTTAGGGCTTCCATTCATTTACGTTTGGTTCAGCAAATGTGAACAGCAGTATAGCTGCAACCATGGCTGTGAAAAAGAATCACACACAGACACACACACACACAGTTATCCTGGAAGAGAGAGACAACTAGTAAAGCGTTAAACATTGTATCACAACCTTAGTTACAGCAACCCCAAAACAGACACATGTTAACGTGCATTACATGTATGTGTGTGTGTGTGTGTGTGTGTGTGTGTGTGTGTGTGTGTGTGTGTGTGTGTGTGTGTGTGTGTGTGTGTGTGTGTGTGTGTGTGTGTGTGTGTGTGTGTGTGTGTGTGTGTGGCGCGCGCGTGCACGTGTGTGTATTTGGGTGAACCTTATTTAATTAAGTCTTATTGTGTTTGACATGTGGAGGCTATCCCCCCACTGTCCTGAGGCCATGGGCAAATATGCCCATGCATGCGTGTGTGTCACACACACACACGCACGCACGCACACGCACACGCACACACACACACACCTAGGGGGCTCTCCTAGCGCTCCCCCATGATGATATTTTTAGTCCCTGCCTGCCCTTCATGCAAAGAAGAATCTGTGCCTGTGCATATGTGTGTACACACACACACACACACACACACACACACACACACACACACACACACACACACACACACACACACACACACACACACACACACACACACACACACACACACACACACACACACACACACACACACACACACACACACACCGATGCCGACGTATTGCACGTAGCGTGCAGCGCAGTGCCGCCCTCCCCTACTGACCCAGTCCTGAATGGGTTGCCAGTTAGCTTCTGACAGACTGATGCGTTTGGTGTTCAACGCATTATGTTACACTTCAGCTATTGAAAAATATCACATCTGCAAGCTCATATCGTGCCACCGAGTGGCGCGATATGAGCTTGTAGATCTGATATTTTTTTGAAAAATTGTTAAAAACGATGCGCAAATCTAGGAATATATTCTATTTGACACCTGATTGTAGTTTCTGACACTCGATTCTAGTTTCTGACTAGTTTCTAGTTTCTGTTTCTGATGCTAGTTTCTGACAGTCTAGTTTTTATGATGAATCTAAGTTCCTGTGTCAGTGATGCTCAAAATATTTCATGCCACGGACCCCCAGAATTATCTATATTTGGCTGCGTACCCCCCCTCCTCATCTGAAAACGTGTTGTTCTAGGGATCCCTGAGAAGGAAGGATTTTAGTTCAAAACGTTTGCTTCCGAAAGAATATATATTCAAAGATTTGCATCACATTTTCACAACTTTTCGAAAATATCAGAGCTACAAGCTCACAGCGCGCCACCCCACTATTTTTCAATAGCTTAAGTGTAACATAATGCTTTGAACACCAAACCAAAAAGGGTTAAAATCTAAGAGCACCACCACCTGTGGCACCCCCAGCACAGAGTTAAGTTTAGAAATACACTGAGGATTATTTCCGTGTGTCGTTGTAATACCGTTCCCTGTTCCCTCATCTTTTCTTTTTTTTTCTTACATACTTTTTTCTTACTTACATTTTCTTTTTTTATTACATACATTTTGGGGCTATGTGATATGATTTTGGAGTCACACTGGGATGTAAAAGTGTCATTATTAAGTCATTATTACATTGCATCAGAAATCACTGATGCAATGTAATATTCTGGGGAATATATATTCCCATTTAAAATCCATTTGTTGCTGTTGGGACCATTTTCATGTACAGTACATCGTTTTGGAAGTGAGCCTAAGAAACTTCTTAACTTCTTAATTTCAAATGGTTTGAAGAAAGACTTCATTAGGGGATGATTTTAGGGCATATTTCCAGGGTGATGGATTGTCCTCTGCACTAAATGTCTTATCATTGTAGCATATCAAACTGTGTAATCCTGCCACTGATCCCCTCATTATTAAAAGCTTCATCAGTGCTTCACTTAATGAAGTCAAGTGTGTATGTCTGTTTGAGTGATTGGGCATGCGCGTGCCTTGTGAATCAGAGCTCACATACGCACGCACGCACGCACGCACGCACGCACGCACGCACGCACGCACGCGCGCGCGCGCGCGCGCACACACACACACGCACACACACACACACGCACACGCACACACACACACACACACACACACACACACACACACACACACACACACACACACACACACACACACACACACGCACACACACACTTGTATTACTATACTTGTGAGGACATCAACAGTTTAGGACAGGTATTGAAAATCGCCCAAAACTGCCCAAAACAATAGGCTCTACCACCTTGTACATCAGATATTTTCGATGTGTGACAAGTATAAAATAGGACAGGGGTTGACACTAAGGTCTCAGAGGCACTTGCCCATCGGGCAAGTGCAAGTCAGGTTCTACTTGCCCTCACAAAAATATATTGTAAATTTTGCAGATGTAACTCTTGAGAACGTAAAAATGAAACCAAATGGACCCGCAAGGGTCCATTTGGTTTCATTTTTACGCTCTTAAGAGTTAATATTCATCATCTTAATTAGACCAAGTCTACACAACTAGAGAATGTAGAAGATTAATGGTCATTTTGATCTGTATGTTAATTTGCCTGTTTTGTTTCCCAAATCCAGCCTGGAATTGTGGATAGTGTGCAATGACTGCCTTCAAGACAAATGTATCTTGTGTTGTGTTATAGTGCACCAAGTTGCACACTTGCCCGATCGGGCAACCAGGTAGCAGTCTTCACTTGTCCCACCATTTTTTTATTACTTGCCCCGGGCAAGCGGGCAAGTGTTAGTGTCAAGCCCTGTAGGAAAAGTCCAAGCTCAAAATATAAAAGGCTAAATGTCTCATAACCCCAAGCTGAATGTTTTTCTAATTTTGAACCTAATGAGATTAGATGTGAATCTAATTTTCTTTCTTTCATTCGCCCCCACTCATACAACTCTAAATAAATCATATAGTCTTCACTATTATGGGGACATTTGGTCCTCGCAAGCATGGTACACTACACAGTACACAGACACACATTTTCTTGCATGCCCCACTGCCCCAACAATCTGTTCCTTATGTCTGTCCAGCCCATGGGCAGATGGAGCCACTCAAGAAGACGGGCTTCAGCACTAACAAGGCTAGTTACAGTCCATGAAGACTGGCTGAAGTTAGCTCTTTGATATGGAGAGACACACACACACGCAGCATCTTCTTATTACTCTTTTAAATTAATATAGAGGCCATGGAACCACAAACAATCACATTATGGGCAACTTACTGTACTAAAAAAATATTAATGTAAGATTATTTACCGTAATACTGACAGTAATAATTCATAGCACCCTCAGGTGCGCTGACCGATTTTGACCTGGTAACCTACGATTTATTACAAATTAAATATCTAAAATAACCTATCTACAAGCTCACGAGTCACAATGTGACGGTTTGTGATGTACATCATCTATTTTTAAGTCAGAGACGGAACAAACTTGCATCTATCGTTATTTTACGACTAAGCTCAAGCTGAGAAAGGCCCTCGAATAAATTCACTACCCTCCAGTTATTATGATTAGCATTGTCCTCTACGGCGTAAAACGCAAAAAGAAGAGTGTTGAGAGTTTGAGTCATGGGATGTGCATTGTATATGTGTGTGTCGTGTATGTGACTGTTCAATGTATGTTAAAGCAAGGAGACCCAGGTGTGTCCATGCACTCACCGGCGTTGGAGATGCGTCTCCCTCTCTCCCAGTCCTGCTGCTCTCTGTCCAACTGCTCCTGCTGCTCCCGCTCCCTCTCCATGCGCTCGCGCTCCGCCTTCTCCCGCTCCATCAGCTCGCGCTCGGCGCGCTCCTGCTGCTCCTGGCGCTCGCGCTCGGCGCGCTCTGCGCGCTCCCTCTCCGCCTGCGCCTCCCTCTCCTGCTGCTGCTGCTGCCGCTCGCGCTCCTGCCGCTCGCGTTCCTGCCGCTCGCGCTCCTGCATCTCCTGCTCCAGGCGCTCCCTGTCGCGCTCGCGGTCCTGCTCCTTCTGCCTCTGCAGGTCCTGGAGCTGCCTGGAGGACAGAGGATGGAGGAGAGGAGAGAGGAGGTGTTAAGCAAAGCATGTTGACGTGGGAGAAGAGAGAATGATGGAGAAGAGAGGAAGGGCATAGGAGGGAGCGAGGAACGGTAAATCGAGAAGAGAGATATGAGAGGAGGAGGAGAGAAAGGGGATGGAGAAAAGAGGAGAGGAAAATCATCATTTTTAAGACTCTAAGCCCTTCTATTTGAGTTATTATTGCCGTTCCCTTGCACTGTAAGCGACAACAGCCATCGCGTCTTCCCTTCCACTAAACCACATATTCAAATTGAAGGATTTGAATATGTCTTAGCACAGCGCTGGACTGGTAGGCCTCATTGAAAAGAGAACGAAGCAACCGTAGAGGAATTTCAGAAGAGTCGACGAGCAGTGACAGCGACTGTAGATCTACAAGCTCACAATTTACTGAAAGCCTAAAACATTAACCGATTTGTGTCTTCTGCTTTTTTATCCCACAATTCTTGTGACACATTCGTATTCAACCAGTGTTAATTATCTGGGGGCGGCAGTGGATCAGCGGTATAGCGTCACCGTCTGGTAACCACAAGGTTGCCGGTTCGATCCCGGGCTCCCGCAGAGTTAGTGTCGAAGTGTCCTTGAGCAAGACACTGAACCCCTAATTGCTCCTGATGTGCTAGTAGGTACCTTGCATGGTTTCCACTGCCATCAGTGTATGAATGTGTGTGTGAATGTGGTGAATGTGATGCACAATCTATGTAAAGCGCCTTGGATAAAGGCGCCATATGCCAAACTGGGGAAAGCGATGGACTGACCTAATGCTCACTTATATGCATGAGAAGTCCAAGTAGTTCCTTTCACCTCCATCAGGTGCCCTGGCTGGCCAGGGGGAGGCAGTATAGGATTGCTGAACGATTGTGGGATTGTGTGTGCGTGTGTCTGTCTGTCTGTCTGTCTGTCTGTCTGTCTGTCTGCATGGGCAGCCTGACCGACAGACTAAAGCCATGGAGCAGGGGTTTTCAACAGGTGGTCCGGGGACCACCAGTGGTCCCTGAGAGAGTTCCAGGTGGTCCCCAGCTAAGTTGGTTAACCAGATGTAACTCTTGAGAACGTAAAAATGAAACCAAATGGACCCTTGCGGGTCCATTTGGGGGGTCTGTGGGGCCAGAATGTCCTCAAAAAGTGGTCCGTGGCTCAAATGCTGAATAAATGGTGGGCCCTGGTATGAAAAAGGTTGAAAACCACTGCCATGGAGGGATGCAGCAGCAGTAATGTTGGTTATTAGACTGTATAAAGACGTGTCATTATATAATTACTGCTCCGCTGCACATGAGCTGTGTGCTGCTCTTACGTAACGCTAAACACAACAGCTCCAGTCACATTTTATCAACATTAACCCGTTCAGGAGCCGAGGGATCCCCTTTTTTGGTGTTTTAAGCATTAGCTTTTGACAAATAGCAGATCTAACAAGCTTGTAGCATGGCAGTCTTCTGCCTTTTTATGAAATGCGGTGCAAATCTTTTTAAAAGGATCCCTGCCTAATAAGTCATGGGCGTCACCGCCATTCACTATGCGGGTGCCTCAGCACCCGCAATTTTCACGTCGGAAAAAAAAATAATGCGAAAAAGTGGGGGTGCTCCGGTGCTGGCCAAATCGCAACTGTCATGCTGCGGGAGAGCAGAGCCATATGAACCATATAGTGTAAACAGAGTTACGACAACTCCATCCACTCCAAGAGGCAAGTTCAATGGCGGCTTTTCAACTGAGACAGGGCAACAGCCCTTGAAGCATGCATAAAAAAGCTCTTATTTGCGCTGTCGCCCTCATTGAAAACAATGCATTTCCAACTCCAGTTTGTTTGTCCCTATTCAGGCTGCATGAACAGCGCGAGCGTTCAGTTTGTGACCCATCAATGTCGCAACTCTTGTAATAGATGGCAGGCACTGATCTGGGAAGGAGGGAGACGGGGTGACGGCTGCGTGCATTGACTGCATTCATTGCTTTGATATGAGTTGCAGTGTTGCACAGTCGGCGACGGTGCGGTTTTGAAACTTTTTCGTCAATCCACTACATTCTCGTCTCGACACGTCACGTCATCCATAACTCAAAACGTTCGTCATATTTTAGTCATCATAGATAGCCGTTTTATCTCGTCACAGTCAGTCTTGTACTGCATTATAACACTGCTTCATTGAAGTGTGTAACCATTACATTTATTGTGAAATATTAGTAAAAAGTGTTTTAAAGGGGGAAAAAGCCCAAAATTTTTCGCGGCCGCGGTAGCACCCGCATCTTTCCAGACGCGGTGACGCGCTGCTATAAGACACTTAAAACACTATACTTGCCTTCTATAACTAAAACATGCCGAATAAAAACACCTTCAATACTTTATTTCTTTCATAAATAGAGAATCTTTCACTCAACAGGAGGTGCTCCTGTCGCAGGATGATGATGTCACATAAGCATGTTCATCCATATATTCCATAGAGCTAGATCACACGTGACATCATCATACTGCGCCAGGAGCAGTTCCTGTTGAGTGAAATATTCTCTATTTATGAAAGAAATAAGATGCCATTGGTGTTTTTATTTGTTTATTTTAGTTATATAGGGAAAGTATAATGTTTTAAGCAATGCTTATCTTATTAGACAGGGATCCTTTTAAGATATATTTATTTCAGAGAAAACATTTTAAAGGGGAATTCCACCCATTTTGATTTTTTTCCTGAGAGGGTACAAATGTGAACCAAATGGACCCGCTAGGGTCCATTTGGTTCACATTTTTATCCTCTCAGGAAAATACATCTTGATGATGTCATCAGATGTATTTCACCTTGTTAATGATTTTTTCAGACCTCCATTTTTAGGAAATACAGAATTGGGGGAACTTTTTTTTTTATCATGTCCACACAACATCTCTAAGGTTATTAAAATGTTGAAAATGGGTGGAGTTCCCCTTTAACTAAAATCTTTGCATCTGGGGAGTGCCTGGAGGAACATATTTCAGGAGGAGGGTCGGCGGACAATTAAGATATAATTTGTGGGATCCTTGACATGACGTAGTTTGAGAACCACTGAAAAACATGAGGTTTTTCAGAAAATTGTCATGATTGAGAACACATTTTGTAGAATCTACAGAATCTACAAATGCCTTCTAAATTATTAGTTCTTGCATTTCAAACTTGCAGTGTGGCAGAAAGCGGCACACTGTGTGAAGGCAAAAAGTTTATTCAAATTTCTTCAGCGTTTCTCACTCAGAAAGTGAAGGGTGTGTGCAGTTCTAAATGTGTCCACTAGGTGCCACTGTAGGGCAGCAGTAGAGAGCATGTTGAGGGTCGTTGCAGAGCCGGTGCTGATGACTGTATGACCCAACAGAAATGTTTACATGGAGAGGTTCAGTTGTAATAAATAAACCCACTCTCACTCACTCCCTCTCTTTCTGTATGTATATATTTACATACATCCAATATTTAGGCGATACGCCTATGGTTCAACTTCAAATTAACTAAACTGTGTGCGCCAATGTAGCCTATGCCGCAATGTCCTTCATTTAATGTGAATGATGTTGTCACATCATGTTATTCAGTGATACTTTGCACTGGTCATTGTGATTCACTATATGTTAGTTACACTCATTAAATTACACAGACCAGGAGAGAGGATGCACAGTACACACACACACACAACACACACACACAACACACACACACACACACACACACACACACACACACACACAACACACACACACACACACACACACACACACACACACACACACAGTAAGTCAAGTCTTGTCAGATCCACATTAATCTTGTTCTGGTGAGGGCTGACTCACTGCTAACAGTCAATCATCTGCACAAACCATAATCTACACAGGCACACACACACACACCACCGTGTGCACAGGGGCGGATCTAGGCATGGGCATGGAGTGCAATGCCCCCTAAATGCCCAGTTACCCCCCCCCCCCCCCCCCCAAACACGATGCCATGCAAAACAACCAAGATATTTCAACAGAAAACAACTGAAAACAGAAAACCTTTAGCTTTATGCATGCTGCCTGTCTGTTGCAACTTCAACAACAACTGATGTTATTATTGATGCTTTACTTGACTACTAAAAGTCCCATAACCAAAAATGGTATGGGTACCATACCATACCATTTTCTCTTTCCCCTCCAACATGTTCTCTTGCCCCCCCCCCTCCCCCAAATGGGTCAAGTTATATCCGCCCCTGCGTGTGCACTGAACTGATGACACACACTCACACACCTGTCTTTTGGCACATGACGATGTATGGCACACATCCCGTGCATCATGCGTGTGCACACCCCCACACAAACACAAATAACTGATGCACTTGCCCAACTCACACATATTTGCTCTCTTATACGCTCTCACACACCTCCACTCCACCTGCTCTGCTGACAGACAGACATAGACACACTCACTCACACACAGAAACACGGTTTGTGCACGTTTCGACCTGCAAGGGCACCTGTGCGCCTGCACACACACACACAGAGACAGACACACACACACTCTTCTCTCTCCCACGGTAGTGATGTCAGAGACTTGTCATTCATCTGCCCATGGAATGCCTTGGGAGAAAAACAGCTCTTCTTCCCATGCCTTCGTCTGCCAGGTGAAACCCACACACCCCCCTCCAGGAGGACACGCACGCACACGCACGCACGCGCACACACACACGCACACACACACAGGAAGTGTTGTTTTTGTCGACTAAGACTGACACTAAAGACTAAAGTCGACTAAGGTTTTTGATATTTAGTCGACTGAGACTAGTCCAACAAAAATGATTTTCAAAAGACTAAGACGAAGACTAAATCATTTTTTACCTTTTAGTCTAGAGTAAAAACATGAATTTCAGAAGACTAAATGGGACTAAAAGGTTTACACATGATACATAGACACAAGAGTTAATACTTGATTATTGCATAACCATTGTTTTTGATGACTGCAGCCATGCGCCTTGGCATGCTCTCCACCAGCAAAACAAGGGTGGTTTAATAATTTTTCCATAAATGTAGATCCAACTATACTTGTGGGTCCTGGGACCTTTTTCTTGTAATACAGGTACACCTAGTTTCAATGAAGCTGCTTGAGCGTCAACAGCCGCGTGCGTGCCTGTGTCCGCGTAATGTGTTTCGGGTCACAACCCTGTTTCGCGGCCATAATTCGCCTCGGCCTTAATAGAAATAAACACGCTTAGGCGACGCCGTGATTGTAATGTGTTTATAATGCGTATAAAGGTGGACGAATTATGCGTCGTGCACACTGTGATTAACAGGGAGCCGTAAGTAAGCAGCAAGCCGAGTAATTCCCATAAAACCTGCAGAGCTTAGCGCTAGCAGGGGCAGCTATAGCACTACAGGCCTGGGATTATCCTGACCCAATGCCAAACCAGACAGAGGGGAGTGAGGGATCCCTCCCCTCAGACTTAGGCTTAATGTATTGTATATGCTCCTGCCATTCCACCAAAAATAGCCAATCTACAGGCTATGACTGATGGGACAAATGGGATGGATCACACTAAACCAGGGGTTTTCAACAGGTGGTCCGGGGGACCATCAGTGGTCCCTGAGAGGGTTACAGGTGGTACCAGGGAAAGCTACATGATGGAAAGTTGGTTAACAAGGTGTAACTCTTTGAGAGCGTAAACGGGTTCATTTGGTTTCATGTTTACACTCTCAAGAGTTAAAATATTCATCATCTGAATTAGTCTACAAGAATATTGATCTGTATTTTTGACTGATTTGTTTTCTCCAAAATCCAGCCTGGTATTTTTTGGAAGAAATCTTTAGTTTTGAGGTCTGTGGGGGGCTAAAATGTCATCAAATGCTGGTCTGTGGTTGAAATTTTGAATAAATAGTGGGCCCTGGTATGAAAAAGGTTAGAAAACCCCTGCACTAAACTGAAAGAAAGCAAAGACAGAGACGGACAAACTGGAGAATGACAAAGAGAGAGAAAAGGGCTTCCCTCTCTCACACACACACACACACACACAATAAAGGGACGCGGGGGTGTTTCTGACCTATAAACGTATTACAAGTCTTCAGCTAAGACTCTCCAAGTCCATGGACCCAGCCTTGTTACGCAACCTCATTATCACACACACACACACACACCACACAACACACACACAACCACACACACACACACACACACACACACACACACACACACACACACACACACACACACCACACACACACACACACACACACACAGAGTGTGGTGAGAGTTACAACGAGAGAGAGCAGAGGCATCCTGACATACAAACACAAAGAAGTCGTGGATAGAGGGTTGTCCCCTGCCGCACACACACACACACACACACACGCACACACACAGAGCGCTGTCCCAGTTCCCACACACACACCGTGGTCCCAGTGGTGCATTGAGGTATAATTACAGAGTGGCAGAGGTATAAGAGGGTTTGCTAAGTATTCTGGGCCAGAGGATGCCTACCAGGGACAAGTCTCACAGGAGAGTGCGCTAGAGGAGCCGGGGTTAGAGCTCTTCTAGCACGTTCTGCATGGCAGCAAATGAGCCCCTATGGGAGCTCCTCTACGGTATATATACTGTATGAGGAGAATTCATCTGCATGATTAAACTCCCGGGCTGGATGATGTGCATGGGAGTCACTCAGTGTGTTTTATGCGGGTGCATGAATTCAGTGAATTCAAAGACGGGTCTGTTATGGATGCACATGTATAGGTGCGGATCTAGGCATGGGCATGGGGGGGGGGGGCATTGCCCCCCTAAATGTCCAGACTGCCCCACCACACATGATGGCATGCAAAACAACCCACTGCTTATATTGTAAAATGATTTGAAAGACAACTACTGCTACTAACTAACTAGATAACTAGTTAGTAGCAGTAACTAGCAGTAACTACTAACTACTAACAGTAGCTACTAGTTAGTACTAACTAGTAGCTAACTAGTTAGTTAGCTACTAATTAACTAGCTGTGTCAGCACTAAATTAACAGCATTTCATCACTGAAAACAGAAAACTCTCTGAGTCAGACCTTTAGCTTTATGCATGCTGCGTGTCGGTCGTAAATTCAACAAAAACTGATGTTATTATTGATGTTTTACTTAGCTAATGAAAGTCCTGTAACCGAAAACGGTATGGGTGAGGCTTCGATGAAGCCGCACCCATGCCATTTTCTCCTGCCCCCCCCCCCCCCAATTGGGAAATGTTACATCCGCCCCTGTGCACATGCATCATGTATATTACATGATGCATGTAATATACATGATGCATGTGGGTCGCCCCCTCCCCTCATGGCGCCCTAGGCAACTGCCTAGTCTGCCTAATGGCAAAAAAACGCCCCTGACAGTGTGCATAGGAATGGGTCAAGCAGCTGAGGTCACACAGGACAGCGGTGAGTGTGACGCAACATCTGACCACTAGAAGCAGTGAAACCTGAGCTCCGGACCGGAGGGCCTCCGAGAGTCTGAAACCCCCCTGTAGTGACTCACGCTTGTATGAAAGGAGAACACATACTGCAACAACAAGCCATTTATAGAAAATACTATTAAAGGGGGCAAAAAAGGCGATTGAATTCATGCCTTCCAGGGGCGGATGTAACATGTCCCATTTTGGGGGGGGGGGGGGGGGGCATGAGAACATGTTGGAGGGGCAAGAGAAAATGGTATGGGGGGCGGCATCATCGCCCGTGTCGCTTCGCACCACCAATTTTCGGTTACGGGACTTTTATTAGTCAAGTAAAGCATCGATAATAACATCAGTTGTTGTTGAAGTTGCAACAGACACGCAGCATGCATAAAGCTAAAGGTCTGACTCAGAGAGTTTTCTGTTCTCCATGATGAAATGCTGTTGGTTTAGTGGTAACACAACTGTAGTTAGTTAGTAGCAGTAGTAGTGTTTCAAATCATTTTAAATATAAGCACTTTAATTTGAAATATCTTGGGTTGTTTTGCATGGCATCGTTTTTTTGGGGGGGCAGACTGGGTATTTAGGGGGGCATTGCCCCCCCATGCCCATGCCTAGATCCGCCCCTGATGCCTTCACTCACGCATACATACACACGCACAGATTCTCACACACACACTCCTCAAGACATAATCATAACGTTCCTCTCCATGCGTGCGTGATGTGTGTGTGTGTGTGTGTGTGTGTGTGTGTGTGTGTGTGTGTGTGTGTGTGTGTGTGTGTGTGTGTGTGCGTGCGTGCGTGCAGCGTGCGTGCGTGCGTGCGTGCGTGCACGACATCCATCACGGGGACACCTACAGTATGTTTCCATGCTGTGTTCGCCTTTACAAAAAGTACTTCATGTGAGAGGAATGATCACCATCTGCAACTCATGCATTCCTCAGTGGTGAGGAGATAGCTTCCTGCTCGGCCAGAACTTTTTGGGTTTTTTTTTTATTACGATTGGCACTCACATCATACATAAGCATGTAGCAAAATTGAGCGTGAATGAAAAAAAAAAAAAAAAACATTACCCTGCTAGGCCATTTGTTAGTAAACATGTACTGTATCAACAAGCTTTTTTTTTGCAACCAGCCCTAAAGAGGTGTATTTACTACAGCATTAGAGATACCGGCGGTACGTAAATCTTGCAGAAATCTTGCGCCGCCATATTTCGTCTGTTTGGTTTACTTCATGTTTTTCCTAAATGAACACAGGATGGGGCGAAATCATTTCGCGACCACGACCAGTGGTCGTGACCATTGGCACAGCGGTCGGGGGTTAGGTTTAAAGGGGAACTCAACCCATTATCAACATTCTAATATGTCATTAGTATACCCTAGAGGTGCTGAGTGGACATTTCTTGGGAACACAGAATGGGAGAACGTTTTTATACGTTCCCCCATTCTGTGTTCCCAAGAAATGGAGGTCTGAAGAAAGTCACTAGCATGGTGAAACATCTTGATGACATCATCAATATGTATTTTCACCACGTTAATGGATTTCTTTAGAGGCTTCTTTATTCTGAGAGCGTACAGTACGAATGGAACCAAATGAACCCGTTAGGGTTCATTTGGTTCACATTTGTATGCTCTCAGAAAAATATTGTAAATGGGTGGAATTCCCCTTTAAGTAGAGCAGGGTTAGGTTTAGTAGCGAATAGTGAAGAACAGTCACGGATGTTGGCCACCGTCGCGAACAATGGTCGTGGTCACAAAATGATCTTGCTGTTCTCAATTAACACCTTATTTTGACTGTGTCATAATAGCCTGATGTTAAAGGAATGATCATCATTCATGAAATTAAAGAGGGGGTGCCGTGATTTTTGTATTTTTTTCCAATTTTGTACATGTTTAAGAGGTGACAGTATGTAAATAGAGCCCTTGGTTTGTTTCCTATGTGCAATGATGTCTTCCCTTTGTATTTAGGGTTTCTTCCTGTGGGCTGAACCTTTCCAGACAAACGTGCCAAAGAAAAAAACTTCAATATAGTTCAACACCTGCTCAGCCCCTCCCCTAACTCCTCCCCCTTTATTATGCAACTAAAGCTGTGGGCGTGGCTTCAGTTCAGGTGGATCTCCATCCATCACCACCCACCAGGCAAACCAGGCATACTTAATGAACTGGTAGGGTGGAATCATAAAAATGACAGTTTAACAAACACTGTACACTTTTTGGGGGGAAAAAAATACTTTTCATATAACATTAATACCTGATGATCATGTTTTAGGGTAGAAAAATTCATGGCACGCCATCTTTAACATACTACCAAATATGCTCTCCTTTTGCATTGCACTGCCCTTGAAAATAGTCCACAGGTGCTGGACACTGGCGAGAATCAAGGAGAGGAAAAACATCCGCACACCGTTTTATAGCTCTAAAAGAACAGGCATTTATTAATGGCACAACATGCTGACACTTACAGGTCTTCATCAGGCACAACAATCCGGATGTTTTTTATCCTCTGCCCCTCTTTAAAGACCTGTTGTAGCTCATTGTTGGTGATAAAATAGACCTGATGTTGATTCTGAGAAACAAATATCTTGTTCAAGGACACAACTGGTTATATTTCCTTTTTCTATTTATTCACACAATAATAATAAATAAGATATTTCAGTGCTTATATTTAAACATATTTGAACCACTACTACTGCTACTAACTAACTACGACTGTGTCACCACTAAACCAACAGCATTTCATCATTGAAAACAGAAAACTCGCTGAGTCAGACCTTTAGCTTTATGCATGCTGCGTGTCTGTTGCAACTTCAACAACAACTGATGTTATCACATTGATGCTTTAGTTGACTAATATAATAATTAGTTGCCTGTAACTGAAAATGGTATGAGAGCGGCGGCGGCGAAGCGACACGGGCGAATACGACACCCCCCAATGGGAAATGTTACATCCGCCACTACTGTGTTGATCTGGCCAAATGTACGTTGATCCATGCA
>CM076966.1:49639021-49671135 GCA_039105355.1 Benthosema pterotum | reverse complement strand
GACTCTACCCCTGGAGAGAGAGTCTGGTACTGATCTGGGGTGGGGGATGCCTCCTTAGTGATATGATCAGTTGGAAGAATTATCCCACTTCATCAAATTCAGAGCACACCCAGTCGGCATGATGAGCTCCCAACAGGGGGAGTGTGGTAAGGGGCTGGCTGCATGGGGGGTTGGTGGGTGGGTGGGGGGGGGTTCATCAAAACCCGTGCCTTGTTTAAGGCTCTACCCCCCACCCCCCCCCTACAGAGTCTGTATATTAGATAACAACTTGAAGGAATTACCGATCAAACTGAAAATAGTAATTTCAGCAGTTCGGCGTCAGCATCTCAGTGGGTATTATATTGGCTGGCTGGTGAGCTAGTGTGGGGACCACCAATGAATTACGAAAAAAAAAAAAAAGGTAAACCCATATAACCGTATACCAGGGATGTCAAACTCGAATACCCAGCGGGCCCAAACTAGAACAATGGTACAAGTCGAGCACGAGTAATTTTCCTTCAAAATCATGAATGTCCCTTAAAGAGTAGGTATCACGGATATTTCCTTTAAAAACTAATGACGCATAATCTATCAATGACCCCTAAAGATGTCCAGAAAAAAAGTCGTTTCAGAAAAAATACAATATATAGGCAGACGTTGAGAGTTGAAGAAAGAAGTTGAGCGCCCCCCCTGCTTCCCTGAAAAGCAGTTGCATTCGGGAAAAGAGCCGAACGCGCCATTGCGTGACGTATACAGTGGTACGCTCGGCCAACTTCTGCGAGCAGGTTGTGCAGCTGAGCTTCCGGCTAAAGTTAATCCACAGTAGCATAGCATAGCATAGTAGTAGGATAGCCTACCCAAATACAATACAATTAAATTATATTTGGCAGCAGCGATCAGCTGCTTAGTTGTCATGATCTTCAAGATCACATGTGCGTTTGTTGGTGCATACGCACACACACGTTGCGATCGAGGTTGCGACAATTAATACTTTTATAGAGACTAATGTTCTTCTAGCTCCCACTCTGCTCCGTCCCTCCGCTCGAGATGGGAGCTGCACTAGAGGAAGCACAGGGTAGAGTGTGTAGGACCGCCAACCCTGCTTTCTGGTCTCTAACTCTGGGTTTTGTTTCATGCTTTATTTATAGATTTGTCTTTGTTTATAGATTTGTCCATGTTTCTAGAGATAGAGATGAGCCTCGCACCGTCCCCAAGTTGGATGTATGCCGTTCTCCCTATCAGACAAATTTTCCCCTCAAAGCTTTGCCAATGATTTTATAAAGCCCACGTTGTTATCTGGACACACCTAGACAACCAGCGGTTGAATTGAATCATACGGCTATACATGTCATTGTTGTCATGTTTGCAGAGAATAGGACTATCACAGAGTTACTATGACTATGCCTCCTTCCAGTAACAGTCACCCAGCCGCCGTCACGATCTGATTCGTGGGGACCCCGATCAGCCGCGGACGCGGCTGATGATCGGGGTCCCCACGGGTGTCCCCACGGTGGCGGTCCCTGTGTCGGGTGCGAGCGGGTGCTGGCGGGGCGAGCTAGCCGCACCACTGCTAGCACTTTTTAACCAGAGCCTCCAGCTCGATCAGCCCCTCTCCGTTAGCCCCGTTCGTGACCACTCTCATCTCGCTGGCGATGCTGACTACAGCTCCTCGTAGCTGTAGTCAGCATCGCCAGCGCGCCAGCGAGATGAGAGTGTCACGAACGGGGCTGCTACCTCTCCGTTAGCACAGAGATCGCATTGCATTTGTTACACAGACCATCGTTCCAAAAGTAGTGGGTCGTAACTATGCATGCGGCGGCATTCGATGCACACGATAGGGCTAGAGCGAGCGGGGGGGCTCGGATGGGAGAGGATGCAGCAGCCGCCGCCATCACAGCCCGTAGGGTACTAGCAGTAAGTAGCAGTAGCCGCTACTAAGACCGGGTGCCACTGCTAGGTGGCTAGGCTATCAAACCAAACAGCCAAGAAGTTACTACATACATTAGAGTCTATGGGCTCGCGCAAGTACATGAACCACGTAACCAGACTATTTTTGCCCCCTCAATATCGCAACTCTGTCTATTTCCCCCCCATACCCCCCCATCCGACACAGAGTAAACTCACTAGCCTGCCCAAGAGAGGTAATCTCTTCATGGGCAGGCTAGCGAGTGTGGCCCGCTGGAACCAGCCTGGAGGATACAGTGACTCAAGAAAGAACACGCCCCCCAATGCCTGTGTAGAAATGCGAGCCGTGCACAGCCGTGTTTCCCAGTAGATTATGCAAAATCGGCTGGCGGATTATTTACAAAAAATCTCGAGTGCATAGTATAGCGGTCCCTGGTCATGCTAACCAAAAAAGATTTTTATTTACTTCATTAACATGACGCTAAAATAATGGAATTCGAGGAGTTTTTAACATGTGTTCCTATGTGTTCCTAGAGGTGTGACGTCAGCGTGTTCTACTGGTGACGCGCTGTTTTGGGTCGGGCTTTTCCGAGCTGGTGGGAGGGGTTTTTCAGAAGAGTGTCCTCCGACTGGAAACAGCATTTGAAACGGCTTTATATAGCCATATGTTTGCATTTTCGAATGTTATCACAACTTTGTCATAGTTAAAATGAGAAAAAGTTGATATTAGCATGATACCCTGTCTTTAAAAGGATCCCTGTCTAATAAGACAAACATTGCTTAAAACATTATACTTCACTTACAAACTAAAATAAACAAATAAAAACACCATTGGCGCCTTATTTCTTTCATAAATAGAGAATATTTCACTCAACAGGAACTGCTCTGTCGCAGGATGATGATGTCACGTGTCCTTGTATGGTCTAATTCTATAGAATATACAGAATGCCACATGCTCATGTGACATCCTCCTCCTGCGACAGGAGCACCTCCTATTGCGTGAAAGATTCTCTATTTATGAAAGAAATAAAGTATCGAGTACAGCATTTTAAGGCGTCTTTGTCTCATTAGCCAGCGATCCATTTAAAGATAGTAGAGGTAACTTTAGTGTGTACAAACACTGTGTTTGTAAACAGATTGGTTTAAAAACAGAATCTAACTCCACCTCACCTCCACTCTATTGGCTCTTGATGAAACTTCTGGAGACTGCTGCTGTGCTCTGATTGGCTAAAACGCTACCTCACCCCACACAACCCCCCCCCCCCATCTTACATTAGCACCGCCTTCCGTTGTGTCTACTCCATTAACCTTAATAGCAAGATGAAAACTGGATGCATTCAGATGTATATTGCATCTGGGTGCAATTACCAGAGGGGCCAGTTCTGATAGTAAATATCATCCCACGGGCCGAAGATAACTCATTTGCGGGACTGATTTGGCCCATGGACCTTGAGTTTGACATTATGTGCTGTATACTGTATGGAGTGTTGTAGTGGGACTTTTAGAAGTGGGGGGACACCTCTTAATAGTGGAATTCCACTCATTTTCAAGGGTTCTAAAAGGAAACGCATTAACATAGTGAAACACATCTTGATGGTTGTATTTCACCATGCTAATAATTTTTTCAGACCTCCATTTCTAGGAAACACAGAATGGGGGAACGGTTAAGGTATGTTAATGCCTGGAATAGTAAAATATTGAAAATGAGTGGAATTCCTCTTTAGGTCACGTGCACACACACTGCATGTGCATTTTGCGTGCACCTTAAAACAAGTATAGCATATTGAGAAAGATTGAGACAGACAAAAAACATAGGCCTACTTTTGCCCCAAGAATATTTTAGATGTGAGAAGTGGGAGAGAGGGCGCTGTCCCCTGCGTGACTGTATGTATGTGTCTTGTTATCCATTCTGGCTGTTGATGCACACACACATCGTGTTGGCAGTAACAACACTGGTCTTAGTGGGAGCTCTTAACCCTGCAGTTGTTTCTGAATGCTTCAGTGCAGTGCAGAATGTCTGCCTCCTCCAGAAAAATAAAGACTACACCACTCACCAAGGTGCTCATTAGGATGTCAGAGACAAAATAAAGACCACCATTAATCATAAACTTGCCCATTTAGCAATCACCAATCACCCCACTGGTATTTAAATAACTAATGATTTGCATGTTTGGCAAACCCCTCGTGCCTAGTATGCAGCCGCTATACTTATAATTTAGCTTTGAGAAAGCAGCCATTTCTGGTTTCTGTGGGGTCAGAGGGCTGTTAGGGTGGTCTTTTAACCATGGTTGGAACCAACGACCACAAATACGTCCTCACAGGGTTCCTCACAGTGTTGCCAACTTGGCACATTTGTCGCTATATTTAGCTCTTTTTCAGACCTCCCTAGCGCCAAAATTAGTGGAAAAACTCCTGCTGAAAAATCTAGTGCTTTTTCCTGGTGAGTTGGAGCGAAATTGGTTTGACAGGCGCCAGAGATAAAACCCTTGTTTTTCACCATTTTTCCTCCTATGATACAGTTCTCCTTCCTTCCTAGAAAGGACCATTGGTAACCAAATGGACCCTCATAGAGCTGTAACTCTTGAGAGCGTAAAATGAAACCAAATGGACCCTTACGGGTCCATTTGGTTTCATTTTACGCTCTCAAGAGTTAAATTATATTTAAACATCTGAATTACCTAATTTTCAAGAATCTACATATTTAGAAAATGTAGAAGAATTGCTATTTTGGCCAACATTTTTCCAGTTATTTCTCCTAAATCAGTCCGAGAGACTAAACTCAACATCAAACGGTCCTGGTCCTCCGTGGCTAAAATGCAGAATACATAGTGGGCCCTGGTATGAAAATGGTTGAAAACCCACTGCTCTAGTGCATTCTAGTTCATTTTGGAAGTGCCACTAGTGCTTTTTGGATTTTGGCAGTTGGCAACACTGGTTCCTCATAGGATAATGGCTGGTATTCTCGATTGCTGTGGTGTAGCAGGTATGGTGTAAGTCCTCTCATTGGCTGCATGGCAGCAAATCAGGTTTGGGGCCGTGCTCATTGGCTGCATAGCAGCAAATCCGGTATGGGTCCTTGAAGTAGGCCCAAAAGCATATACCACCAGGCCTGGGCCTGGGGGCCTACCAAATAATGATCCATAATAATTAAAATCAGTCATCAAGAGCTCAGGGGAGTACAGTAACATTTTTGATTGGGGGGGGGGTCAGGTGATTTCTGGAACTTTTGACTTGCAGGTTTTAATTATTCTGGGTAATTATTTGGTAAGCTCAGGCCCAGGGCTGGTGGTATAGGCTTTCGGCCTACCCCAAGGCCCCAGACCTGATTTGCTGCCATGCAGCCAATGACAAGACTTACACCATACCTGGCTACACCACAGCGATTGAGAATTGCACCCAATGACAGTTGAGCACCGTGCCTGCAGACTCCCTCGTGGTGAAAGTGATGGCAGTCTTTCAGACAGGGCTACTGTTTTCCAGAACAAAATGCTGACATTTAGAGGCAGGGGCGGATCTAGCTAGGCATGGGCAACAATGCCCCCCTAAATGCCCAGACTGCCCCACCAAACATGATGGCATGATGCAAAATAACCCAAGATATTTCAAATTAAAGTGCTGATATTTAAAATGATTTGAAACACTACTACTGCTAACTAACTAACTACAGCTGTGTCACCACTAAACCAACAGCATTTCATCATTGAAAACAGAAAACTCTCTGAGTCAGACCTTTAGCTTTATGCATGCTGCGTGTCTGTTGCAACTTCAACAACAACTGATGTTATTATGGATGCTTAATTGCCTAATAAAAGTCCTGTAAACAAAAATGGTATGGGGCGGCTTCATCGCCCGTGGCACAAAGCGACACGGGCAATGAAGCCGCCCCATACCATTTTCTCCTGCCCCCCCAATTGGTTATGTTACATCCGCCCCTGTTTAGGGACATGCTTATGACTTGGTAAAAAACATCATTCCTCATTCCTTTTCATGTACATAAACTACATCACTGTTGGGTCGAATGTTTTGGAGAGAAAATGATGTGTGTGTTCGTGTGAACTGTGAGTAATACAACCCAGTGCATGAATTGATTCACTAGTTTATAGCAGCAGAAACCTGACGAGATTTATATATAATGCACTTCTCTCAGAAGATTAGGAGACCAACAAAGGGGCGAAGCATCATCACAAACTCCTGCTACTTCTCACAGACTTGTTGTGCAAATGGGTTGCAGCAGGCGGCAATTGAGATGGCCAGGCCAGTATTCTGAATAAATTACACTTTAATGTCCAGCAATTTGTTGACTCCGTTCACAGCCACTGCCTCCCCTTTCTTTGCAAATATCCAGATGCTGAATGCTGCAGCAGCGCACCGTACTGTCTTTCACAATGTAACTGGATTACTTCTACGGCTTTTTCCTTTACACAAATGTATACTAACAGGCTATAGCAGTGGTGGGCAATTATTTTTCCCAAGGGGCCGAATGAGATACATAAAATACTGTATTGTGGAGGGCCAAGAGTAAAGGCTGAACTATAGTCTACGTAATACTCATTTAATTTCAAGATAAAAGTATGAGTAAGACCAACCATTTTGACACCAGGGCCCTCAATTTATTCAGTATTTGAGCCACGGACCACCATTTGATGACATTTTAGCCCCACAGACCCAGAACTAAAGATTTCTTTTGCTTTTGTCCACAATTCCAGGCTGGATTTCACAAACAAAACACAGGCAAACATAGATAAAAAATGACCATTCTTTTACATTCTCTGGCTAATTCAGATGAATATTTTAACTCTTGAGAGTGTGAAAATGAAACCATTTTAACTCTTGAGAGCGTAAAAATGAAACCAAATGGACCCGCAAGGGTCCATTTGGTGTAGATGTAACTCTCAAAGAGTTACATCTGGTTAACCAACTTTCTATATTTAACTGGACTTCTCTCAAGAACTACTGGTGGTCCACGGACCACTGGTTGAAAACCACAGTACCCTTTCACAGGCCGGTCAGAGTCAGCCAAAGGGCCGCATTTGGCCCCCGGGCCGCATAATGCTCAGGTATGGGCTATAGCCTACTTGGAGTGCATTCTGGAAGACGCAGAAGTGGAAGTTTGCAGGGATCCTAAAACACAATGACTTGCACGAAGTAATGTACTACTGTACGTATGTGATGTCTTCATTTGTTATTCTGAGTCAGGGACAGCAGATGAAGACTAATGTCTTGACTTTAGAATCAGGACACATTTTGTACTCTAGGCACTTTGAGCAGGATATTTTCAAGATTGCTGCTGGCTCAAGACACGCAATTCTGTCTTGGCAGTATAATATCTTTGCATCTCACCATGCAAATCAAAAATATAAACTATGAAATCTCGGCTCCTGTGGGTTTTTCCTTTTTTTTTTTTTACACTTTCTTTTGACCCAAATATCTATAGTTTATAAAATCATCAGTTCTTCTTCTCTGATTGAAAAAGCAAATGCAAGAAACGAAAGCTGACACTTATGGATCACAGCCTACCCAATGACTGATTGATTTAGAATGTGTGTCAGTTTAGTATATTAAACAGAGATGGCCTAAGAATTCCCAGCTATCAACACTTTAAAGTGCACATGGTTTTACTGGGCTCAGTGTGTCTCAATTCATTTTGAAAGTTAACCAAACTACCAGGAAACAACGGATGACAAAATAATTATATATCTTCACATGATGAGGGTGTCTCTTTTGATCATTTGGTGGTTGTACAGCGAACGTGTTTGGCAGATTTAATGTATATATACAGTACATGTGATCAACATATTCCCGAGGTCGAGTCAGTGTTGCCAACTTGCGCATTTGTCGCTATATTTAGCTTTTTTCCAGACCCCCCACTTGTGCCAAAATTAGTGGAAAAACTCCTGGCGGAAAATCTAGTTTTTTTGCTGGTGAGTTGGGGCGAAATTGGTTGACAGGCGCCAGAGATGAAACCGTAGTCTTTCACCATTTTTCCTCCTTTGATAAAGTCCTCCTTCCTTCCTAGAAAGGACCACTGGTAACCAAATGGACTCTTATACTGTAGATCTGTTGGTTTCATTTTGGTTTAAATTTTGGTTTCCTTTTCATTTTTTTGGTTTCATTTTGGTTTTAAATTTTGGTTTGAATTAGATTTAAACATGTAAATTACCTAATTTTCAAGAATCTACACATTTAGAAAATGTAGAAGGATTGCTGTTTTGACCAACGTTTTGCCAGTTATTTCTCGTGAATTAGTCAGAGAGACTAAACTCAACATCAAACGGTGGTCCTCCCCGTGGCTAGAATGCAGAATAAACAGTGGGCCCTGGTATGAAAATGGTTGAAAAAACCACAGCTCTAGCGCATTGTAGTGCATTTTGGAAGTGCCACTACTAGTGCATTTTGGAAGTGCCACTACTATAGTGCGTTTTGGATTTTGGCAGTTCGCAGCCAACACTGTGTTGAGTTTCTGACTTACCTTTTCAACCACTGCTGCTGTGGTTGCACAAAGTGTGGAATGTTAGGGAGGAGAGAGAAGTGCATGGTCTCTTCTCTACTGTACTCCTCCTTCCTTTACACCCCCCATCTCTCCTGCATATGACTACCATATGGAAGCACTTGCAAAGAAAATTAGGTACAAATCAGAATGACTTGACAGCACTATTTATAGCCGTAGCAGGCCGAGTTGTGCATCCCTGGAGCATCCATTCTCTCCCGGTCGGTCGGTGGGTCAGTCGCTCGGTCATCCCTGGTGCTCCAAGGATGTTTACAGCTGTTTATTGTTTAATAAGCAATCAAGCTGTTTGAAGAAGTATTAAGTGTGACTTTATGTATCTGTACTCTTAAAAAAAAAAATGTACACAATATACTTCTCACACATTGTCTGATTGGCCTTGTTGGTCAATATTACTTAGGAAAGTAACTTCTTTACTTTACACGTTACCCCTTAGACAAAGTAATATCATTACTTTACTTATTACTGGAATCGAAGAGTAATATATTACATATTACGTTATTACTTTCCCAAGTTCTCAACCCCAGTGTTGGTCAATATTACTTCGGAAAGTAACTTCTTTACTTTACTTGTTACCCCTTAGACAGAGTAATATCATTACTTTACTTATTACTGGAATCAAAGAGTAATATATTACATATTACGTTATTACTTTCCCAAGTTCTCAACACCGCCTTTGAAAAAATAGAGATGTACAACATAATCTGTTTAGCGAGCTCTTTTTAGAACTGAATCCAATTTATTGGAATAATAATAGTCTCCAATCCCACAAACTGCACCTAAAAACAAAGCCAACAAAATCTGTCTCTTTGACTTTTTAAACCTTTTCACAATTGTTTTCAAAGACAGTTGAGGTCTTGTATTTAAAAATAAAATACAAAATAAAGCAGCAAGTGATTTGTAGTGTACATAACTGTGCGCAGGATGCAGTGTGTGGACTGGATCTACAATCTACTGCACATCTCTGTTGTTACAGTACCTGTCGATAGCTTGTAAATCTGTTCTATTTTTGCATGCAACAACAAGCTCATTTTAAACAAGTAACTTGGCATTAATCGCAAAGTAATGTATTACTTATTACCTATTTTTGCAGAGTAATCACGTTACTTTACTTTCTGGAGCAAAAGTAATAATATTACAGTAATATGTAATCTAAAATTAGTTACTGCCCAACACTGCTCAACCCCCAGCTTTGAAAAATTAGAGATGTACAACATAATCTGTTTAGCGAGCTCTTTTTAGAACTGAATCTAATTTATTGGAATAATAATAGTCTCCAATCCCACAAACTGCCCTGAAAACAATGCCAAAAAAATCTGACATTGTAAATGTCAGATTTTGATAGAAACAATGGGAACATTTTAACCTTGAACCACAAAACAGACCTGCAACTAACAAAACCGGATTTCGAAATTTGTCTCTTTTACTTTTTACACTTTTTCACAATTGCTTTCAAAGAGGTCTTGTATTTAAAAAATAAAATACAAAATAAAGCAGCAAGCGATTTGTAGTGTACATAACTGTGCGCAGGATGCAGCATGTGGACTGGATCTACAATCTAGTGCACATCTCTGTTGTTACAGTACCTGTCGATAGCTTGTAAATCTGTTCTATTTTTACGTGCATCAACAAGCTCATTTTAAACAAGTAACTTGGCGTTACTTGCAAAGTAATGCATTACTTATTACCCATTTTTGCAGAGTATACTCGTTACTTTATTGGTACAGATATGATATGATGATACATTGTGACTCTGTGACCTGTGGTCTGTGACCACTATGGGCTAATTAAGATGATGAATTTTAACTCTTGAGAGTGTAAAAATGAAACCAAATGGACCCGCAAGGGTCCATTTGGTTTCATTTTTACGTTCTCAAGAGTTACATCTGGTTAACCAACTTAGCTGGGAACCACCTGGAACCCTCTCAGGGAAAGCACCCAAGTAGCAAGTAAACTTAAATGCAAAATTTACAATATATTTTTGGGGGGCAAGTGACCATGATCTGAGGGCAAGTAGAACCTGACTTGCACTTGCCCGATGGGCAAGTGCCTCGGAGACCTTAGTGTCAACCCTGCTGAGTAAAACCAAACCTCTGAGCGACTCTTCCAGGTCCCACACTGCTGCTGCACATTCTCCTGGAACAATGTAATGTTTCTGGGATGAAAACCATCCTGTGATCTCCCAGCCTGACCTTTGACCTCCTGCTAGTATTTAGATTAGACGAGGCTGCAGCAGGGGCGGATCTAGCTAGGCATGGGTATGGGGGGGGGGGGGGGGCAATGTCCCCCTAAATGCCCTGACTGCCCCACCAAACATGATGGCATGCAAAACAACCAAAGATATTTGAAATTAAAGTGCTTATTTGAAACTACTGCTACTAAACTACAGTTGTGTCACCACTCACCAAACAAACAGCATTTCATCATTGAAAACTGAAAACTCTCTGAGTCAGACCTTTAGCTTTATGCATGCTGGGTGTCTGTTCGGGTGTTGCCTGATAAAAGTCCTGTAACAAGCCACACCCATACCATTTTCTCCCCCCCCCCCCCCCCCCCAAATGGGAAATGTTGCATCCGCCCCTGGGCTGCAGTGTTTTATCTGTGAGATCAGGGCCGGATGGGGGGGGGGGGGGGGGGGGGGGGGATGCCCCCCTAAATGCCCTGACTGGCCCACCAAACATGATGGCATGCAAAACAACCCAAATTTCAAAGATATTTCAAATTAAAGTGCTTCTGATTAAAATTATTTGAAACACCACTACTGCTACTAACTAAGTCCAATGGAGCTGTAGCTAAGCCCTGCCCCTCTTGTCCACCCCAGGACACTTTCCAGCCGGGGCTCATTCATTCCAATGTAAATATCATCATATCAATAAAGCATACCATTTTCAGTTAAATTCCATTCCCATTCCCTTCCCCCCCAATTGGGGGGTGCGAGATTGGGTCGAGGCTGGACAGACGGACGGACGGACGGACAAATGGACGGACAGACATACGGACCGGGGGGGGGGGGGGGGGGGGGGGGGGCGCTCTCCTAACCCTCAACCCTCCCCTGTTTATTTTGATGGGTGGACAGAACTCTCGCAGCAAGGTGCCCGCTGTCAGCGCCGTGACCTCTGACCCCCAGGCAGCCGGACATCACCCCGCAAAGACCGCCAAGGAGAAGACCCACAGCGCCATGACCCCTGGGAGGGCAGAGGTCATGGCCGCTGGTGGCCACATGCATGCACATATGTCAGGATCAGGGTTATATAGTTATAACCAGTGTTGCCACAGTTACTTTGAAACAGTAATCCGACTACTGACTACTGACTACTGACTACTGCTTGGAAAAGTAACTTATTTACGTTACTGAATACTTGATTTGGAAAGTAACTAAGTTAGATTACTTTTAGATACTTGCGGAAGTTGCGGCATATAGGACTAGCACCAAGATTCTTTAGGTTAGACGTGGTATTTTTGAAAGTTTACAGTACTTTCTCGCCAGGCAGAGCGTGCATGTTACCATCATTAACTGAAATAAAATCAAAATAGTGGTTGTACTTCCAACTGCTAAACGCGAACCACTCTTCCTTCATAGTAGCACACTAACATTGCAGCTAACTTCCCTCTCTCGTGCCGCGGCCCGCGAAACAGAGATCTGAGGAGTAGAATGTTTGCTACACATATCAACACGTGGAGCGAGAATGTCACCTAAAACAAAGGGCCTGCATGTTCCAATCGAACGCCGCTCGAACTTGTGGATACTACAGAGTGAAATGCGAAAAAGTAACGCATCTAATATTAAATAAGTAACTGTAGTCTGACTACTGGTTTTGAAATAGTAGTTGCGTTAGACTACTCGTTACTGAAAAAGGTAGACTACAGTAGACTACAGTAACGCGTTAATAAGTAACACGTTACTGGCAACACTGGTTATAACTAAAAACCGAAAACTAACTGAAACTAATAAAAACTAAAAATGGATGCAAAAAACGATAACCAAACTAAAACTGTAATGTGGGTTCAGAAAACTAACTAAAACTAACTGAAATTATGCCCAAAATACCCTTAGTTTCAGTTTTTATAAATCTTTTAAAAGTGTGAAGGAGGTGCTTCTAATTCTTCTATCCACTAACACTGAGGGTAAAAATTGTGTTCTTGTGGGAGAGTGCAATCATCCAATCTATTAAGAAACTCAAACCCGTTAGGGTTCATTTGGTTGCATTTGTACGTCTCAGAAAAAAAATATTAAGCAGGTGGAATTCCCCTTTAAAAGCCTTTATTTATTTATTTTTTCAAAAACAACAGTGTGCCTTATATTATAATCCAGTGCGCCTTATCTATGGATCGTTTGACTGCAGTAGCTTCTATTCTATGTTGACTGCAGTATTTTCTATTCTATGCGCCTTATAATACGGTGCGCCTTATATATGAAAACAGTTCTAAAATAGGCCATACATTGAAGGTGCGCCTTATAATCCTGTGCGGCCTATAGCGCGGAAAATATGGCACACAGAGAGTGTGGGTGGGTTGTGTGTGCGCCCGAGGGTGTGGGTGTGTGTGTGCGCGTGTGTGCCGGGAATGCAAGGGCATTTGGCTGTATCTAAAATGGCTTATATATAACAACGTCTCTCTTGTTACAGAAACACTAATACAATTCTATTTGGCCATTAATGCCAACACACAAGGAATATTACACGTTATATACACTGTAAATTTGCTCTATAAATCAGACTATAAGAAACGTCCCAAATATGAAAAAGCTGTCTTTAATTTATCAAATCAGACTGCAAGGCCAGACGAGCATCTTTGATCCGTCTGGGAATGCTCTGTAGATGCATGTAGACAGAATGACTTACAACCTACCCAGAATATGCTTGATGTTTGTGGAATCGTTTTGCGGTGCAAAATGTCTGCTAAAAGTTTGCAGTGTATTTTCCTCTTAGTCGTGGGGTGAGTCGCATGCGTTCCAGCAGCGATTGTGTATCTCATGATCTGAATGTTTTATAGAGCAGGGGTTTTCAACAGGTGGTCCGGGGACCACCGGTGGTCCCTGAGAGGATTCCAGGTGGTCCCTCAAGGCGAAATGATGCAAAGTTGGTTAACCAGATGTAACTCTTTAAGGCCCATTTGGTTTCACTTTCAAGAGTTAAGATATTCACCATCTGAATTATCCCAAGTCTACACAACTAGAGAATGTAGAAGATTAATGGTCATTTGGATATGTATGTTTGATTGTTTTGTTTCCCAGATCCAGTCTGCATGGAATTGTGGACAGAAGTAAAATAAATCTATAGTTTTGGGGTCTGTGGGCTAAAATGTCATCAAATAGTGGTCCGTGGCTCAAATGCAAAATGCTGTGTTAGAGCAGTGCTTCTTTAACCTTTTTCTGGGTCTTGGCCTGCTATAGGAATGTGTTCGCGGCCCACCCATCTGACACATGTTCATCGTAACGATCAATCATTGATCCAAGTGTTCCTGCTTGGATCACTGGCACCCATTTTCAACATTTTAATTGTCATTAGTATACCCTAGAGGTGCTGTGTGGACATGATAAAAAGTTCCCCCCATTCTGTGTTCCCAAGAAATGGAGGTCTGAAGAAAACCACTAACATGGTGAAACATCTTGATGACATCATCAAGATGTATTTTCACCATGTTAATGGATTTCTTTAGACACTTCTTCTTTTCTGAGAGAGTATAGAATAACGAAAATGGGTGTAATTCCCCTTTAAGATTTTCATTTTTACAAAAATATAAGACAGCAAAATCCACTTGCGTCCATGACGGCAGTAGCGACGTTTTGCACAACTATTTTGCATCACAGTCGGCCGTTTTCCCTATACTAACCCTAACCCTAAACATAATCTCAGTAAAACCTATGCCTAACCTTAACTTTAACCCTCGACCGTTATGCAAGCTGTCGCGGCCGTTATGCAAAGCTGTTGCGACTGCTATGCAAAATGGTTATAAAACCGCCGTGACAGCCGTCGCGGTCGCAAATGGTTGTATTTTTTTTTTAGTTGCAAAGTTATACATAATTATCCGTATTATTATAATTATCCGAGGATGCTTTCAAACACCCTAAAATAAATCATTAAAATGTACTTTGTGGACATTTTTAATTTCCACAGTATGTAAGTTTGATGGTATACAATAATGTAATGAAATACTAGTGTAGATGATTACACGCCCATTTGGTTACTTTTTATTTTGTGCACTTACTGTATTAAGATTCCAGAGTGTTTTCATAGCGCATAATGGATATCCAATTATCCATGTCACTTCATCATCATCACAGTATCTTTAACCCTTTCTGAACTGAACGTTTTGTTGTTTAATGCGTTATGCTCCACAGCTACTGAAAAATATCAGATCTACAAGCTCACAGCCACACTGAGTGGCGTGCTGTGATAGCTCTGAATGTGAAAATGTGCAGCAAATCTTTGAATATATTCTTTCAGGAAGGGAACACTAGAAGTTCTAGGGGATCCCTAGAACAACACATTTTCAGATGGGGTGGGTCCGCAGCCATCTGTACTAAAAACAGGGAAATGTCTGTCCGAATGAATGTCTGAAACACAAATTAATGGCTCCAGCCATCGCTGTAAGTTTTACAGGTTCACCATAATGTCATGAAGAGACTGACGGAGCCCTTTTTTAACACACGTTGATTTATAATGAATTTATTTGTGCATCCCCATTAGTTTATATGGGGAAAGTGCCCCCGCCCTATCATGCACGTCACAAGCGACCGGCTCCCACATAGCTCAAGCTGGAGCTCGAAGTGTTGCACGCCGACCCAACATGGATATCATTGCGGGGAATAGAAACGCATGTACACGAGTGAGACGCTAGCGCAACGACTACAACGAATCGCCGACCCTCGCTCAACGCCTTGCATTGTCTGCTCTGCTGCTCGCTCCATAGCCTCCTTGATTAACTGCCTCGCGGCGTGTCGTCTGTGTGGCTGCTTTTACACAATAGTTGGGACGTACTTAAAACAGCTTCTTCCATACTGCTGCCACTGCTTCATCTTACTTCTGACTTTACTCGCCACGGAGTTCGAGCTACTTTGTGTTGGAGGAGCAGCAGGATGCGGCCATGCTACGCGAAGGGAGCGACAGACACCCACAGACAGAAAGACACCCACTTTATGTACAGATCCAGGACCCCTTACACACTCTTCCGTTTGGTGGTCCCTGAAAACACAAGAACACAGCGTGCGACACTGACTGTGTGTGTGTGTGTGTGTGTGTGTGTGTGTGTGTGTGTGTGTGGTGTGTGTGTGTGTGTGTGTGTGTGTGTGTGTGGGGGGGGGGGGGGGGGGGGGGGCACCCTTGCTTTGCTACAACAGTTTTCCCTAAAGCAGGGGTTTTCAATAGGTGGTCCGGGGACCACCAGTGGTCCCTGAGAGGGTTCCAGGTGGTCCCCAGCTAAGTTGGTTAACCAGATGTAACTCTTGACAACGTAGAAATGAAACCATTTCGTTTCATTTTTACATTCTCAAGAGTTAAAATATTCATCATCTGATTTTAGCCCCAAGTCTACACAACTAGAAGATGGACAAAGCAAAAATAAATCTTTAGTTTTGGGGTCTGTGGGGCTAAAATGTTCTCAAATGGTGGTCCGTGGCTCAAATGCTGAATAAATGGTGGTCCCTGGAGTCAAAAAGGTTGAAAACCCCTGCCCTAAAGTAGCCTATAGCCTACCCACAACTACACATTAAAGCAATTACAATTACATAGCCTACTTACATGATTGGTATAATCTATTAATTCACCCACACTGTTATGATCTGCTAATTCACTTTACACTGTACATTATTTGTTGCTCATATATTTACACTGTACATTATTTTTTGTTTATATATTCACAACGGGTAAGGTCCTAGTATATGATAATTCTTGGGATTCTTGTCATGAAATATGTTGAACATCACTGACACAGCAGCATAGTTTTTTCAGAGAAACTAGAATCTGTCAGAAACTCATCAGAACCAGAAACTACAAACTAGTCAGAAACTTTTGCAGTTTTAAAAAAAATATCTTTTTTAAAACTGCAAAAGCTTGTAGAGCTTGTAGATCTGATATGTTTCAATAGCTAAAGTGTAACATAATGCTCTGAACACCAAAACGTGTTCATTACAGAAAGGGTTAATTGTGTTGCTGATACTCATAACATGCTGACAGATCTTCTGCATGCATCATTTATTTGGAAGGAATGAAAGAAGGAGAAAAGTGGTCTCATCTCATCTTACATGTGTTACTTTCCACATAAAGACCTTGGCTGATGTCACTGAGGGGGCTCTGTGTTTATCAAAGGCTCTGACAGGGGGATTCTGGAGCCTTGGTGTTTCCATGGACTGTGTACTGCTTGCTTTGGTTTAACAGAAACGTTTACCCACATCACAACACTTTAATTAACAGGCCACTGACATGAATGTGCTCGACTGGGGCGTTTTTTGCCATTAGGCAGACTAGGCATTTGCCGGGGGGGGGTATTTCATCATATACCTCGATATTGCAATACTATACTGTTTTTCTGTTCTCAGTCAGGATGGGATGAAATCCCATCCTGGGATGGGATTAGCGCCTAATGCAAGAATAATTCAAGCTTAGTTCATGGAAAGTATATTTACTTTTTTTTTTTTTTTTTTTTTTTTACTAGGGATGTCCCGATACAAAAGTATCGGATTGGCTCTTTTGGCCCCTTTTTTTTTTTTATCATATCGGTATCGGCAAATACTGTATGGGCATCGGAAAAGTATCAGTATTGGCCCTTATTTGTCATTATCGGGTCACATATTGGCAAATATGCCTGTTTAACCAGTTATCAGACACAGGGGTAATGGGTTGACACCATGGCAGTTAAGTAAAATGTTGGGTCATGTGGAGTTTGCTTTGGAGTTTCCCAAGTGCACATTTGAGAGAGGAGTATGTTATTCCTTGTTGGTGACTTCATATGAAGGTATTTTTTCTTTTGTATGTTATTATATATATTCTTCTCTGGTATCGGTATTTGGTATTGGTATCGGCTAACACAAAAATTGTGGTATCGGATCGGAAATGAAAAATGGCATCGGGACATCCCTATTATTTACGTCCACCACATTTCAAACGCAAATGTTGTACGTTTGACTCGTCTGCATTTGTGGGAACAAGGGGCCTTTCACCCGAAGATTGATAAAACGTGCATCTAGTTCCATGTTCGACTTGCATTTTGTGTCTTGAGAATTCTGTTCAGCTTCTTCAAACAAACAAATGCACAGACAGAGAGTGCACAAATGTGAACCAAATGGACCCTAGCGGGTCCATTTGGTTTTATTTTTACATTCTCAAGAGTTACATCTGGTTAACCAACTTTCCATCATTTAGCCTGGGGACCACCTGGAATCTTCTCAAGGACCACTGGTTGTCCCCGGACCACCTATTGAAAAGCCCTGACTTAGACTTAAAGGGATATTCCACTTTAAAAAAAAAAACAAAAAAACAAAAAACAAAACTTTGGTCATTTTATGGTCGACTCTCATGTGAACACACCAGACAGTTTATAAGTTACTCCATTCAGTATTTAGATATTTGATGTTCATTTTAGTGTATCCGCCTCCTTCCTATACAAACCCATTATAACTTAAAACTCCATTTTAATCATGACAGATTTGACAGATTACAGTTTTCATTTATTTTTAAAATATTGTTTTGGAGAATGTAGCAGGCTCCTATGCCTACCCAAATTAATGAAACAATATTTCAAAAATAAATGAAAACTGCAAATGAAATTCCACGGCTAATCTGTCATGGTTAAAATGGAGTTTTAAGTTATAATGGGTTTGTTAGGAAGGAGGCGAATACTCTAAAATGAACATCAAATATCGAAATACTGAATGGAGTAACATTAACACGCCAGACATAAACTGTCTGGTGTGTTCACATGAGACTGAGTACACCATAAAATGACCCAAAACATTTTTGAAAGTGGAATACCCCTTTAAGACCTGATAGATACTACAATCAAAATAGGGCCCACAGTGTCTAATATCTCCATTGACTCCAGTACTGAGTACTGCAGGTATATCTAACAGGACTGACCTCCCAGGCTGAGGTCATCTCCGTCCCACAGGGGAAACAGAGGGACACTCATTGGCCTCTTAATACGCAGGAATGTCCTGGAAGCCTAAAGAAAGGAGTCCTTTCAAAACAGGGCCCTAATAGGAGTCATGTTCTTGATTCAATTTGAGACGACACTTTGCTTAAAAGTGGTCAGATGTCCCTTTTCACAGCTCGGGTCCGGGCAGCCGGAATCACATGGATGAAAGGATGACTTATTGATATTTTTGGCTACATTTATGGGCCTGTGTGTCTGTGTCTTGTCTTTTTGTTAATCCTTCCTTCCTTTTTCCATCCATCCATCCATCCATCCATCCATCCATCCATCCATCCATCCATCCATCCATCCATCCATCCATCCATCCATCCATCCATCCATCCATCCATCCATCCATCCATCCATCCATCCATCCATCCATCCATCCATCCATCCATCCATCCATCCATCCATCCATCCATCCATCCATCCATCCATCCATCCATCCATCCATCCATCCATCCATCCATCCATCCATCCATCCATCCATCCATCCATCCACCAATCACCAATCCTTAGTGTGTGTGTGTGTGTGTGTGTGTGTGTGTGTGTGTGTGTGTGTGTGTGTGTGTGTGTGTGTGTGTGTGTGTGTGTGTGTGTGTGTGTGTGTGTGTGTGTGTGTGTGTGTGCGCGTGTGCGCGTGTGTGCGTGTATGCGCGTGTGCGCGCGTGTGTGTGTGTGTGCGTGCGCGGTTAACGGTGCATTGTTTATGAAATCTATGCTTCAAAATCTAAAAATTGCAATTGAAAATTATGTTATTAGGCATAACTTATAGGCATAACATAGGCATAACCAATACTCCGCATGGATGCACCTGGGACGTATCCTCACTCAGTGATGTATCTCAAGGTCATCAGGGTTTCAGGTAGGGTGACCAGATGTCCCTCTTTGCGTGGGACAGTCCCTCATTTTCAAGATTTTTCAAGCGTCCCACAAATTGAGACTCTGTCCCACATTGTGACTGACAGACATCAGTGTTCAAAATGCCCCTAATAATTTGTAGTGCCCTAATAGTTGGATTTCTGTTGTATCATTTCTTGCTGTGTTTTTTTAAGCATTCCCCCATGGTACCACTATATTTCCACGCTCACTCTAGAGAGGCCACATCGCATACTGTCGCATCAAAAATAGCTGATCTACAATCTCAAAACGCGTCGCAGTGCGACGCGTTTTGAGATTGTAGATCAGCTATTTTTGATTTTAGCTGTTTTTGCAGCTGTTTTTGCAGCAGCTGTTTTTGCAGCTGTTTTTGCTGTATGTGAAATGGAATCCTGGAATGGAATCCTTTTGGAATATTGACATCAAGATGGTGATAATTTACATTTTGTCCCGTTTCCCCACTCCACTTGTCCCACACAGGCAACACTTCTGTCCCTCAAATGAACAGTTTGGATCTGGTCACCCTAGTTTCAGGGTCTCTCGGCTGGGTCACCTGATCACCGGGGTGATCAAGTTCCGACTTGCATGTACAGTGTATAGTATGTATAGTAGATCAGACGCTTGATCAGTCTGATTAGGGCAAGTCCTTTCATTGTCAATGGCATTTAGGGTTTGTGTTTACACCCACCCCTCAGAAGAAAAAAAAGTTTAGTTAATACAAGTTGTTTTGGGAATTGAGGGATCCCTGGTGATTCATAGAGTACTGAGTCTGAAGTCCTTACGTGGGTTTGAATCTCACCTGAGGCTCTCTGCTGCAGCCTTCCCTGCAGCTACACACTGTCTCTGTAAATATAAAGCAGAATTTATAATAAAATATAATTTAGGAAAGGCTGCCTTGGTAACTGTACCACATAAGTTTGGAAACGTAATTTTGGAAAGTATTTGGTTTATTATTACTAATTGGTATTCTATCTTATATTGTTGTAATTGTCGATTAGTCACCTTTACGACAAGGTATGGCTTGGATATTCCTGGAATGAGTAACACATGCAAAACGAGTGAAAATGTGGCACAATGAAATGTGGTTTTGTTCACTGTTTTGAATTTCAACTTATAGGGTAAGTGATTTGAAATTCATTGTGTAGTACCAGCAGGGGTGGACTGGGAGCTCAAAACGTACCGGGCAATTTTGTCTCAGAGCGGCCCTCAGAGCGGCCCTCTGAATCTTTGTGGGGGCTCCGGGGCCTGAGCCCCCATGAGAATTTAAGACATAAGGGGCTCTGGGGCTCGGGCTAACTAAAATTAGTTAGTTAGTTTTAGTTAACTATAAAAACCCTGCAATAGGCAGTCTCATTTGAAGAGGACAGAGGGCCGCCAGCACTGATTCGTGGGCCGGTTTTGTGCAGATTTTTTTTTTAATTAAAACACGACATTAACGGCCCCCGGGGGGGGGTCGGCCCACCGGGAAAATGCCCTGTATGCCAGACTGTCAGTCCACCCCTGAGTACCAGTCTGGTGCGCTAGGGGCCCCCAAGAGTAGCTACACTATGTGAACCTGCCACTCAGTCACAGGTGTGTTCCAGGCACATAAGGTCCTGCTACTTTCTTGACTTCTTTTGTGGTGTTTATGACCCCATATCTTCAGAATCTGCCTCAAAGACAGGTACAATACCAATTGGTATTATTAATGTGGAGAAAATAATTCCCAAATATAGGCTTCTGAACTTGTGTATGTGTTTATATGGCTCTGTGTGGTTAGCCAAGAGATCATGCGTTTCGTTTCTGTTGTTAAGTAGCCTCTACATGATACACTACAGTAGTTATCTTCATCTTTTTCCTTTTGATTTGATTCCGTTTGATTAAAAAAACACAAACATCTTGATTATTTAGGAAAAAAAAACTTTATATGCAAACTCTTGAAACCAACACCTTTCATATACGCCACGCCATGAAAATTTGTATGGATCTTCTAAGGTGTAAAAAGTGTAGTATAATTCTTAAAATTTAATTTTTATGTTTCCCACCAAAAATACTACGGATTTATTTTTTTAATGTCATATATAATTCTAAATCACAAAACTATCTATATATACAGTATGTTTCACTTAACTTTATTCTCTCATATAAGGATTGTATGCCACTTTCAAGAGTTTGCATATAAAGTGTTTTCCATATGGGTTGATACAAATGTATTATGCAGAACATACAAAAAAAGAATCAAGGATACATCAAATTAAGTGAAAATAAAAAATGTAAATAATTTAAATTAAATAAATACAAAAACACTCAAGGCTTACTGTAACTATTATGAAAGGTTAGCATGCACTTTATTGAAGAGGTGAATGAAGGCGTGAAACATTTCAGTAATCAGTAATTCCTGAGAGATATATATCTATACTGTATAATACCCAACAATTGCATGTATACATTTGGTAGATGTGGTGGAACATTCCGGTGTTTCCTGTGGTCCTTCCACCCAGGGGCGGATTGGCCATCTGGAGTACAGGGAGTTTTCCCGGTGGCCTGCGCCACCTAGTGGCCTGGACAAGATCCAAAATGCACTAGTGGCACTTCCAAAATGCACTAGAATGTGCTAGATGCTCGCCTGGAACATACAGATCAAAATGACCAATAATCTTCTACATTCTCTAGTTGTGTAGACTAAGTTGGGCTAATTCACATGATGAATATTTTAACTCTTGAGGGTGTAAAAATGAAACCAAATGGACCCGCAAGGGTCCATTTGGTTTCATTTTTACGCTCTCAAAGAGTTACATCTGGTTAACCAGCTGCCCCCACCAGGGTGGCCTGGCAAAAGCAAAATTGTCCCGGTGGGAAAATATGTGCCAATCCGCCCCTGCTTCCACCTTGGACACATGTCAGGATGTGCTGGTGCTGCCATGCTGCCAACAAAGCCCTGTTCATCCTGCCTCAGGGATGACCAAGTGATTCCAATTACAGCTGCATGTGTTGTTTACTGAAGCTCAGGGTCGCGCCAGTCAAACATGAGGGAGTCTGCATGCAGCAGGTCTTACAGGGAGAGAGACGAGATCTCAGCTCTGCGACTAGACAGGGAAGGATTATCCAACGGGCACGTTGGGCCCTGCAGGCCCAGGGGCCCCTGAGCTAGGGGGGCCCATGAGCTTGATCGCTAAGAGGCTCAAGCTCAGGGCCCACCCAAAAAAAGGGGTGAAAGTGAATAATAATGGTGCACACGGTCCTTATTAACAATGGGTTTACTGATTTTGTGTCACTAAAATAGCCCAAAATGTCCTAAACCATCATGCCGCCACGCCGGCAGATAGACACTCCGTTGTAGGGGGGCCTTTGGCTGGTGGCGGCCCAGGGGCCCTTAATTTCATAATCCGCCTATGCGACTAGACCAGGGGCGGATGTAACATTTCCCAATTGGGGGGGGGGGGGGGGGGGCATTGGGCACCCAACAACTCCATATACATTTGGTAGATGTGGTGGAACTCTTTATCAACTTACATTCTTGTGGTATGTCAAAATAGTGACAATCTCAACAGGTACTGGTGAGCATGTGGTTAAATTAACTTCTATGATCTATGTAGAATCGCTGTACATCCTTGTTAAAGGGATAGTTACGATTTTTGGAACTTAATTGTATGAAATAATTGTAATTGTCATAAGGAGTTGTGGGGCCACAAGGTGAAAGTAAATCCAAAAAACGAACTACATATGTATTGTTGACCTATTCCTAAAATATTAGCACATACTTTGTTCATCTTTGAACAAAGTATAGTTCCATAACACGGAACTACTTTTTGGGCATAGTGATATGGGCACAAAATACAGAGTTCACTGTACCGGAACTATTTCTTATGGAACTTCCCTGGCAATCAATCAATGCAGTTGACATCACTGTATTAATGGCAAGTATTTCATACAAAATCGGAACGACCAGTATCTGCTCATTAAAAATATTCGCTATTCCCTTTAGATTCCTAACATCAATATTTGTGTACACGATGGCGTACAGCAGGGGTGCCCAAAAGGTAGATTGTGATCTGCCAGTAGATCACACAGGCCATGCAGGTAGATCACATGACAATCCCCTAAAATATATGGATCTAACTCTTGAGAGCGTTAACATGAAGCCAAATGGACCCTACGGGTTTTTGGTTTCATTTTACACCCTCAAGAGTTAAATTATATTTAAACACCTGAATTACATAATTTCAAGAGTCCACACAATTAGAAAATGTAGAATAATTGTTATTCTGAACAACGATTTGCCAGTTTTCTTTCAAAAACGTGAAAGTTATCAGCTTTGGGTGCAAGAGACTAAATTCAACATCACAAACTGTCAACTCAAACCCCAAATACTGTTTTCAAACGTCAGTAGTAGCATATACAAGAAAACCTTCCAATTCTCCCCCTCCATTTTTCATTATAAGTGCATTATTCTTAAACATTATAACAGTAAGTAACACCATCACCACTATTTCAAAGTCAAACTTTCTTGGGGGCCTTGAAATGGATTTTTTTTTGATGTGTAGATCTTGTTGAGCCGGTCATTTTGAAAGTAGCTCTCAAGTCACAAAAGTGTGGGCACCACTGGCGTACAGTGTATCCCATAATGTATAATTATGTTATATCTTCATAAACCTCACAGTTAGGATTTTAGTAGAAATTATACAAGTTTGCACTGTGAGCATGCTGAGCTGCTATATTGCTTGAATATTCAACATATTACAAATGGATAAAGTGATTAAAATGATTGTCATTTATATCACTTTTTATTTATTTATTTATTTATTTATTTTATAGATATTTTATCCCACGATTTTGTAACCCATTTTTTCACCCAGTGCCAATTCCTAATGTGATCCTGGGCTCTACACATCCTCCGCCAACCTGGGGAGGCAGCGGACTGGCCTCATGCTTCCTTCAATGCATGAGGAGTCCAAGCTGCCTTCTTTTCTCCCGACAGGGGGGAGTTTCCCTGGTTGGACGTAGTGCGTGGAAGGAACACGTTATTCCAACCAGTTCCTGTCCCCTCCATCAGGCGCCCCGGCTGGCCAGGGGGAGGCAGTTTAGAGCCCAGGATTACTGCATGTTTTTGTGAGGGTATCTACCCTAGGGGACACGGGGAGAACATGCAAACTCCACACAGAAAGGCCCTTTCGTCAACCCCGCCTTGGGTATGGGCACTGATGACGCGGAGGAGCAGACACGCCGCCAGCACCCACAGCAGCGCCCCTAGCGGGAATCGAATTTATATCACTTTTTAGAATAGCTGTCTGCAGTGGTAAAGCGCTGTTATTCCTTAACCCTGTAATCCTGTACAACAGTCCAGGCTAAATGATGGAAAGTTAGTTAACCAGATGTACCTCTTTGGGAGCGTAAACATGTTTACACTCTCAAGAGTTAAAATATTAATGATCTGGATTAGGCCAAGAAGTCTACACAACTAGAGAATGTAGAAGATTAATGGCCATTATTAATCTGTATGTTTGTCTGTTTTGTTTCCCAAATCCAGCCTGGAATTGTGGACAAATAAAGCAAAATAAATCTTTAGTTTTGGGGTCTGTGGGGCTAGAATGTCATCAAATGGCAATCGATCCCTGGCTCAAATGCTGAATAAATAGTGGGCCCTGGTATCAAAAAGGTTGAAACCCCCCATTCTTCTCTGACACGCAGACTGAAAACCCCCCGAAATTGCAAATAAACAATTTTATAAAGACAAAGCAGGAAGAATCGATTTGCTATAGTGTATTATGACATCCGCTGACCTGAAGGCATTCAGGAAGGGGAAGTAGGCAGTGGGGTGTGCTGTGGACCCCTGGGGGCATGCACCCTGAATAATGGGGCTCTCAAAGACACATTGTACCCAAGTCCACAATTTTTAGCACCATCCAAGTCTGATTTGATAACATCACACCAGGGCCGGATTTAGCCAGCCCTATTAGGGTGGGCTGAAAGAATGGCAGGGTGGGCAACTCCAAAGTTTTTCATATGAAGCAGTGGTTTGGTTTTCAACCTTTTTGACACCAGGGCCCACTATTTATTCGGCATTTGAGCCACGGATCTCCATTTGAGGACATTTTAGCCCCACAGACCCCAAAACTAAAGATTTCTTTTGCTTTTGACACAATTCTGCTCACTCCTGCCCCTCTCTATAGATCTGGCCCTGCATCACACTCATATAATTGCATTCAAAATAGCTGTAATAACACTCCGGCCAGTGGCCTAATTAATTTGATGGTCATTATGAAACTGTCCTCTGGCTATGTTACTATGTTCGTAATGTTGGAATTTTACTATTGACTTAATATCAATAATAATATCATAAAATATGACGAGATACCGTTTACCATGGCATTTACTTGCTGTGAATAAGTGCAGGTGTTTATTTTAGAGTTAAATTTCCAACTTATTTTCATGTAATTGGTGGTATTTTAAAAATGTGGCATTTTATCATAAACATTACCGAGGAGTCGGACCAATTAGAGGAAGTCAGGTTGAAAAGTGGTGAAGTGGTCCTCTAAAGAAGGTAAACTAGACTAAAATAAACACCTCGTAAACCCTGTAATGTGAACTTATAGTATGTATTGTGTACCACAACCTATTAGAATCTATACCAAGGGGAATGGGACGTTTAAAAGGATCCCTGAGACAAATAAAAACATTATTATACTGGCCTGTAACAGACCCTGGGATGGTGACCTTTATTATGAAGGGCATCCTGCCATGTTGGGTCCAGTGCCATCTAGAGACGGAGTTCTGAACACTCCGTCCAGTGGTGGCTGCTCGTGCTCCTCGGGGAGGGGAATGACACTCTCCAAACAGGAAGTCAATGAATGAGTACATAATGTTGTCATAAAACGAACAAATCTTTTTTTATTATTGTAATAATGACTATACCTTTGTAGAAAATTATCAGTGCCAAATGACAGAAGAGATGTCACAGGACATTTTCAGATATATATATATATTTTTTTTGCATCATATTGATGCCTCAAAAAGCAAAATAGTACTTCAATGGCGCAACTCTGCCTCTAGATGGCTCTGTTTGAGTCTCACAGACCTTTATTTTGAAGGTTTCCTGTCCAAAGTTCAGGAGGACGTCAATGAACACTGATTGGATTGATCAACTTCACCTGTTTGCTGTCAACACCCAGCATGGTGCTACAGATAGTAGAGGAAGAAGAATGCTATCACTATGGGATCAGTACAAGTTGTGTTTACCGGTAATAGAATGTTAGGCTTATGGCGAGGAAAGGATGGTGAAAAGATAAACTTTATGGAACAAATGGACACCAAGCTGTGAAGAACTTTAGCACGCAGCTGGAAGGGGACAAGGTAAATAAATAATACCTTAAAAGTTGTTTGGTCTGAAGGTCTTCTTGTGATGTATCATGTAGCTGCATTGCAACTCTAGATTTTTTATAATCTTTTATAATTCTAAAAAACTAAAGAGCGTATTCTATGTGTTTTAAATGTTCAACTCTAGATATAGAGGAGAAGTATAATGTATTTATCTGTATTTGTCTCATAGCCAGGGTTCCTTTAAGAGAGTGCCGAACTAGTAATTGGTCTGTTCTGAGGCTCATGGTCCTCCACGATGTTGCCTGTTGGCCATGTGTCTCTATAAGCAAACCAAACTCATGAATTATTTATCACTGTGCATAATGTGACCACTGAGGGATATTCTAGTGGCTGATATATGCTGAACATTGTATTGAAGCTGCTCACATGCTGGAGACCAGAATCCACAATGTACCAAAAGGGAATTCTGGATACAGTTGAACTGAGCTGAACCGATCATGTATACTACAGGGGTGGATGTATCATTTCCCATTTGGGGGGGGCGGGGGGCAGGAGAAAATGGTATGGGGGCGGCTTCATCGCCCGCTTCGCGCCACGGGCGATGAAGCCGCAACCATACCATTTTTGGTTGTAGGACTTTTATTAGGAAATTAAGCAGCAATAATAACATCAGTTGTTGGTGAAGTTACAACAGTCACGCAGCATGCATAAAGCTAAAGGTCTGACTCAGAGAGTTTTCTGTTTTCATTGATGAAATGCTGTTGGTTTAGTGGTGACACAGCTGTAGTTAGTTAGTAGCAGTAGTTGTGTTTCGAATCATTTTAAATATTGGCACTTTAATTTGAAATATCTTGGGTTGTTTTGCAGGCCATTGTGTTTGGTGGGTCAGACTGATGACCCACCCATAGATCCACCCCTGGTATACTAGGAGAGGAACAGATCTGAATAGACAATTCTTTTTCTCATGCTTTACATCCATTTTGTTCTCCTCCATGATGCTGGTAATTCAATTTCAGCTAATCAGTCGAGTGAAATCACATGCATTCTTTGAGCGAGTAAAAAAACATATTCAAAGTCTTTGCATCCAAATCGATTTCCTCTTCTTTGGTTGTATTTGTAAACAGTGGACTGTCCGATTGTGGTTTGGTCTTCCCAAAATCCCAATTATCCATTATCCTATATTCAGCAACTCTTAACTGGACATCTTGTAATGAAGACACCTCTTTGTTCATTCAGAGATTCACAGTTTCAAAAATAACTGTCACTAATGTAGTCTAATGTAAGTAATATTGATGATTATCTCCCTACATGTACTGTCTAGCATTTATAAAATAATGCCAAATCATTTAATTGAAATACAATTGGTTTAAAGGTAAGAGGCAATTTAAGAGGCAATTTCTATTTAAAAAAGAATTAAAAAAAGATATAGCTATGTATTATTTTTTCGCCTTTTCTCCTCTATGTTGCTTCTTTGATGCTGCAAATAGATCAAATTCTGATGTGTGCACCAGTGTTGTAGTGGGACTTTTAGAAGTGGGGGGGATGCCTCTTAAAGGGGAATTCCACCCATTTTCATTTTTTCTTCTGAGAGTGTACATTTGTACACTCTCAGAAAAAAGGAAACTCATTAACATGGTGAAACACATCTTGATGATGTCATCAAGATGTATTTCACCACACAACATCTCTAAGGTATATTAATGACATAGTAAAATATTGAAAATGAGTGGAATTCCCCTTTAAGACACGTGCATGCACACTTGCATTAATTTGCCTGCACCTGCGCAACGCACACAGACACGCTATCAAAACAAGTAGAGCATATTGAGAAAGATTGTTTACAGTGACTAATTGTATGTATCCATAAAGGTAAATGACAAGAACAAAAAACATAGGCCTACTTTTGTCCCAAAAATATTTTAGATGTGAGAAGTGGGCATTGTTGTAGTGGTACTTTTAGAAGTGGGGGACGCCTCTGAAAGGGGAATTCCGCCCCATTTGATTTTTTTTTTCTGAGAGCGTACAAATGTGAACCAAATGGACCCTAGCGGGTCCATTTGGTTCCATTTGTACGCTCACAGAAAAAAGGAAACTCATTAACATGGTGAAACACATTTTGATGATGTTATCAAGATGCATTTCACCATGCTAATGGTTTTTTCAGACCCAAAAATATTTTAGATGTGAGAAGTGGGGGGACGCCGTCCCCCCTCCACTACATCCCTGGAAGTGGGACGTCTCCCCTCCACTACACCCTGCTCCTCACCTCACTTCCACTGGCCATGGCGTCGCAGTTGGAAGAGAGACGTGAGGGGAAGGAAATGGAGTCTGGCATGTTGACTCAAGACCAAATCCCGAGGAGCCCTCAGTGGACAGCTATTAAAGTTTAATTGCTTTGCCTTGACGATGGAGAAAGTGCTCAGAGCAACTGTACGGTACGGGGTGCATTTCTGAGCTACTGGGGAAAAGAGGAAATTGTTCAATAACAACTCGGATCTTTATTAAGGGGCTCTTTTTTTTGGTCCTCCTCTCTCTACTCCACACACCTGTGCGATCATCATGGGTTAGCGTACTGAATTATTGGCACCACCAAGAAAGGATGAATAAGATGTGAGAGACAAAACTGTGCTTTAGATTTCCCACAAAAAAAACAGGACCCATTTTACTCTCCACAAAAAAAAGAAAAAAACGCACAGGCAATATCTGAGCTTTGTTTCTGGGTTATTTGCATAATGCACTTTGATGGGTGGATACTCATCTGCGACCCTGGCTCTCTTCGATCTCCAGATTACAAAAGGACCGTTTCCATCCAGCGCCAGGGGCGGATCTAGCCAGCCCTACTGGGGTGGGCACGAAGAATGGCAGGGTGGGCGACTCCAAAGTTTTTAAATGAAGCAGTGGTTTTCAGCCTTTTTGACACCTGCAGGGGCCCACTATTTATTCGGCATTTGAGCCACGGACCACCATTTGAATCTGAATCTGAATCTGAATTGATGACATTTTAGCCCCACAGACTCCAAAAAACTAAAATTTATTTTGCTTTTGTCCACAATTCCAGGCTGGATTCAGGGAAACAAAACGGTCAAACATACAGATCAAAACGACCATTAATCTTCTACATTCTCTAGTTGTGTAGATTTGGGCTATAATTCACATGATGAATATTTTATTTATAACTCTTGAGAGCGTAAATATGAAACCAAATGGACCCGCAAGGGTCCATTTGGTTTCATGTTTACGCTCTCAAAGAGTTAGGCCTACATCCGGTTAACCAACTTTCACTCACTGATTAAAACCACTGATATTCCCTTCAATTGGGGGGGGGCAGGATGCACATTTGGGTGGGCACTGCCCACCCCTGCCCCCTCTAGATCCGGCCTTGTCCAGCCGGATCTAGAGATCTAGAGAGAGAGAGAGAGAGAAAGAGGAAAGAGAGAGAGAGAGAGAGAGGGACTATCAAAGGGAAGGAACGGGGCTTTCAAGTCGGGACCCTTCGATTGTGTTACAGATTGGTTCCAGGTGAGCCAGCTTTTGGGGAATGTTCAGCTCCTCCGGAGGGGAAATTGCCCCTCCGTGCAGTCAGTGCCTCGGAGAGGCAGCTATAGGGAGGGAGGCTTCACGGTTGGCATGGCGCTCCGGAATTTCCAATACTACTCACGTTCGGTGGGATTTTAAAGGGATGAATGCCGGGGCCTCAGAAATCTTGTTGTGGTTGATTGCAGTTACATTAAAAAGCTAAGACCAGAAAAGAAAGGGGGGAGCGCGCGCGCGCACACACACACACACACACACACACAGTTGCCTGGCTATTTCAAAAGAGCACGTTGTATGGCTGGATAGTATAGCCAATCCACAGGCAATAATTGCCACCATAAGGGTCAGAGCATCCCTTTGATTCCTTCATGAGATAAGTCCAGGATTTTATTTGTCAAAACAGAGACATTTTCCAGCCTACACTCTGGTGTTAACATTATTTTCAAAATTAGAGGTTTGTCTTCTTCTTTTCCACAGATCATTATAATGCCATGAAACTATCTCAAGGACTCTTGGCAGCTAAGTGTGGCCCAGACTTCAGCAAGCACTGCTTCTATATATTATACCATAACTGTTGTTCGTAACGACTCTAAATGACTCCGTTTTTGCCTTTTTGCCCAGACTTTTTTTACGTGACGATTTTCAGCTCCTTGTGGCCCGTACTCTTTCGGTTGAACGCTGTACTTTGTCTGCATTAACATTTCACCACCTCGTGATTCAACTCACCACCACTAACTCATGTCTCTCCGGCAGTTAGTTCTCAAACATTTTCATGTCATGTCATCCGGCTCACCCCCAAATTGATATGTATTAAGCCATCATGGAACCCCCGTTTGGCAAGCTCTTGCGCCAGCCAGGGGGGGACCTCCTCCATAACGGAAGATTTGTGTTGTTCGATTAGATTTAGTACAGCATTGTACAACTGGGGAAATGGTGTATGTGGAACCTAACCTTTCTTTGGCTTGCCTTGACGATGGAGAAAGTGCTCAGAGCCTTGCGTCTTTCCGGTGAAATTATAGAGAAATTGAACCGTTCCTCATTTTGCTGAGGAGACCCTGAAAGACCACTGGATGGGGTCCATTTTGACAGAGAAACACAAGTTTTTAGACTGCTTCCTCCTGGACCAGCTGGGACTCCTGATGCAGGAGGGAACAGGAACTGGTTGGAATAACGCGTTCCTTCCACGTGCTACGTCCAACCAGGGAAACTTCCCCTCCTGTCAGGGGTAAAGAAGGCAGCTTGGACTCCTCATTCATTGAAGGAAGCATGAGGCCAGTCCGCTGCCTCCTTTCCCAGGTTGGTGGAGGATGTGTAGAGCCCAGGATCACATTAGGAATTGGCACTGGGTGATTTTACAAAATTGTGGGGATAGATAGAAAATACAGTAGATAGATGGATTGACCGGTGCTATTCGTGTGCCTCAGTTTGTACTATGTAATTTCTCCCCCAGCATTTTACCGGTGTACTTTAAGAACATGTGTACACTGTTTGTACTCCACATATGGCTACGAATATGAGATGTCTGCTTTGTTTTACGTTTTTTTTTTACTTGTTAGCTGATGTTTGTATCTCCCTGATGGTGCAGACTATTCGTCCTTCGGGGACTTTAAATAAACTTGATCTTGAAGATGGATAGATATAGGCAGGCATGCAGTTATAGCCTACAGAGCATTCTGACCAATCATTCGATTTGTTTGGCAATTGCAGATATCTGGTAGAGGACTGCAGGATGCGAGATCCTGCAGTCCTCTACCACAGGGGTTTTCAACAGGTGGTCCGGGGACCACCAGTGGTCCTTGAGAGGGTTCCAGGTGGTCCCCAGGCTAAATGATGGAAAGTTTGTTAACCAGATGTAACTCTTGAGAATGTAAAAATGAAACCAAATGGA
>CM076966.1:49603216-49638521 GCA_039105355.1 Benthosema pterotum | reverse complement strand
AATAGCACCGGTCAATCCATCTATCTACTGTTCTTTCTATCTATTCCCCACATTTTTGTAAAATCACCCAGTGCCAATTCCTAATGTGATCCTGCTCTACACATCCTCCACCAACCTGGGGAGGAGGCAGCGGACTGGCCTCATGCTTCCTTCAATGAATGAGGAGTCCCAAGCTGCCTTCTTTACCCCCTGACAGGAGGGGAAGTTTCCCTGGTTGGACGTAGCGCGTGGAAGGAACGCGTTATTCCAACCAGTTCCTGTTCCCTCCATCAGGAGTCCCAGCTGGTCCAGGAGGAAGCAGTCTAAAAACTGTGTTTCTCTGTCAAAATGGACCCCATCCAGTGGTCTTTCAGGGTCTCCTCAGCAAAATGAGGAACGGTTCAATTTCTCTATAATTCACCGGAAAGACGCAAGGTCTGAGCACTTTCTCCATCGTCAAGGCAAGCCAAAGAAAGGTTAGAGTTCCTCATACAGACACCATTTCCCCAGTTGTACAATGCTGTACTAAATCTAATCAACAACACAAATCTTCCGTTATGGAGGAGGTCCCCCCCCTGGCGCAAGAAGCTTGCCAAAAGGGGGGTTCCATGATGGCTTAATACATATCAATTTGGGGGTGAGCCGGATGATGACATATGAAAATGTTTGAGAACTAACTGCGGAGAGACATGAGTTAGTGGTGGTGAGTTGAATCACGAGGTGGTGAAATGTTAATGCAGACAAAGTACAGCGTTCATACCGAAAGAGTACGGGCCCACAGGAGCTGAAATCGTCACGTAAAAAAGTCTGGGCAAAAAGGCAAAAACGGAGTCATTTAGAGTCGTTACGAACAACAGTTATGGTATAATATATAGAGGCAGTGCTTGCTGAAGTCTGGGCCACACTTGGCTGCCAAGAGTCCTTGAGATAGTTTCATGGCATTATAATGATCTGTGGAAAAGAAGAAGACAAACCTCTAATTTTGAAAATAATGTTAACACCAGAGTGTAGGCTGGAAATGGTCTCTGTTTTGACAAATAAAATCCTGGACTTATCTCATGAAGGAATCAAACGGATGCTCTGACCCTTATGGTGGCAATTATTGCCTGTGGATTGGCTATACTATCCAGCCATACAAAATGTGCTCTTTTGAAATAGCCAAGGCAACTGTGTGTGTGTGTGTGTGTGTGTGTGCGAGCGTGCGCGCGCCCCCCTTTCTTTTTCTGGTCTTAGCTTTTTATGTTAACTGCAATCAACCACAACAAGATTTCTGAGGACCCCGGCATTCATCCTTTTAAAATCCACCGAAGTGAGTCGTATTGGAATTCCGAGCGCCATGCCAAACCGTGAAGCCTCCCTCCCTATAGCTGCCTCTCCGAGGCACTGACTGCACGGAGGGGCAATTTTCCTCCGGAGGAGCTGAACTTCCCCAAAAGCTGGCTCACCTGGAACCAATCTGTAACACAATCGAAGGGTCCCGACTTGAAAGCCCCGTTCCTTCCCTTTGATAGTCTCTCTCTCTCTCTCTCTCTTTTCTCTTTCTCTCTCTCTCTCTCTCTAGATCTCTAGATCCGCTGGACAAGGCCGGATCTAGAGGGGGCAGGGGTGGGCAGTGCCCACCCAAATGTGCATCCTGCCCCCCCCCAATTGAAGGGAATATCAGTGGTTTTAATCAGTGAGTGAAAGTTGGTTAACCGGATGTAGGCCTAACTCTTTGAGAGCGTAAACATGAAACCAAATGGACCCTTGCGGGTCCATTTGGTTTCATATTTACGCTCTCAAGAGTTATAAATAAAATATTCATCATGTGAATTATAGCCCAAATCTACACAACTAGAGAATGTAGAAGATTAATGGTCGTTTTGATCTGTAATGTTTGACCGTTTTGTTTCCCTGAATCCAGCCTGGAATTGTGGACAAAAGCAAAATAAATCTTTAGTTTTTGGGGTCTGTGGGGCTAAAATGTCATCAATTCAGATTCAGATTCAGATTCAAATGGTGGTCCGTGGCTCAAATGCCGAATAAATAGTGGGCCCCTGCAGGTGTCAAAAAGGCTGAAAACCACATGCTTCATTTAAAAACTTTGGAGTCGCCCACCCTGCCATTCTTCGCGCCCACCCCAGTAGGGCTGGCTAGATCCGCCCCTGGCGCTGGATGGAAACGGTCCTTTTGTAATCTGGAGATCGAAGAGAGCCAGGGTCGCAGATGAGTATCCACCCATCAAAGTGCATTATGCAAATAACCCAGAAACAAAGCTCAGATATTGCCTGTGCGTTTTTTTCTTTTTTTTGTGGAGAGTAAAATGGGTCTGTTTTTTTGTGGGAAATCTAAAGCACAGTTTTGTCTCTCACATCTTATTCATCCTTTTGGTGGTGCCAATAATTCAGTACGCTAACCCATGATGATCGCACAGGTGTGTGGAGTAGAGAGAGGAGGACCAAAAAAAAGAGCCCCTTAATAAAGATCCGAGTTGTTATTGAACAATTTCCTCTTTTCCCCAGTAGCTCAGAAATGCACCCCGTACCGTACAGTTGCTCTGAGCACTTTCTCCATCGTCAAGGCAAAGCAATTAAACTTTAATAGCTGTCCACTGAGGGCTCCTCGGGGATTTGGTCTTGAGTCAACATGCCAGACTCCATTTCCTTCCCCTCACGTCTCTCTTCCAACTGCGACGCCATGGCCAGTGGAAGTGAGGTGAGGAGCAGGGTGTAGTGGAGGGGAGACGTCCCACTTCCAGGGATGTAGTGGAGGGGGGACGGCGTCCCCCACTTCTCACATCTAAAATATTTTTGGGTCTGAAAAAAACCATTAGCATGGTGAAATGCATCTTGATAACATCATCAAATGTGTTTCACCATGTTAATGAGTTTCCTTTTTTCTGTGAGAGTACAAATGGAACCAAATGGACCGCTAGGGTCCATTTGGTTCACATTTTGTACACTCTCAGAAAAAAAAATTCAAATGGGGGGAATTCCCCTTTCAGAGGCGTCCCCCACTTCTAAAAGTACCACTACAACAATGCCCACTTCTCACATCTAAAAATATTTTGTGACAAAAGTAGGCCTATGTTTTTTGGTCTTGTCATTTATTTTTATGGATACCATTAGGCACTGTAAACAATCTTTCTCAATATGCTCTACTTGTTTTGATAGCGTGTCTTTGTGTGCATTGCGCAGGTGCAGGCAAATTAATGCAAGTGTGCATGTACGTGTCTTAAAGGGGAATTCCACTCATTTTCAATATTTTACTATGTCATTAATATACCTTAGAGATGTTGTGTGTGGTGAAATACATCTTGATGACATCATCAAGATGTGGTCCACCATGTTAATGGAGTTTCCTTTTTTCTGAGAGTGTACAAATGTACACTCTCAGAAGAAAAAATGAAAATGGTGGAATTCCCCTTTAAGAGGCATCCCCCCCACTTCTAAAAGTCCCACTACAACACTGGTGCACACATCAGAATTTGATCTATTTGCAGCATCAAAGAAGCAACATAGAGGAGAAAAGGCGAAAAAATAATACATAGCTATATCTTTTTTTAATTCTTTTTTAAATAGTTGCCTCTTACCTTTAAACCAATTGTATTTCAATTAAATGATTTGGCATTATTTTATAAATGCTAGACAGTACATGTAGGGAGATAATCATCAATATTACTTACATTAGACTACATTAGTGACACTTATTTTTGAAACTGTGAATCTCTGAATGAACAAAGAGGTGTCTTCATTACAAGATGTCCAGTTAAGAGTTGCTGAATATAGGATAATGGATAATTGGGATTTGGGAAGACCAAACCACAATCGGACAGTCCACTGTTTACAAATACAACCAAAGAAGAGGAAATCGATTTGGATGCAAAGACTTTGAATATGTTTTTTTTCACTCGCTCAAAGAATGCATGTGATTTCACTCGACTGATTAGCTGAAATTGAATTACCAGCATCATGGAGGAGGACAAAATGGATGTAAAGCATGAGAAAAAGAATTGTCTATTCAGATCTGTTCCTCTGTATACCAGGAGCGGATCTAGGCATGGGTGGGTCATCAGTCTGACCCACCAAACACAATGGCCTGCAAAACAACCCAAGATATTTCAAATTAAAGTGCCAATATTTAAAATGATTCGAAAACAAACTACTGCTACTAACTAACTACAGCTGTGTCATCACTAAACCAACAGCATTTCATCAATGAAAACAGAAAACACTCTGAGTCAGACCTTTAGCTTCATGCATGCTGCGTGTCTGTTGTAACTCACCAACAACTGATGTTATTATTGCTGCTTAATTTCCTAATAAAATTCCTACAACCAAAAATGGTATGGGTGCGGCTTCATCGCCCGTGGCGCGAAGCGGGCGATGAAGCCGCCCCCCATACCATTTTCTCCTGCCCCCCCGCCTCCCAAATGGGAAATGATACATCCACCCCTGTAGTATACATGATCGGTTCAGCTCAGTTCAACTGTATCCAGAATTCCCTTTTGGTACATTGTGGATTCTGGTCTCCAGCATGTGAGCAGCTTCAACACAATGTTCAGCATATATCAGCCACTAGAATATCCCTCAGTGGTCACATTATGCACAGTGATAAATAATTCATGAGTTTGGTTTGCTTATAGAGACACATGGCCAACAGGCAACATCGTGGAGGACCATGAGCCTCAGAACAGACCAATTACTAGTTCGGCACTCTCTTAAAGGAACCCTGGCTATGAGACAAATACAGATAAATACATTATACTTCTCCTCTATATCTAGAGTTGAACATTTAAAACACATAGAATACGCTCTTTAGTTTTTTAGAATTATAAAAGATTATAAAAAATCTAGAGTTGCAATGCAGCTACATGATACATCACAAGAAGACCTTCAGACCAAACAACTTTTAGGTATTATTTATTTACCTTGTCCCCTTCCAGCTGCGTGCTAAAGTTCTTCACAGCTTGGTGTCCATTTGTTCCATAAAGTTTATCTTTTCACCATCCTTTCCTCGCCATAAGCCTAACATTCTATTACGGTAAACACAACTTGTACTGATCCCATAGTGATAGCATTCTTCTTCCTCTACTATCTGCAGCACCATGCTGGGTGTTGACAGCACAACAGGTGAAGTTGATCAATCCAATCAGTGTTCATTGACGTCCTCCTGAACTTTGGACAGGAAACCTTCAAAATAAAGGTCTGTGAGACTCAACCAGAGCCATCTAGAGGTAGAGTTGCGCCATTGAAGTACTATTCTGCTCTTTGAGGCATCAATATGATGCAAAAAAAAGTATCTGAAAATGTCCTGTGACATGTCTTCTCTCATTTGGCACTGATAATTTTCTACAAAGGTATAGTCATTATTACAATAATAAAAAAAGATTTGTTCGTTTTATGACAACATTATGTACTCATTCATTGACTTCCTGTTTGGAGAGTGTCATTCCCCTCCCCCAGGAGCACGAGCGGCCACCACTGGACGGAGTGTTCAGAACTGTCTCTAGATGGCACTGGACCCAACATGGCAGGATGCCCTTCATAATAAAGGTCACCATCCCAGGGTCTGTTACAGGCCAGTATAATAATGTTTTTATTTGTCTCAGGGATCCTTTTAAACGTCCCATTCCCCTTGGTATAGAGTCTAATAGGTGTCGTACACAATACATACTATAAGTTCACATAACCGGGTTTACGAGGTGTTTATTTTAGTCTAGTTTACCTTCTTTAGAGGACCACTTCACCACTTTTCAACCTGACTTCCTCTAATTGGTCCGACTCCTCGGTAATGTTTATGATAAAATGCCACATTTTTAAAATACCACCAATTACATGAAAATAAGTTGGAAATTTAACTCTAAAATAAACACCTGCACTTATTCACAGCAAGTAAATGCCATGGTAAACGGTATCTCGTCATATTTTATGATATTATTATTGATATTAAGTCAATAGTAAAATTCCAACATTACGAACATAGTAACATAGCCAGAGGACAGTTTCATAATGACCATCAAATTAATTAGGCCACTGGCCGGAGTGTTTTTACAGCTATTTTGAATGCAATTATATGAGTGTGATGCAGGGCCAGATCTATAGAGAGGGGCAGGAGTGAGCAGAATTGTGTCAAAAGCAAAAGAAATCTTTAGTTTTGGGGTCTGTGGGGCTAAAATGTCCTCAAATGGAGATCCGTGGCTCAAATGCCGAATAAATAGTGGGCCCTGGTGTCAAAAAGGTTGAAAACCAAACCACTGCTTCATATGAAAAACTTTGGAGTTGCCCACCCTGCCATTCTTTCAGCCCACCCTAATAGGGCTGGCTAAATCCGGACCTGGTGTGATGTTATCAAATCAGACTTGGATGGTGCTAAAAATTGTGGACTTGGGTACAATGTGTCTTTGAGAGCCCCATTATTCAGGGTGCATGCCCCCAGGGGTCCACAGCACACCCCACTGTCTACTTCCCCTTCCTGAATGCCTTCAGGTCAGCGGATGTCATAATACACTATAGCAAATCGATTCTTCTGCTTTGTCTTTATAAAATTGTTTATTTGCAATTTCGGGGGGTTTTCACTCTGCGTGTCAGAGAAGAATGGGGGTTTTCAACCTTTATGATACCAGGGCCCACTATTTATTCAGCATTTGAGCCAGGGATCGATTGCCATTTGATGACATTCTAGCCCCACAGACCCCAAAAACTAAAGATTTATTTTGCTTTATTTGTCCACAATTCCAGGCTGGATTTGGGAAAAAAACAGACAAACATACAGATTAATAATGGCCATTAATCTTCTACATTCTCTAGTTGTGTAGACTTCTTGGCCTAATCCAGATCATTAATATTTTAACTCTTGAGAGTGTAAACATGTTTACGCTCCAAAGAGGTACATCTGGTTAACTAACTTTCCATCATTTAGCCTGGACTGTTGTACAGGATTACAGGGTTAAGGAATAACAGCGCTTTACCACTGCAGACAGCTATTCTAAAAAGTGATATAAATTCGATTCCCGCTAGGGGCGCTGCTGTGGGTGCTGGCGGCGTGTCTGCTCCTCCGCGTCATCAGTGCCCATACCCGAGGCGGGGTTGGCGAAAGGGCCTTTCTGTGTGGAGTTTGCATGTTCTCCCCGTGTCCCCTAGGGTAGATACCCTCACAAAAAACATGCAGTAATCCTGGGCTCTAAACTGCCTCCCCCTGGCCAGCCGGGGCGCCTGATGGAGGGGACAGGAACTGGTTGGAATAACGTGTTCCTTCCACGCGCTACGTCCAACCAGGGAAACTCCCCCCTGTCAGGTGAAAAGAAGGCAGCTTGGACTCCTCATGCATTGAAGGAAGCATGAGGCCAGTCCGCTGCCTCCCCAGGTTGGCGGAGGATGTGTAGAGCCCAGGATCACATTAGGAATTGGCACTGGGTGAAAAAATGGGTTACAAAATCGTGGGATAAAATATCTATAAAATAAATAAATAAATAAATAAATAAAAAGTGATATAAATGACAATCATTTTAATCACTTTATCCATTTGTAATATGTTGAATATTCAAGCAATATAGCAGCTCAGCATGCTCACAGTGCAAACTTGTATAATTTCTACTAAAATCCTAACTGTGAGGTTTATGAAGATATAACATAATTATACATTATGGGATACACTGTACGCCAGTGGTGCCCACACTTTTGTGACTTGAGAGCTACTTTCAAAATGACCGGCTCAACAAGATCTACACATCCAAAAAAAATCCATTTCAAGGCCCCCAAGAAAGTTTGACTTTGAAATAGTAGTGATGGTGTTACTTACTGTTATAGTGTTTAAGAATAATGCACTTATAATGAAAAATGGAGGGGAAGAATTGGAAGGTTTTCTTGTATATGCTACTACTGACGTTTGAAAACAGTATTTGGGGTTTGAGTTGACAGTTTGTGATGTTGAATTTAGTCTCTTGCACCCAAAGCTAATAACTTTCACGTTTTTGAAAGAAAAACTGGCAAATCGTTGTCAGAATAACAATTATTCTACATTTTCTAATTGTGTGGACTCTTGAAATTATGTAATTCAGGTGTTTAAATATAATTTAACTCTTGAGAGTGTAAAATGAAACCAAAAACCCGTATGGTCCATTTGGTTTCATGTTAACGCTCTCAAGAGTTACAGATATTTTAGGGGATTGTCATGTGATCTACCTGCATGGCCTGTGTGATCTACTGGCAGATCACAATCTACCTTTTGGCCACCCCTGCTGTACGCCATCGTGTACACAAATATTGATGTTAGGAATCTAAAGGTAATAGCGAATATTTTTAATGAGCAGATACTGGTCGTTCCGATTTTGTATGAAATACTTGCCATTAATACAGTGATGTCAACTGCATTGATTGATTGCCAGGGAAGTTCCATAAGAAATAGTTCCGGTACAGTGAACTCTGTATTTTGTGCCCATATCACTGTGCCCAAAAAGTAGTTCTGTGTTATGGAACTATACTTTGTTCAAAGATGAACAAAGTATGTGCTAATATTTTAGGAATAGGTCAACAATACATATGTAGTTCGTTTTTGGGATTTACTTTCACCTTGTGGCCCCACAACTCCTTATGACAATTACAATTATTTCATACAATTAAGTTCCCCAAAAATCGTAACTATCCTTTAACAAGGATGTACAGCGATTCTACATAGATCATAAAGTTAATTTAACCACATGCTCACCAGTACCTGTTGAGATTGTCACTATTTTGACATACCACAAGAATGTAAGTTGATAAAGAGTTCCACCACATCTACCAAATGTATATGGAGTTGTTGGGTGCCCAATGCCCCCCCCCCCCCCCCCCCAATTGGGAAATGTTTACATCCGCCCCTGGTCTAGTCGCATAGGCGGATTATGAAATTAAGGGCCCCTGGGCCGCCACCAGCCCAAAGGCCCCCCTACAACGGAGTGTCTATCTGCCGGCGTGGCGGCATGATGGTTTAGGACATTTTGGGCTATTTTAGTGACACAAAATCAGTAAACCCATTGTTAATAAGGACCGTGTGCACCATTATTATTCACTTTCACCCCTTTTTTTGGGTGGGCCCTGAGCTTGAGCCTCTTAGCGATCAAGCTCATGGGCCCCCCTAGCTCAGGGGCCCCTGGCCTGCAGGGCCCAACGTGCCCGTTGGATAATCCTTCCCTGTCTAGTCGCAGAGCTGAGATCTCGTCTCTCTCCCTGTAAGACCTGCTGCATGCAGACTCCCTCATGTTTGACTGGCGCGACCCTGAGCTTCAGTAAACAACACATGCAGCTGTAATTGGAATCACTTGGTCATCCCTGAGGCAGGATGAACAGGGCTTTGTTGGCAGCATGGCAGCACCAGCACATCCTGACATGTGTCCAAGGTGGAAGCAGGGGCGGATTGGCACATATTTTCCCACCGGGACAATTTTGCTTTTGCCAGGCCACCCTGGTGGGGGCAGCTGGTTAACAGATGTGACTCTTTGAGAGCGTAAAAATGAAACCAAATGGACCCTTGCGGGTCCATTTGGTTTCATTTTTACACCCTCAAGAGTTAAAATATTCATCATGTGAATTAGCCCAACTTAGTCTACACAACTAGAGAATGTAGAAGATTATTGGTCATTTTGATCTGTATGTTCCAGGCGAGCATCTAGCACATTCTAGTGCATTTTGGAAGTGCCACTAGTGCATTTTGGATCTTGTCCAGGCCACTAGGTGGCGCAGGCCACTGGGAAAACTCCCTGTACTCCAGATGGCCAATCCGCCCCTGGGTGGAAGGACCACAGGAAACACCGGAATGTTCCACCACATCTACCAAATGTATACATGCAATTGTTGGGTATTATACAGTATATATATATATCTCTCTCAGGAATTACTGATTACTGAAATGTTTCACGCCTTCATTCACCTCTTCAATAAAGTGCATGCTAACCCCTCATAATAGTTACAGTTTAAGTGTTGAGTGTTTTTGTATTTATTTAATTTTAAATTATTTACATTTTTTATTTTCACTTTATTTGATGTATCCTTGATTCTTTTTTTGTATGTTCTGCATAATACATTTGTATCAACCCATATGGAAAACACTTTATATGCAAACTCTTGAAAGTGGCATACAATCCTTATATGAGAGAATAAAGTTAAGTGAAACATACTGTATATATAGATAGTTTTGTGATTTAGAATTATATATGACATTAAAAAAATAAATCCGTAGTATTTTTGGTGGGAAACATAAAAATTAAATTTTAAGAATTATACTACACTTTTTACACCTTAGAAGATCCATACAAATTTTCATGGCGTGGCGTATATGAAAGGTGTTGCTTTCAAGAGTTTGCATATAAAGTTTTTTTTTCCTAAATAATCAAGATGTTTGTGTTTTTTTAATCAAACGGAATCAAATCAAAAGGAAAAAGATGAAGATAACTACTGTAGTGTATCATGTAGAGGCTACTTAACAACAGAAACAAAACGCATGATCTCTTGGCTAACCACACAGAGGCATATAAACACACATAAGTTCAGAAGCCTATATTTTGGGAATTATTTTCTCCACATAATAATACCAATTGGTATTGTACCTTTCTTTGAGGCAGATTCTGAGATATGGAGTCATAAACGCCACAAAAAGTCAAGAAAGTAGCAGGACCTTATGTGCCTGGAACACACCTGTGACTGAGTGGCAGGTTCACATAGTGTAGCTACTCTTGGGGGCCCCTAGCGCACCAGACTGGTACTCAGGGGTGGACTGACAGTCTGGCATACAGGGCATTTTCCCGGTGGGCCGACCCCCCCCCGGGGGCCGTTAATGTCGTGTTTTTAATTAAAAAAAAAAATCTGCACAAAACCGGCCCACGAATCAGTGCTGGCGGCCTCTGTCCTCTTCAAATGAGACTGCCTATTGCAGGGTTTTTATAGTTAACTAAAACTAACTAACTAATTTTAGTTAGCCCGAGCCCCAGAGCCCCTTATGTCTTAAATTCTCATGGGGGCTCAAGCCCCGGAGCCCCCACAAAGATTCAGAGGGCCGCTCTGAGGGCCGCTCTGAGACAAAATGCCCGGTACGTTTTGAGCTCCCAGTCCACCCCTGCTGGTACTACACAATGAATTTCAAATCACTTACCCTATAAGTTGAAATTCAAAACAGTGAACAAAACCACATTTCATTGTGCCACATTTTCACTCGTTTTGCATGTGTTACTCATTCCAGAAATATCCAAGCCATACCTTGTCGTAAAGGTGACTAATCGACAATTACAACAATATAAGATACAATACCAATTAGTAACAATAAACCAAATACTTCCCAAAATTACGTTTCCAACTTATGTGGTCCAGTTACCAAGGCAGCCTTTCCTAAATGATATTTTATTATAAATTTTGCTTTCTAATTACAGTGTGTAGCTGCAGGGAAGGCTACAGCAGAGAGCCTCAGGTGAGATTCAAACCCACGTAAGGACTTAAGACTCAGTACTCTGTGAATCACCAGGGATCCCTCAATTCCCAAAACAACTAATTGTATTAACTAAACTTTTTTTTCTGAGGGGTAGGTGTAAACACAAACACTAAATGCCATTGACAATGAAAGGACTTGCCCTAATCGGACTGATCAAGCGTCTGATCTACTATAATACTATACACTGTACATGCAAGTCGGAACTTGATCACCCCGGTGATCAGGTGATCCAGCCGAGAGACCTGAAACTAGGGTGACCAGATCCAAACTGTTCATTTGAGGGACAGAAGTGTTGCCTGTGTGGGACAAGTGGAGTGGGGAAACGGGACAAAATGTAAATTATCACCATCTTGATGTCAATATTCCAAAAGGATTCCATTCCAGGATTCCATTTCACATACAGCAAAAACAGCTGCAAAAACAGCTGCTGCAAAAACAGCTGCAAAAACAGCTAAAATCAAAAATAGCTGATCTACAATCTCAAAACGCGTCGCACTGCGACGCGTTTTGAGATTGTAGATCAGCTATTTTTGATGCGACAGTATGCGATGTGGCCTCTCTAGAGTGAGCGTGGAAATATAGTGGTACCATGGGGGAATGCTTAAAAAAACACAGCAAGAAATGATACAACAGAAATCCAACTATTAGGGCACTACAAATTATTAGGGGCATTTTGAACACTGATGTCTGTCAGTCACAATGTGGGACAGAGTCTCAATTTGTGGGACGCTTGAAAAATCTTGAAAATGAGGGACTGTCCCACGCAAAGAGGGACATCTGGTCACCCTACCTGAAACCTGATGACCTTGAGATACATCACTGAGTGAGGATACGTCCCAGGTGCATCCATGCGGCGTATTGGTTATGCCTATGTTATGCCTATAAGTTATGCCTAATAACATAATTTTCAATTGCAACTTTTAGATTTTGAAGCATAGATTTCATAAACAATGCACCGTTAACCGCGCACGCACACACACACACACGCGCGCACACGCGCATACACGCACACACGCGCACACGCGCACACACACACACACACACACACACACACACACACACACACACACACACACACACACACACACACACACACACACACACACACACACACACACACACACACACACACACACACACTAAGGATTGGTGATTGGTGGATGGATGGATGGATGGATGGATGGATGGAGGATGGATGGGATGGATGGATGGATGGATGGATGGATGGATGGATGGATGGATGGATGGATGGATGGATGGATGGTAGGATGGATGGATTGGATGGATGGATGGATGGATGGATGGATGGATGGATGGATGGATGGATGGATGGATGGATGGATGGATGGTTGGATGGATGGATGGATGGATGGATGGATGGATGGATGGATGGATGGATGAAAAAGGAAGGAGGGATTAACAAAAAGACAAGACACAGACACACAGGCCCATAAATGTAGCCAAAAATATCAATAAGTCATCCTTTCATCCATGTGATTCCGGCTGCCCGGACCCGAGCTGTGAAAAGGGACATCTGACCACTTTTAAGCAAAGTGTCGTCTCAAATTGAATCAAGAACATGACTCCTATTAGGGCCCTGTTTTGAAAGGACTCCTTTCTTCAGGCTTCCAGGACATTCCTGCGTATTAAGAGGCCAATGAGTGTCCCTCTGTTTCCCCTGTGGGACGGAGATGACCTCAGCCTGGGAGGTCAGTCCTGTTAGATATACCTGCAGTACTCAGTACTGGAGTCAATGGAGATATTAGACACTGTGGGCCCTATTTTGATTGTAGTATCTATCAGGTCTTAAAGGGGTATTCCACTTTCAAAAATGTTTTGGGTCATTTTATGGTGTACTCAGTCTCATGTGAACACACCAGACAGTTTATGTCTGGCGTGTTAATGTTACTCCATTCAGTATTTCGATATTTGATGTTCATTTTAGAGTATTCGCCTCCTTCCTAACAAACCCATTATAACTTAAAACTCCATTTTAACCATGACAGATTAGCCGTGGAATTTCATTTGCAGTTTTCATTTATTTTTGAAATATTGTTTCATTAATTTGGGTAGGCATAGGAGCCTGCTACATTCTCCAAAACAATATTTTAAAAATAAATGAAAACTGTAATCTGTCAAATCTGTCATGATTAAAATGGAGTTTTAAGTTATAATGGGTTTGTATAGGAAGGAGGCGGATACACTAAAATGAACATCAAATATCTAAATACTGAATGGAGTAACTTATAAACTGTCTGGTGTGTTCACATGAGAGTCGACCATAAAATGACCAAAGTTTTGTTTTTGTTTTTTGTTTTTTTTTTTTTTTTTTAGTGGAATATCCCTTTAAGTCTAAGTCAGGGCTTTTCAATAGGTGGTCCGGGGACAACCAGTGGTCCTTGAGAAGATTCCAGGTGGTCCCCAGGCTAAATGATGGAAAGTTGGTTAACCAGATGTAACTCTTGAGAATGTAAAAATAAAACCAAATGGACCCGCTAGGGTCCATTTGGTTCACATTTGTGCACTCTCTGTCTGTGCATTTGTTTGTTTGAAGAAGCTGAACAGAATTCTTAAGACACAAAATGCAAGTCGAACATGGAACTAGATGCACGTTTTATCAATCTTCGGGTGAAAGGCCCCTTGTTCCCACAAATGCAGACGAGTCAAACGCACAACATTTGCGTTTGAAATGTGGTGGACGTAAATAATAGGGATGTCCCGATGCCATTTTTCATTTCCGATCCGATCCCGATACCACAAATTTTTGTGTTAACCGATACCGATACCAAATACTGATACCAGAGAAGAATATATACAGTATAATAACATACAAAAGAAAAAAATACCTTTATATGAAGTCACCAACAGGGAATAACATACTCCTCTCTCAAATGTGCACTTGGAAAACTCCAAAGCAAACTCCACATGACCCAGCATTTTACTTAACTGCCATAGTGTCAACCCCTTACCCCTGTGTCTGATAACTGGTTAAACAGGCATATTTGCCAATATGTGACCCGATAATGACAAATAAGGGCCAATACTGATACTTTTCCGATGCCCATACAGTATTTGCCAATACCGATATGAATAAAAAAAAAAGGGGGCCAAAAGAGCCAATCTGATACTTTTGTATCGGGACATCCCTAGTAAAAAAAAAAAAAAAAAAAAAAGTAAATATACTTTCCATGAACTAAGCTTGAATTATTCTTGCATTAGGCGCTAATCCCATCCCAGGATGGGATTTCATCCCATCCTGACTGAGAACAGAAAAACAGTATAGTATTGCAATATCGAGGTATATGATGAAATACCCCCCCCCGGCAAATGCCTAGTCTGCCTAATGGCAAAAAACGCCCCAGTCGAGCACATTCATGTCAGTGGCCTGTTAATTAAAGTGTTGTGATGTGGGTAAACGTTTCTGTTAAACCAAAGCAAGCAGTACACAGTCCATGGAAACACCAAGGCTCCAGAATCCCCCTGTCAGAGCCTTTGATAAACACAGAGCCCCCTCAGTGACATCAGCCAAGGTCTTTATGTGGAAAGTAACACATGTAAGATGAGATGAGACCACTTTTCTCCTTCTTTCATTCCTTCCAAATAAATGATGCATGCAGAAGATCTGTCAGCATGTTATGAGTATCAGCAACACAATTAACCCTTTCTGTAATGAACACGTTTTGGTGTTCAGAGCATTATGTTACACTTTAGCTATTGAAACATATCAGATCTACAAGCTCTACAAGCTTTTGCAGTTTTAAAAAAGATATTTTTTTTAAAAACTGCAAAAGTTTCTGACTAGTTTGTAGTTTCTGGTTCTGATGAGTTTCTGACAGATTCTAGTTTCTCTGAAAAAACTATGCTGCTGTGTCAGTGATGTTCAACATATTTCATGACAAGAATCCCAAGAATTATCTATACTAGGACCTTACCCGTTGTGAATATATAAACAAAAAATAATGTACAGTGTAAATATATGAGCAACAAATAATGTACAGTGTAAAGTGAATTAGCAGATCATAACAGTGTGGGTGATTAATAGATTATACCAATCATGTAAGTAGGCTATGTAATTGTAATTGCTTTAATGTGTAGTTGTGGGTAGGCTATAGGCTACTTTAGGGCAGGGGTTTTCAACCTTTTTGACTCCAGGGACCACCATTTATTCAGCATTTGAGCCACGGACCACCATTTGAGAACATTTTAGCCCCACAGACCCCAAAACTAAAGATTTATTTTTGCTTTTCCCACTTCTATTTGTAGATTTTGGGCTAATCAATAATATATTAATGTAGACTTGTCAAAATACATCATGATGATTAACCAAACACCTGGAACCCTCTAACCACATGAAACCAACTATTTTCCCCCCTTTAAAACTTTGTCAATTACCCCCCCCCCCCCCCCCCCCCAACAAACACACCCCCACAACACACCCCACACACACCACCCACACACACACACACACACACCCAACACAGGGACCCCGGAACCAATATATGTTAAACCCCCCCCCCCCCGGACCCACCCCCAGAAGTATACCCCCCCCCCTGCCCCCCCGTTAAAGTTGTAGCAAAAACTCCCCCCCCCCCCCCCCCCCCCCCCACCCCCTAAAAAGCAGCCCCACAGACCCCACGCCGCGACACAAACAACACACACACCACACACACACACACACACACACACACACACCCGCAACACACACACACACAACACACACACAGAGACAGGGCAGTGTCGCACGCTGTGTGCTTGTGTTTTCAGGGACACCAAACGGAAGAGTGTGTAAGGGGTCCTGGATCTGTACATGAAGTGGATGTCTTTCTGTCTGTCGGGTGTCTGTCGCTCCCTTCGCGTAGACATGGCCGCATACCTGGCTGCTCCTCCAACACAAAGTAGCTCGAACTCCGAGGCGAGTTAGTCAAAAGTATATTCAGTGTGGATGAAGCGGGTGAATTAACTTCCAGCCCGCAGCTTAGCAGCAGCATATGGATGCTGTTGCTGTGCCGTGCGTTAATTCGAAGTGCATTTAAAAACGCGTTCTGTTTTAAAGATACTGTGATGATGATGAAGTGACATGGATAATTGGATATCCATTATGCGCTATGAAAACACTCTGGAATCTTAATACAGTAAGTGCACAAAATAAAAAGTAACCAAATGGGCGTGTAATCATCTACACTAGTATTTCATTACATTATTGTATACCATCAAACTTACATACTGTGGAAATTAAAAAATGTCCACAAAGTACATTTTAATGATTTATTTTAGGGTGTTTGAAAGCATCCTCGGATAATTATAATAATACGGATAATTATGTATAACTTTGCAACAAAAAAAAATACAACCATTTGCGACCGCGACGGCTGTCACGGCGGTTTTATAACCATTTTGCATAGCAGTCGCAACAGCTTTGCATAACGGCCGCGACAGCTTGCATAACGGCCGAGGGTTAAAGTTAAGGTTAGGCATAGGTTTTACTGAGATTATGTTTATGGTAGGGTTAGTATAGGGAAAACGGCGACTGTGATGCAAAATAGTTGTGCAAAACGTCGCTACTGCCGTCATGGACGCAAGTGGATTTTGCTGTCTTATATTTTTGTAAAAATGAAAATCTTAAAGGGGAATTACACCCATTTTCGTTATTCTATACTCTCTCAGAAAAGAAGAAGTGTCTAAAGAAATCCATTAACATGGTGAAAATACATCTTGATGATGTCATCAAGATGTTTCACCATGTTAGTGGTTTTCTTCAGACCTCCATTTCTTGGGAACACAGAATGGGGGGAACTTTTTATCATGTCCACACAGCACCTCTAGGGTATACTAATGACAATTAAAATGTTGAAAATGGGTGCCAGTGATCCAAGCAGGAACACTTGGATCAATGATTGATCGTTACGATGAACATGTGTCAGATGGGTGGGCCGCGAACACATTCCTATAGCAGGCCAAGACCCAGAAAAAGGTTAAAGAAGCACTGCTCTAACACAGCATTTTGCATTTGAGCCACGGACCACTATTTGATGACATTTTAGCCCCACAGACCCCAAAACTATAGATTTATTTTACTTCTGTCCACAATTCCATGCAGGCTGGATCTGGGAAACAAAACAATCAAACATACATATCCAAATGACCATTAATCTTCTACATTCTCTAGTTGTGTAGACTTGGGATAATTCAGATGGTGAATATCTTAACTCTTGAAAGTGAAACCAAATGGGCCTTAAAGAGTTACATCTGATTAACCAACTTTGCATAATTTCGCCTTGAGGGACCACCTGGAATCCTCTCAGGGACCTCCGGTGGTCCCCGGACCACCTGTTGAAAACCCTGGCCTGCTCTATAAAACGTTCAGATCATGAGATACACAATCGCTGCTGGAACGCATGGACTCACCCACGACTAAGAGGAAAATACACTGCAAACTTTTAGCAGACATTTTGCACCGCAAAACGATTCCACAAACATCAAGCATATTCTGGGTAGGTTGTAAGTCATTCTGTCTACATGCATCTACAGAGCATTCCCAGACGGATCAAAGATGCTCGTCTGGCCTTGCAGTCTGATTTGATAAATTAAAGACAGCTTTTTCATATTTGGGACGTTTCTTATAGTCTGATTTATAGAGCAAATTTACAGTGTATATAACGTGTAATATTCCTTGTGTGTTGGCATTAATGGCCAAATAGAATTGTATTAGTGTTTCTGTAACAAGAGAGACGTTGTTATATATAAGCCATTTTAGATACAGCCAAATGCCCTTGCATTCCCGGCACACACGCGCGCACACACACCCACACCCTCGGGCGCACACACAACCCACCCACACTCTCTGTGTGCCATATTTTCCGCGCTATAGGCCGCACAGGATTATAAGGCGCACCTTCAATGTATGGCCTATTTTAGAACTGTTTTCATATATAAGGCGCACCGTATTATAAGGCGCATAGAATAGAAAATACTGCAGTCAACATAGAATAGAAGTTACTGCAGTCAAACGATCCATGGATAAGGCGCACTGGATTATAATATAAGGCACACTGTTGTTTTTGAAAAAATAAATAAATAAAGGCTTTTAAAGGCGAATTCCACCTGCTTAATATTTTTTCTGAGAGCGTACAAATGCAACCAAATGAACCCTAACGGGTTTGAGTTTCTTAATAGATTGGATGATTGCACTCTCCACACAATTTTTACCCCCAGTGTTAGTGGATAGAAGAATTAGAAGCACCTCCTTCACACTTTTAAAATATTTATAAAAACTGAAACTAAGGGTATTTTGGGCATAATTTCAGTTCGTTTTAGTTAGTTTTCTGAACCCACAGTACAGTTATTTTAGTTTGGTTATCGTTTTTTGCATCCATTTTTAGTTTTTATTAGTTTCAGTTAGTTTTCGGTTTTTAGTTATAACCAGTGTTGCCAGTAACGTGTTACTTATTAACGCGTTACTGTAGTCTACTGTAGTCTACCTTTTTCAGTAACGAGTAGTCTAACGCAACTACTATTTCAAAACCAGTAGTCAGACTACAGTTACTTATTTAATATTAGATGCGTTACTTTTTCGCATTTCACTCTGTAGAATCCATGAGTTCGAGGCGGCGTTCGATTGGAACATGCAGGCCCTTTTTTTAGGTGACATTCTCGCTCCACGTGTTGATATGTGTAGCAAACATTCTACTCCTCAGATCTCTGTTTCGCGGGCCGCGGCACGAGAGAGGGAAGTTAGCTGCAATGTTAGTGTGCTACTATGAAGGAAGAGTGGTTCGCGTTTAGCAGTTGGAAGTACAACCACTATTTTGATTTTATTTCAGTTAATGATGGTAACATGCACGCTCTGCCTGGCGAGAAAGTACTGTAAACTTTCAAAAATACCACGTCTAACCTAAAGAATCTTGGTGCTAGTCCTATATGCCGCAACTTCCGCAAGTAACTAAAAGTAATCTAACTTAGTTACTTTCCAAATCAAGTAGTCAGTAACGTAACTACCGATAAGTTACTTTTCCAAGCAGTAGTCAGTAGTCAGTAGTCAGTAGTCGGATTACTGTTTCAAAGTAACTGTGGCAACACTGGTTATAACTATATAACCCTGATCCTGACATATGTGCATGCATGTGGCCACCAGCGGCCATGACCTCTGCTCTCCCAGGGGTCATGGCGCTGTGGGTCTTCTCCTGATGTCCGGCGGCCTGGGGGTCAGAGGTCACGGCGCTGACAGCGGGCACCTTGCTGCGAGAGTTCTGTCCACCCATCAAAATAAACAGGGGAGGGTTGAGGGTTAGGAGAGCGCCCCCCCCCCCCCCCCCCCCCCCCCGGTCCGTATGTCTGTCCGTCCATTTGTCCGTCCGTCCGTCCGTCTGTCCAGCCTCGACCCAATCTCGCCCCCCCAATTGGGGGGGAAGGGAATGGGGGAATGGAATTTAACTGAAAATGGTATGCTTTATTGATATGATGATATTTACATTGGAATGAATGAGCCCCGGCTGGAAAGTGTCCTGGGGTGGACAAGAGGGGCAGGGCTTAGCTACAGGTCCATTGGACTTAGTTAGTAGCAGTAGTGGTGTTTCAAATCATTTTAATTAGAAGCACTTTAATTTGAAATATCTTTGAAATTTGGGTTGTTTTGCATGCCATCATGTTTGGTGGGGGCAGTCTGGGCATTTAGGGGGGCATCCCCCCCCCCCCCCCCCCCCCCATCCGGCCCTGATCTCACAGATAAAACACATGCAGCCCAGGGGCGGATCAACATTCCCATGGGGGGGGGGGGGGGGGGGGGAGAAAATGGTATGGGTGTGGCTTGTTACAGGACTTTTATCAGGCAACACCGAACAGACACCCAGCATGCATAAAGCTAAAGGTCTGACTCAGAGAGTTTTCAGTTTTCAATGATGAAATGCTGTTTGTTTGGTGAGTGGTGACACAACTGTAGTTTAGTAGCAGTAGTTTCAAATAAGCACTTTAATTTCAAATGTCTTTGGTTGTTTTGCATGACATCATGTTTGGTGGGGCAGTCAGGGCATTTAGGGGGGCATTGCCCCCCCCCCCCCCCCCCGCCCATGCCTAGATCCGCCCCTGCTGCAGCCTCGTCTAATCTAAATACTAGCAGGAGGTCAAAGGTCAGGCTGGGAGATCACAGGATGGTTTTCATCCCAGAAACATTACATTGTTCCAGGAGAATGTGCAGCAGCAGTGGTGGGACCTGGAAGAGCTGCTCAGAGGTTTGGTTTTACTCAGCAGGGGTTGGCACTAAGGTCTCCGAGGCACTTGCCCATCGGGCAAGTGCAAGTCAGGTTCTACTTGCCCTCAGCTCATGGTCACTTGCCCCCCAAAAATATATTGTAAATTTTGCATTTAAGTTTACTTGCTACTTGGGTGCTTTCCCTGAGAGGGTTCCAGGTGGTTCCCAGCTAAGTTGGTTAACCAGATGTAACTCTTGAGAACGTAAAAATGAAACCAAATGGACCCTTGCGGGTCCATTTGGTTTCATTTTTACACTCTCAAGAGTTAAAATTCATCATCTTAATTAGCCCATAGTGGTCACAGACCACAGGTCACAGAGTCACAATGTATCATCATATCATATCTGTACCAATAAAGTAACGAGTATACTCTGCAAAAATGGGTAATAAGTAATGCATTACTTTGCAAGTAACGCCAAGTTACTTGTTTAAAATGAGCTTGTTGATGCACGTAAAAATAGAACAGATTTACAAGCTATCGACAGGTACTGTAACAACAGAGATGTGCACTAGATTGTAGATCCATTCCACACACTGCATCCTGCGCACAGTTATGTACACTACAAATCGCTTGCTGCTTTATTTTGTATTTTATTCTTTAAATACAAGACCTCTTTTGAAAGCAATTGTGAAAAAGTGTAAAAAGTAAAAGAGACAAATTTCGAAATCCGGTTTTGTTAGTTGCAGGTCTGTTTTGTGGTTCAAGGTTAAAATGTTCCCATTGTTTCTATCAAAATCTGACATTTACAATGTCAGATTTTTTTGGCATTGTTTTCAGGGGCAGTTTGTGGGATTGGAGACTATTTATTCCAATAAATTAGATTCAGTTCTAAAAAGAGCTCGCTAAACAGATTATGTTGTACATCTCTAATTTTTCAAAGCTGGGGGTTGAGCAGTGTTGGGCAGTAACTAATTTTAGATTACATATTACTGTAATATTATTACTTTTGCTCCAGAAAGTAAAGTAACGTGATTACTCTGCAAAAATAGGTAATAAGTAATACATTACTTTGCGATTAATGCCAAGTTACTTGTTTAAAATGAGCTTATTGTTGCATGCAAAAATAGAACAGATTTACAAGCTATCGACAGGTACTGTAACAACAGAGATGTGCAGTAGATTGTAGATCCAGTCCACACACTGCATCCTGCGCACAGTTATGTACACTACAAATCACTTGCTGCTTTATTTTGTATTTTATTTTTAAATACAAGACCTCAACTGTCTTTGAAAACAATTGTGAAAAAGTTTAAAAAGCCAAAGAGACAGATTTTGTTGGCTTTGTTTTTAGGTGCAGTTTGTGGGATTGGAGACTATTATTATTCCAATAAATTGGATTCAGTTCTAAAAAGAGCTCGCTAAACAGATTATGTTGTACATCTCTATTTTTTCAAAGGCGGTGTTGAGAACTTGGGAAAGTAATAACGTAATATGTAATATATTACTCTTTGATTCCAGTAATAAGTAAAGTAATGATATTACTCTGTCTAAGGGTAACAAGTAAAGTAAAGAAGTTACTTTCCGAAGTAATATTGACCAACACTGGGGTTGAGAACTTGGGAAAGTAATAACGTAATATGAAAAATATTGCTCTTCGATTCCAGTAATAAGTAAAGTAATGATATTACTTGGTCTAAGGGGTAACGTGTAAAGTAAAGAAGTTACTTTCCTAAGTAATATTGACCAACAAGGCCAATCAGACAATGTGTGAGAAGTATATTGTGTACATTTTTTTTTTTAAGAGTACAGATACATAAAAGTCACACTTAATACTTCTTCAAACAGCTTGATTGCTTATTAAACAATAAACAGCTGTAAACATCCTTGGAGCACCAGGGATGACCGAGCGACTGACCCACCGACCGACCGGGAGAGAATGGATGCTCCAGGGATGCACAACTCGGCCTGCTACGGCTATAAATAGTGCTGTCAAGTCATTCTGATTTGTACCTAATTTTCTTTGCAAGTGCTTCCATATGGTAGTCATATGCAGGAGAGATGGGGGGTGTAAAGGAAGGAGGAGTACAGTAGAGAAGAGACCATGCACTTCTCTCTCCTCCCTAACATTCCACACTTTCTGCAACCACAGCAGCAGTGGTTGAAAAGGTAAGTCAGAAACTCAACACAGTGTTGGCTGCGAACTGCCAAAATCCAAAACGCACTATAGTAGTGGCACTTCCAAAATGCACTAGTAGTGGCACTTCCAAAATGCACTACAATGCGCTAGAGCTGTGGTTTTTTCAACCATTTTCATACCAGGGCCCACTGTTTATTCTGCATTCTAGCCACGGGGAGGACCACCGTTTGATGTTGAGTTTAGTCTCTCTGACTAATTCACGAGAAATAACTGGCAAAACGTTGGTCAAAACAGCAATCCTTCTACATTTTCTAAATGTGTAGATTCTTGAAAATTAGGTAATTTACATGTTTAAATCTAATTCAAACCAAAATTTAAAACCAAAATGAAACCAAAAAAATGAAAAGGAAACCAAAATTTAAACCAAAATGAAACCAAAAAATCTACAGTATAAGAGTCCATTTGGTTACCAGTGGTCCTTTCTAGGAAGGAAGGAGGACTTTATCAAAGGAGGAAAAATGGTGAAAGACTACGGTTTCATCTCTGGCGCCTGTCAACCAATTTCGCCCCAACTCACCAGCAAAAAAACTAGATTTTCCGCCAGGAGTTTTTCCACTAATTTTGGCACAAGTGGGGGGTCTGGAAAAAAGCTAAATATAGCGACAAATGCGCAAGTTGGCAACACTGACTCGACCTCGGGAATATGTTGATCACATGTACTGTATATATACATTAAATCTGCCAAACACGTTCGCTGTACAACCACCAAATGATCAAAAGAGACACCCTCATCATGTGAAGATATATAATTATTTTGTCATCCGTTGTTTCCTGGTAGTTTGGTTAACTTTCAAAATGAATTGAGACACACTGAGCCCAGTAAAACCATGTGCACTTTAAGTGTTGATAGCTGGGAATTCTTAGGCCATCTCTGTTTAATATACTAAACTGACATGCTAAATCAATCAGTCACTGGTTAGGCTGTGATCCATAAGTGTCAGCTTTCGTTTCTTGCATTTGCTTTTTCAATCAGAGAAGAAGAACTGATGATTTTATAAACTATAGATATTTGGGTCAAAAGAAAGTAAAAAAAAAGGGAAAAACCCACAGGAGCCGAGATTTCATACTTTATATTTTTGATTTGCATGGTGAGATGCAAAGATATTATACTGCCAAGACAGAATTGCGTGTCTTGAGCCAGCAGCAATCTTGAAAATATCCTGCTCAAAGTGCCTAGAGTACAAAATGTGTCCTGATTCTAAAGTCAAGACATTAGTCTTCATCTGCTGTCCCTGACTCAGAATAACAAATGAAGACATCACATACGTACAGTAGTACATTACTTCGTGCAAGTCATTGTGTTTTAGGATCCCTGCAAACTTCCACTTCTGCGTCTTCCAGAATGCACTCCAAGTAAGCTATAGCCCATACCTGAGCATTATGCGGCCCGGGGCCAAATGCGGCCCTTTGGCTGACTCTGACCGGCCCGTGAAAGGGTACTGTGGTTTTGAACCAGTGGTCCGTGGACCACCAGTAGTTCTTGAGAGAATTCCAGTTAAATATAGAAAGTTGGTTAACCAGATGTAACTCTTTGAGAGCGTAAAAATGAAACCAAATGGACCCACAAGGTCCATTTGGTTTCATTTTTACGCAATCAAGAGTTAAAATGGTTTCATTTTCACACTCTCAAGAGTTAAAATATTCATCTGAATTAGCCAGAGAATGTAAAAGAATGGTCATTTTTTATCTATGTTTGCCTGTGTTTTGTTTGTGAAATCCAGCCTGGAATTGTGGACAAAAGCAAAAGAAATCTTTAGTTCTGGGTCTGTGGGGCTAAAATGTCATCAAATGGTGGTCCGTGGCTCAAATACTGAATAAATTGAGGGCCCTGGTGTCAAAATGGTTGGTCTTACTCTTACTTTTATCTTGAAATTAAATGAGTATTACGTAGACTTTAGTTCAGCCTTTACTCTTGGCCCTCCACAATAGCCTACAGTATTTTATGTATCTCATTCGGCCCCTTGGGAAAAATAATTGCCCACCACTGCTATAGCCTGTTAGTATAATTTATACATTTGTGTAAAGGAAAAAGAGAAGAAGCCAAGTCCAAGTTACATTGTGAAAGACAGTACGGTGCGCTGCTGCAGCAGCATTCAGCGATCGATATTTGCAAAGAAAGGGAGGCAGTGGCTGTGAACGGAGTCAACAAATTGCTGGACATTAAAGTGTAATTTATTCAGAATACTGGCCTGGCCATCTCAATTGCCGCCTGCTGCAACCCATTTGCACAACAAGTCTGTGAGAAGTAGCAGGAGTTTGTGATGATGCTTCGCCCCTTTGTTGGTCTCCTAATCTTCTGAGAGAAGTGCATTATATATAAATCTCGTCAGGTTTCTGCTGCTATAAACTAGTGAATCAATTCATGCACTGGGTTGTATTACTCACAGTTCACACGAATACACACATCATTTTCTCTCCAAAAAACATTCGACCCAACAGTGATGTAGTTTATGTACATGAAAAGGAATGAGGAATGATGTTTTTACCAAGTCATAAGCATGCCCCTAAACAGGGGCGGATGTAAACATAACCAATTGGGGGGGGGGGGGGGGCAGGAGAAAATGGTATGGGGCGGCTTCATCGCCCGTGGCGTGAAGCGACACGGGCGATGAAGCCACCCCATACCATTTTTGTTTACAGGACTTTTATTAGGCAATTAAGCATCAATAATAACATCAGTTGTTGTTGAAGTTGCAACAGACACGCAGCATGCATAAAGCTAAAGGTCTGACTCAGAGAGTTTTCTGTTTTCAATGATGAAATGCTGTTGGTTTAGTGGTGACACAGCTGTAGTTAGTTAGTTAGCAGTAGTAGTGTTTCAAATCATTTTAAATATCAGCACTTTAATTTGAAATATCTTGGGTTATTTTGCATCATGCCATCATGTTTGGTGGGGCAGTCTGGGCATTTAGGGGGGCATTGTTGCCCATGCCTATAGATCCGCCCCTGCCTCTAAATGTCAGCATTTTGTTCTGGAAAACAGTAGCCCTGTCTGAAAGACTGCCATCACTTTCACCACGAGGGAGTCTGCAGGCACGGTGCTCAACTGTCATTGGGTGCAATTCTCAATCGCTGTGGTGTAGCCAGGTATGGTGTAAGTCTTGTCATTGGCTGCATGGCAGCAAATCAGGTCTGGGGCCTTGGGGTAGGCCGAAAGCCTATACCACCAGCCCTGGGCCTGAGCTTACCAAATAATTACCCAGAATAATTAAAACCTGCAAGTCAAAAGTTCCAGAAATCACCTGACCCCCCAATCAAAAATGTTACTGTACTCCCCTGAGCTCTTGATGACTGATTTTAATTATTATGGATCATTATTTGGTAGGCCCAGGCCAGGCCTGGTGGTATATGCTTTTGGGCCTACTTCAAGGACCCATACCGGATTTGCTGCTATGCAGCCAATGAGCACGGCCCCAAACCTGATTTGCTGCCATGCAGCCAATGAGAGGACTTACACCATACCTGCTACACCACAGCAATCGAGAATACCAGCCATTATCCTATGAGGAACCAGTGTTGCCAACTGCCAAAATCCAAAATGCACTAGTGGCACTTCCAAAATGCACTAGAATGCGCTAGAGCAGTGGTTTTTCAACCATTTTCATACCAGGGCCCACTATGTATTCTGCATTTTAGCCACGGAGGACCACCACCGTTTGATGTTGAGTTTAGTCTCTCGGACTAATTTAGGAGAAATAACTGGAAAAATGTTGGCCAAAATAGCAATTCTTCTACATTTTCTAAATATGTAGATTCTCTAAAATTAGGTAATTCAGATGTTTAAATATAATTTAACTCTTGAGAGCGTAAAATGAAACCAAATGGACCCGTGTGGGTCCATTTGGTTTCATTTTACGCTCTCAAGAGTTACAGCTCTATGAGGGTCCATTTGGTTACCAATGGTCCTTTCTAGGAAGGAAGGAGAACTGTATCATAGGAGGAAAATGGTGAAAACAAGGGTTTTAACTCTGGCGCCTGTCAAGCCAATTTCGCTCCAACTCACCAGGAAAAAGCAATAGATTTTCCACCAGGAGTTTCTCCCACTAATTTTGGCGCTAGGGAGGCCTGAAAAAGAGCTAAATATAGCGACAAATGTGCCAAGTTGGCAACACTGTGAGGAACCCTGTGAGGACGTATTTGTGGTCGTTGGTTCCAACCATGGTTAAAAGACCACCCTAACAGCCCTCTGACCCCACAGAAACCAGAAATGGCTGCTTTCTCAAAGCTAAATTATAAGTATAGCGGCTGCATACTAGGCACGAGGGGTTTGCCAAACATGCAAATCATTAGTTATTTAAATACCAGTGGGGTGATTGGTGATTGCTAAATGGGCAAGTTTATGATTAATGGTGGTCTTTATTTTGTCTCTGACATCCTAATGAGCACCTTGGTGAGTGGTGTAGTCTTTATTTTTTCTGGAGGAGGCAGACATTCTGCACTGCACTGAAGCATTCAGAAACAACTGCAGGGTTAAGAGCTCCCACTAAGACCAGTGTTGTTACTGCCAACACGATGTGTGTGTGCATCAACAGCCAGAATGGATAACAAGACACATACATACAGTCACGCAGGGGGACAGCGCCCCTCTCCCCACTTCTCACATCTAAAATATTCTGGGGCAAAAGTAGGCCTATGTTTTTGTCTTGTCTCAATCTTTCTCAATATGCTATACTGTTTTAGGTGCACGCAAAATGCACATGCAGTGTGTGTGCACGTGACCTAAAGAGGAATTCCACTCATTTTCAATATTTTACTATTCCAGGCATTAACATACCTTAACCGTTCCCCCATTCTGTGTTTCCTAGAAATGGAGGTCTGAAAAAATTATTAGCATGGTGAAATACAACCATCAAGATGTGTTTCACTATGTTAATGCGTTTCCTTTTAGAACCCTTGAAAATGAGTGGAATTCCACTATTAAGAGGTGTCCCCCACTTCTAAAAGTCCCACTAAACACTCCATACAGTATACAGCACATAATGTCAAACTCAAGGTCCATGGGCCAAATCAGTCCCGCAAATGAGTTATCTTCGGCCCGTGGGATGATATTTACTATCAGAACTGGCCCTCTGGTAATTGCACCCAGATGCAATATACATCTGAATGCATCCAGTTTTCATCTTGCTATTAAGGTTAATGGAGTAGACACAACGGAAGGCGGTGCTAATGTAAGATGGGGGGGGGGGGGGGTTGTGTGGGGTGAGGTAGCGTTTTAGCCAATCAGAGCACAGCAGCAGTCTCCAGAAGTTTCATCAAGAGCCAATAGAGTGGAGGTGAGGTGGAGTTAGATTCTGTTTTTAAACCAATCTGTTTACAAACACAGTGTTTGTACACACTAAAGTTACCTCTACTATCTTTAAATGGATCGCTGGCTAATGAGACAAAGACGCCTTAAAATGCTGTACTCGATACTTTATTTCTTTCATAAATAGAGAATCTTTCACGCAATAGGAGGTGCTCCTGTCGCAGGAGGAGGATGTCACATGAGCATGTGGCATTCTGTATATTCTATAGAATTAGACCATACAAGGACCGTGACATCATCATCCTGCGACAGGAGCAGTTCCTGTTGAGTGAAATATTCTCTATTTATGAAAGAAATAAGGCGCCAATGGTGTTTTTATTTGTTTATTTTAGTTGTATAAGTGAAGTATAATGTTTTAAGCAATGTTTGTCTTATTAGACAGGGATCCTTTTAAAGACAGGGTATCATGCTAATATCAACTTTTTCTCATTTTAACTATGACAAAGTTGTGATAACATTCGAAAATGCAAACATATGGCTATATAAAGCCGTTTCAATGCTGTTTCCAGTCGGAGGACACTCTTCTGAAAAACCCCTCCCACCAGCTCGGAAAAGCCCGACCCAAAACAGCGCGTCACCAGTAGAACACGCTGACGTCACACCTCTAGGAACACATAGGAACACATGTTAAAAACTCCTCGGAATTCCATTATTTTAGCGTCATGTTAATGAAGTAAATAAAAATCTTTTTTGGTTAGCATGACCAGGGACCGCTATACTATGCACTCGAGATTTTTTGTAAATAATCCGCCAGCCGATTTTGCATAATCTACTGGGGAAACACGGCTGTGCACGGCTCGCATTTCTACACAGGCTTGGGGGGCGTGTCTTTCTTGAGTCACTGTATCCTCCAGGCTGGTTCCAGCGGGCCACACTCGCTAGCCTGCCCATGAAGAGATTACCTCTCTTGGGCAGGCTAGTGAGTTTACTCTGTGTCGGTATGGGGGGGAAATAGACAGAGTTGCGATATTGAGGGGGCAGAAAATAGTCTGGTTACGTGGTTCATGTACTTGCGCGAGCCCATAGACTCTAATGTATGTAGTAACTTCTTGGCTGTTTGTTTGATAGCCTAGCCACCTAGCAGTGGCACCGGCTTAGCGGCTACTGCTACTGCTAGTTCGGGCTGTGATGGCGGCGGCTGCATCCTCTCCCGAGCCCCCGCTCGCTCTAGCCCTATCGTGTGCATCGAATGCCGCATGCATAGTTACGACCCCCACTACTTTTGGAACGATGGTCTGTGTAACAAATGCAATGCGATCTCTGTGCTAACGGAGAGGTAGCCCCGTTCGTGACACTCTCATCTCGCTGGCGATGCTGACTACAGCTACGAGGAGCTGTAGTCAGCATCGCCAGCGAGATGAGAGTGTCACGAACGGGGCTAACGGAGAGGGCTGATCGAGCTGGAGGCTCTGGTTAAAAGTGCTAGCAGTGGTGCGGCTAGCTCGCCCACCGCTCGCACCCGGACACAGGGACGCCACCGTGGGGACACCGTGGGGACCCCGATCAGCCGCGGTCGCGGCTGATCGGGGTCCCCACGAATCAGATCGTGACGGCGGCTGGGTGACTGTTACTGGAAGGAAGCATAGTCCATACGTAATTTTCTCTGCCCCCTGCCAAACATGATCAACAATGACATGTATAGCCGTATGAGTCAATTCAACCGCTGGTTGTCTAGGTGGTGTCCAGATAACAACGTGGGCTTTATAAATCATTGGCAAAGCTTTGAGGGGAAAATTGGTCTGATAGGGAGAGACGGCATACATCCAACTTGGGACGGTGCGAGGCTCATCTCTAGAAACATGGACAAATCTATAAACAAAGACAAATCTATAAATAAAGCATGACAACCCAGAGTTGAGACCAGAAAGCAGGGTTGCGGTCCTACACTCTACCCTGTGCTTCCTCTAGTGCAGCTCCCATCTCGGAGCGGAGGGACGGAGCAGAGTGGGAGCTAGAAGAACATTAGTCTCTATAAAAGTATTATTGTCGCACCTCGATCGCAACGTGTGTGTGCGTATGCACCAACGCACATGTGATCTTGAAGATCATGACAACTAAGCAGCTGATCGCTGCCAAATATAATTTAATTGTATTGTATTTGGGTAGGCTATCCTACTACTATGCTATGCTATGCTACTGTGGATAACTTTAGCCGGAAGCTCAGCTGCACAACCTGCTCGCAGAAGTTGGCCGAGCGTACCACTGTATACGTCACGCAATGGCGCGGTTCGGCTCTTTCCCGAATGCAACTGCTTTTCAGGGAAGCAGGGGGGGGCGCTCAACTTCTTTCTTCAACTCTGCCTATATATTGTATTTTTTCTGAAACGACTTTTTTTTCTGGACATCTTTAGGGGGTCATTGATAGATATGCGTCATTAGTTTTTAAAGGAAATATCCGTGATTACCTACTCTTTAAGGGACATTCATGATTTTTGAAGGAAAATTACTCGTGCTCGACTTGTACCAGTTGTTCTAGTTTGGCCCGCTGGGTATTCGAGTTTGGACATCCCTGGTATACGGTTATATGGGTTTACCTTTTTTTTTTTTTTTCGTAATTCATGGTGGTCCCACACTAGCTCACCAGCCAGCCAATATAATACCCACTGAGATGCTGACGCCGAACTGCTGAAATTACTATTTTCAGTTTGATCGGTAATTCCTTCAAGTTGTTATCTAATATACAGACTCTGCAGGAGGGGTGGGGGGTAGAGCCTTAAACAAGGCACGGGTTTGATGAACCCCCCCCCCACCCCAACCCCCCATGCAGCCAGCCCCTTACCACACTCCCCCTGTGTGGAGCTCATCATGCCGACTGGGTGTGCTCTGAATTTGATGAAGTGGGATAATTCTCCCAACTGATCATATCACTAAAGGAGGCATCCCCACCCCAGATCAGTACCAGACTCTCTCTCCAGGGGTAGAGTCACATATGGGACGCATTTTTCCAAATCCTAATAACTTTCATCTGCAGATTGTGTGTTTGTTGAGAGGAGGGGGGGTGGGGGGGGGGGGGGGGGGGGGGGGGGGGCTGGGGATCAGTTGGGTGGGTTTCCTTAATCACGGGGCATCAATTTGAGAAGTTGTAAGGTTTGTTGGGGGGTTTAGCCTGACAATTGAGGCAGACTACACGGATCCATAACTATTAGACATTATTACTTAGATGATTTTATAAGTACAGCGATCTAACCTTGGAGCTATTGGTTGATAATTGTTTAGTCTCATTGTGATTTATTTTTGTCTCATGAATATATGGAGGATCACTCAATTCATACAGATCTGCAAAAAAAACTGTAACATACATATTGTGTAGATTCATCTGATAATCAAAGTACAGATCTGTCAGTATTAGTTATAATTTAACTATTGAGAGCATGAGGGTCCATTTGGTTTCTTTTAACGTCTCAAGAGAGTTACAGATTTTATAAGGGGTACATCTAGCTGGGGACCACCTGGAATCCTCTCAGGGACCACTGGTGGTCCCGGGCACCTGTTGAAAAACCTGGTATAGTAAGCTGCCTACAAATATACAATAAAACCCAATGGTAGTGAAAGTGCTTTTGAGGCGGACTGGTAGAAAACACAACATGAATCAAAAATTATGACAGCGCATATCACATGCATCACGTGTGTTTGTTGCATGCTTGATGTGCGTGCACGCATGCGGAAAGTCAAAAATATTTCATGTAATTCGATAATGAATGAGTGACTATTTCTGTGTGAATTCGCTGAATGCATATTATGCGACAACATCTGGAAATAAACTTGTGTGCTTATGATCCAGGAATGCTGTGCTACACGGGGAGTTTACCTGTTCCATCTTTAAACCCCAGGTGCCTGACATAAGGTGCCAGATGTTTAAAGGGCCTCCACAGGAAGTCCAGCAGATGTTTCACTGACATCAGGCAGAATGGCATTATGCACCTTTTACTGTGGAGGAGACGCTGTTGGGCAATATTACTATAACAGAGTAATATATTACTTATTACTAGGGTTGTCCTGATCACATTTTATTTGCTATTTGCTACCGATCCGATCCTGATCATTTGAGTATCTGCCAACGCCGATATTTCCCGTTCGATCCGATCACTTTTTTTTGCTCCCGATACAATCCCAATCATTCCCGATATTTTTTCTGGATCACATACATTTTGCAAATGCATTAAGGAAAAAAAGGACTAAAACTCAATTAAATTGTCCCAAGTAAAAGATCTTATATGAAGTCCACCAAATAACAGAATGATATAGCAGACTAGAATAGCACTCCTCAGTCAATTGTGCACTTGGGCAACTCCAAAGCAAATCCCACAACATTTATTTACCTGCCATAGTGTTAACCCCTTACCCCTGTGTCTGATCACTGGTTATACTGGTATATTTACCAATACCGAATGGTCTTATGATAACAAATTAGGGCCAATACTGAATACTTTTCTGGTACCGATACAGTATTTGCCGATACCGATATGAACCGATATGACAAAAAAGGGCCGATCCCATACTTTCCCCAATACCGATACAGATACAGTATCGGAACATCCCTACTTTTACGCTTTAAAGAGTAATAATATTACATTACTTATTACTTGACATCAAGAGTAATATGCAATATATTGCAAATTACTTTTATATTACTTGTGCACCACCCCACCCGCAAAAAAATGTTAAGTACAGCAACACAATGTTTTAGTCAGAAGAAGAGTCTCCCACTTTGAAAATCTTGTAATTTTATATCATTTTACTTTATGTTTCAATGTCGCAACTCTGATAGGAGATGTTGTTGTACGTCTGAGTGTAATAATAATGAGTTTTTTGCTCACATTTTTACTTGTTACAGAGAAAAGTAATACTATTAGGTAGGTATTAGTTACTAGGTACTCGTTAGTTACACCCATCTCTGAGTGAAGATGTCCATAACACTATGCACAAACTGAGGGTGCATATGGGGCAGACAGGGGCAGATGTAACATTTCCCAATTGGGGGAGGGGGGCAGGAGATAATGGTATGGGGGCAGCTTCATCGCCCGTGACGCTTCGCGCCACGGGCGCTGAAGCCGCACCCGTACCATTTTCAGTTACAGGACTTTTATTGGGCAAGTAAAGCATCAATAATAACATCAGTTGTTGTTGAAGTTGCAACAGACACGCAGCATGCATAAAGCTAAAGGTCTGACTCAGAGAGTCTTCTGTTTTCAATGATGAAGCGCTGTTGGTTTAGTGGTGAGACGATTGTAGCTAGTTAGGAGCAGTAGTAGTGTTTCAAACACTTTTAAATATAATCACTGAAATATCTCGGGTTGTTTTGCATGCCATCATGTTTGGTGGGGCAGTCTGGGCATTTAGGGGGGCATTGCCCCCCTAAATGCCCATGCCTAGATCCGCCCCTGAGCAGGAACAGGGGGTGTTTTTGGTCTCTCTAGTTCTCATCAGTCTGCCCCCTTAAATTAAATTCAAGATAACTCCAACCACGGTTTTTCTTTTCTTTTTTCCCTTTTTTTCCAACTTTACCCCTTTTTTCTCCATTTTAATTTGATCAGAAAATCTGCTGACGCAGTTTGTCCACCAGTCATGTGAAAGCAATTTTCGGCAGCACATAATATGCATGACAGTTCCTCATACAGTTATACCACCGGCCGGGGCTCATCCTCACCAAGAAGTGTCTGCACCCACCCACGAACACTGCACTCAAATGCATGCACGCCACATACTGAACATACACACACACACATAAACACAGGTCCACTATTTGCCCCACCATAAGCTTATATTAGAATGGGCTGTGAGATGTTGTTCAAATTCACCTATTTGCATCGCTCCATAATGCATTTTTTTTTGCTATATACTGTATGCTCTCCCCACCATGTCAATAGTGTGTTGACACTCACACTTTCATTTTTGGTTCAGAATTAGTGTTGGTTCAGCCCTACACACTATTAGAGGGAAGAGGGGAATATATATATATGCGCTTTTTGGAGCGACGGGTGATTAAAGGCCATTAAAGGTAATGAAACTGCTGGAGACGGCTGTGATTGGCTAAAACGCTGCCTCACCCACCCCACACAACCCACCTCCTCCTCCTCTCACATTAGCACCGCCTTCCCTGAGCCCGACGAATGTTTTGTTTTTCATGATTTGTTGACAACAACAACAAAGTTCTGGACCGTCTGCAGGACAAAGCAAGTGTCTGTCAGCAGGGAAACAGCTGCAGCATCAAAGTAGAAGCAACGTAGAGGGGAAAAGGCAAAAATATAGATCTAAAAGTTGCCTCCATTACCTTTGAGTAACAACTGGACCACTTTTTTTGGAAATACAGTATATAAACTGCAAATCATTCAGAAAGCATTCTGGGGTGGAATTCTGCGTTAAAGGGGGACTCCACTCATTTTCAACATTTTAATATATCATTAATATACCTTAGAGATGTTGTGTGGATATGATAAAAAAAAAAGTTCCCGCAATTCTGTATTTCCTAAAAAGGGAGGTCTGAAAAAATCATTAACATGGTGAAATACATCTGATGACATCATCAAGATGTATTTCACCATGTTAATGATTTTTCTTTCAGACCCCTTTTTTCCTGAGAGGGTACAAATGGAACCAAATTTCAGATTTGTAGATTTTTATTGAAGGGACAGCCCTTGAGATGCAGCATCTCGTTTTTGAGGGGGACCCTACACAGGACAGAGGAAGCATACAGTGGTTTGTGTGGTGTCAACGTGTTTGGTGGAGCAGTCTGGGCATTTAGGGGGGCAGTGCCCCCCTATGCCCATGCCTAGATCCGCCCTGCATGTTTGTACTGCGTCACGCAATCAGAAACCAAAGAAAGACGATCATGGTGGCAAACCCATCTCTGGGCACTGTGGTAAAAGGAGGACAATGCAAGACACACACACCACACACACACACACACACACACACACACAACACACACACACAACACACACTCCCACACACACACCACACCACACACACACAACACACACACACACACACACACACACACACAACACACACACACACACACCACACACACACACACACACACACACACACACACACAACTGATTAGCATCTGTTAAACACATGCCATCAGCATCTCAGCAGTAAAAGGCAATCAAAATTATAACCAAATCACTATTCCTCACAGGGGCAGATCTAGGCATGGGCATGGGGGGGGCAATGCCCCCTAAATGCCCAGTCTGCCC
>CM076966.1:49554948-49602716 GCA_039105355.1 Benthosema pterotum | reverse complement strand
TTATTGATAGCAGCAAATACTGCATTGATACCATAAAAGTATCAGTATTGGCTCTATATTTGTCATCATCAGACATTCTGTATGGGTAAATATACCAGTATAACAGTGATCCGAAACAGTGGTAAGGGTTTGACACTATGGCAGGTTAAATAAATGGTGTGGAATTTGCTTTGGAGTTGCCCAAGTCCACATTTGAGTGAGTCTGCTATTTCTAGTCTGCTAAATAATTCTGCTATTTGTTGGACTTCATATAAGATCTTTTCTTGGGATAATTTAATTGAGTCTTAGTCCTTTTTTTCTTGATGCATTTGCAAAATGTATCTGATCGGGAATAATGATCGGGATTGTATCAGGAGCAAAAAAAGGGATTGGCAAATATCGGGATCGGCAGATACTCAAATGATCGGGATCGGAACAGGAGCAAAAAAAATGTGATCGGGGCAACCCTAGTCTTAACTTTTCACCGGCCTCCTTCCCGCCAGCCTCTTCTGGCTCGGACTCCCCAGACCAGGCGCTGGAAGCAGAGGAAATAGTCAAGCAGCTGGACATGGAGCAGGTGGCGGAGACGCCCACCAGCACGGCCATCATCCCTGCACAGGAGCTGTGCAGCAGCGCCACCCCCACCACCAACCTGTACTCCAGCGTGGCCAGGTCCCCACGCTGCGCGCCCAACACATCCCTGAGGTTCCACCTGCCGTGGAAGAGGCAGAGCTGGAGCCCCACGCCGACCTCCCACCCCTCACAGGTAGCTACGCTTTCACTATTAGGGACTTTAGAATCTAGTGCCAGAAACTAGAATCTAGTCCGGACAAAATGGGTTAGTTTCTGGCACTAGATTCTAGTCTCTGGCACTAGTTCTAGTTTCCGGCACTAGCTTCTAGCTTTTGACACCAGATTCTAGTTTCTGACACTAGATTCTATTTTTTTTTTTCTTCTGAAAAATCTATTTTCCTGTGTCAGTGAAGCTCAACATATGTCATGCCAAGGACCCCTAGATTTATCTATATTTGGTTGTGGACCCCCGTGTTTCTGTAGGGATCCCCAGAAGCAAAGACTTGAGTTAAAAATGTTTGCTGCTGAAATAATATAGCCTATTCAAAGATTTGTGCCACATTCACGATTTTTCAAAAATAGCAGACCAACAACCTCATAGCGCACCACTCGGCGCGCTATAAGCTTGTAGTTTGGTTAACAAACCAAGTATTTGAATTCAATGCTAAATCTCCAATATTTCATGTACAGCCGCTCCTCCACTTCAGAGGGGGAGGGGGAGGGGGGGATTTGCATCCAAATATAGATGATTCCAGGAAACTAGAGTCTGGGGTCGGTACAAAATTGGACAACAGTAACAGTATTTCTCCAAACTATTTACACTCTTCTCTCAAACGTTCAGCTCCAGGCTCCAGTCCTGAGACAGCCTATGTGGATGCTTCTCCAAACACAGCACCAGCAGAGGTCACCTATGAGGAGGACTGGGAGGTCTTTGACCCGTGAGTACAAAGTGCATCCATACACGCATAATGCATTGGAGATAAAAACCATAGATGCACCAGTAGGAACAGCGGGAAGCAAATGCTTTTTGTGTTGGGAATGCCCCAAGTATGTGACGCACTCAGACATTTCTGCCTGGCAGAAATGTGGCTCACTGTGCTGGCAATAAGAAAGAATAGATACCTCATTGGATCGACACGTCTCCAGTGAAGACAGAATGTCGAGCACAAGTCCTCGACATTCTTTGTAACGGTCATGAAGACATGCAATACAAGACAAACGCATGAATGCACAAACATACATTTCTGCCTGCCTTGCGTAGTGATCTTGTTCACTGCACTTGCAACGACAATACAACATACAGAGCAGAGGGGATTACTAACAGAAAACAACAGTTTTCGCAGCTTTCTTATTTAGAGGTGCTGAAGGCGTGCTGCGTCATCGACCTGCGCAGTGACGTCACCGCCCCGGTTTCCAGTAGTTTTCCTCATTCTCATAGAATTAGAAGAAAATAGAAGACTATTTTGCGGCGAACAAAGCCAACTCAGGCAAATCATGATGACACACAATATCATCATATCATATATCTAATTAGCAAGAAGTAAAAAACGGCAGGATATAACACGTTTTGTTTCGTTTTTCATCTTAGAAATTATTTGATCGTCCCAAAAGATTGTGTGCCACCATCATAATTTGTCACGATCCGAGTTGGCTTTGTCCACGTTGTAATCGTCTTTATATGAATTATTTTCGGGACCGGGGCGGTGACGTCACTGCGCAGGTCTATAGCGCTGCGTCGCTAGTGACATCAATCATGCGACTCCATGTGTCTGGCTGTCACTCAAGTGACTACTGGTGCAGCTTTTCCTGGACTGCCATTACATGTGCAGAAGCTCGACAATGTTCCAGTCACTTTTTGTTTCGTTTTTTTTTGTTCTTACAAATTATTTGATTGTCCGGAAACATTGTGTGTGTTGTCATGATTTGTCACAGCCCGAGTTGGCTTTTTCCGTGGCATAATCGTCTTTCTATAGATCACTTTCGAAAAGTATATGAATGAAATGAATGGGGAAATCATTTCTGGAGCAGGGCGACGTCACAATGGGGCGGGACTGCTCGGCTCTATAGGAGATGACAAACTGGAAAATGCCTGTCCTTTGCAGATGCGCTCGCCAACAGTCCTTGTCGCATGTGATTTAGATTGACTGTACTGTATTTGAATGCTCAATTTTATATTGTACAACCGTGGTTTTCAGCCTTTTTGATACCAGGGCCCACCATTTATTTTCCGAATTTCAGACACGGACCACCATTTGATGACAAATAGCCCCAAAGACCTAAAACTAAAGAATCCTTTTGGTTTTGTTCACAATTCCAGGCTGGATTTTGCAAACAAAACGGTGTCGACTTCTTAATTACATAGTGCTAATTCCGACGGATGAATATTTTAACTCTTGAGAGCGTGAAAATGAAACCAAATGGACCCGCAAGGGTCCATTTGGTTTCATTTTTTACATTATCAAGAGTTACACCTGGTTAACCACATTTCCATCATTTAGCCTGGGGACCACCTGGAACCCTCAAGGACCACTGGTGGTCCCCGGACCACCTGTTGAAAACCACTGTTGTACAACGTGTCCGTCTCCAAGAGTTTGGTAAATTGTGTTAGTAACAGTTCTAAACACAATAAATGTGTTTTTTTGACTTGTAGGTATTTTTTCATCAAGCACGTCCCTCCACTGACAGAGGAGCAGCTTACCCGTAAGCCTGCCTTGCCACTGAAGACACGTAGCACGCCTGAGTTCTCTCTGGTCCTAGACCTGGTCAGTGCATACGCACACACAACACACTCAGAACATTGCTGCCACTGCTGTTGTAGTTGTAAGGCTGTTTAATCATTTTTAATCACAGCTTAAAAAATAATTTAATCATGATTAATCACCATTCGAACTACCCTATTGGCCTGAATATAAGACTATGTGTTTTTTCCCAATGGAAATATCATAAAATAGGGAGTCGTCTTATATTCGGGGCTATACTATTTGACATCCAATGTTCTTTTTCTGTAAATCATTCTTGAAAAATGAGGATCGTCTTATATCTGGGTCATCTTATATTCGGGACAATACGGTATGTACAAAATATGCCATGTTTTCCTGTGCAAGATTTTAAATATTTATCAAAATAGGTGATCTACAATCCCCCCCAATGTTTGTAGATTCCGCCAGCTATACTGTATGGATCTAGTTACACGGAGACGCACAGCTATGTCTCCGTAAAACCGTGCTCTACCCATTTTTTTGGAAATATAAAATGCTCAGTGGGTTGACCCAGTGTGCATTGTGTTTTTTTTTTAATCAGATTAATCAACAATGATAATTTAATGCCATTATCTCGTTATTTTCAACAGCCTTAATTATTGTTTTTATTTTTCCCATTGCAAGAATTTGTTACTAAAAAATATACCATATTAATGTACTTTTTCCCCCTTCCTTTCCCAGGATGAGACATTGGTCCACTGCAGTTTAAATGAGCTGGAGGATGCAGCACTTACCTTCCCCGTCCTTTTTCAGGATGTCATTTACCAGGTAAATTCATTGGTCCCCATATAGTCCCCTCGCTGTTGTAGTGTTTGGTGTGGCCACTAGAGGGAGCTGCATGGACATTTAAAACATGTTCAAGCCCACAAAGGGCCTGATAACCTGGACAGGGCTACTACTCTCATTGTCATGGACAAAGCTGCCTTATTAAAGCTATTGCACGCCTGACAGAGTTCTACAAACACGAGAAGCGGTGGACCGTGTGCACCATGCACGAGAGGGATTTGATTAGATGAACAAATTGATGTGGTGTTTTGTGCAAGGTGATGCCTGTCTATTAGAGATCGACATGATCCCAAGTTAAGACCTGGAAAGTCTTTTTCATAAGCCGTATGAGAAGGATTGAAACATGGCAGTATCACGTATCCTGTCAATTGCATTATGGTTGGTTGAACCAAATATGACGGATATCATTGTCTACCGTCTCCCTCAGGTCTACGTGCGATTGAGGCCGTTCTTCAGAGAGTTCTTGGAGCGCATGTCTCAGATCTACGAGGTAAAAACATCAGTTGACTATTATTGCCCTTAAAGGGGAACTCCACCCATTTTCAACATTTGAATATATCATTAATATACCTTAGAGATGTTGTGTGGACATCATAAAAAAGTTCCCCCAATTCTGTATTTCCTGAAAATGGAGGTCTGGAAAAAAATCATTAACATGGTGGAATACATCTGACATCATCAAGATGTATTTCACCATGTTAATGATTTTATTTCAGACCCATTTTGTCCTGAGAGGGTACAAATGTGAACCAAATGGACCGGGAACCAAATGGACCCTAGCGGGTCCATTTGGTTCCCATTTGTACCCTCTCAGGAAAATTTTGAAAATGAGTGGAAATCCCCTTTAAGTAATGATTGTGCTCATAGACTATAATGGCCCATGAGTTATTGTGCTCATTCAGAGATTTATTGACAAAATATTTCATCTTCACATCTTTCTGTCTACTAGATCATCCTCTTCACAGCCTCTAAAAAGGTGTATGCAGACAAAACTCCTCAACATCTTAGACCCTAAGAAACAGCTAGTAAGGTAAGGTCCATCCTTAGTTTTGTCACATTGGTTGGGATTCAACCAATGTCCCAATCTCAAAACACTCAAACACCTTCCCTTGATTTGAATAAATACATTTTGGTTTGCAGTAATCCAGAACTGCCTTATTTTTCCTACTGTAAAGTAGGCTCTGTGTATTTGTCTGTAGCAAGATGACTGTTGTTTTTTTTGTTTTGTTTTTTTTACTTTTGTTTTTTTACTTTTTCTGCTTTTTTCCCTGCTTTTTTCGAAATTGAGGCTCCGATTGAGGTTGTTGAACAGAATGTCACTGAGAGTTCATTAAAAGAAATCTTTGCTATGTTGTGACTATTAACACTTCTTGTTGACAGATTGGCAGCATAGTAATGGCTCATCTTTTCTTCTGGTTATTTTTTGTGCTTTTCAGAATAATAATAATAAAAAATCAAACACCACACACAGGCATGTGTGTGGTGTAATGGCTGCTTCTATTAATCTCAAAGGACTTAAAAATCCCACACCGGTGCTGTCAGATGCTGTTCACGCATTGCACATCGCTCTGAAACGCGGATGTTCTATTTCCAAGTGTTGTTGCGCGGTGAAGGTGTTTTTTTTTTTTTTTTATTGTATCTTATCTTTTATACAAATTAACCAGCATCGGGTCCTGATGTTGTTGTCGACGGGCGGCACTTGACGCGCGACGATACTGTGTCACTACGCAGAGCACGCATGCGTGTGTGTGTGTGTGGTGTGTGGGGGGGGGGGGGGGGGGGGGGGGGCGGTTGGGGACATTTGGACTGAATCGTGGCAAAAGGGAATAAAGGGGAATAAACCTACTGTAAAAGCAGTACCGTCAACACGTTCCCAGTGTTGACAGCCCTCTGCCGCCGAGGTGTCAGTGTTGTGGTTTTGTTTAATAATTGATGATTGTCCGCCGGACCCGGTCATTGATTGATTTTTTTTCTTTTCTTCCACGTCCAACTGTAACTGTAGACACAGGTTATTCCGTGAGCATTGTGTCTGCGTCCAAGGAAATTACATCAAGGACCTCAACATCTTAGGCAGAGACCTCTCCAAGACCATCATCATTGATAATTCACCACAAGCCTTTGCATATCAGGTGAACATGATATTACCGACCAAACAATTGATGTTGTGAAGGTAGTTGATGTTGGAAAGGAGTCGACTACGATACTGTAGTTGACTCCAGATTTTAGATGCCCTTAAAACCTTAAATACTTTTAAGCATTTTCTTTACACTACCGATATACAATATTTTTCATAGCAAAATGTGCTATTACAAACCATGATTTAGGATTATTTGACGTCACAAGGCCTCCTATATTTAGCTATTAGTGTAGCTTTCTACATGGACAATTTCATGTCATGATGCCTAAGCAAAAGGACAAGTTACATTATAGTGGTGTAAATTAGTAAAGAAAAGCGGACTCTGTGACGACAAATACTGCTGTAACATTATTCTTCTCCAGGACTGAGATATTGCAGTATGGACTGTAGTAAACATTAAATGGCCTATGTAACATAATTATTTGAAACATGAATACAGATGCCGATAACCTAATTTCAAAGTAAAATATCGTATCTGTTGGATGCCTAATTCAATTCTTGAAATAATACTTCTCTGTTAGATGTCAGACTTTGTGTAAATGAAGTGGATGCGGAAACACTTGACGCTTCACTGTTTTGTGTCCCAACAGCTTTCCAATGGGATTCCTATAGAGAGCTGGTTCATGGACAAGAATGACAATGAGCTGCTGAAGCTGGTTCCTTTCTTGGAGAAGTTGGTTGAGATGGTAAGAGATAGTTTTCCATGAGGAAATAATTACACTGCATTTCAGTGAGATAACTCACAAAAAAGATTTAACCAATATGTATTTGACCAACATTTATTATAGAATCAGAATACGTGTCCATATAATAGTTTAAATTGGTATTCGGCTCTGCTAGATTACCTTCCTGCTCGGCACAATAAAACACCATCACTTAAACATTAAGAGTAGGGGGATGGATGTACAAATAAGTGGGTGACAGAAATAACAGAGCCCACCGGTGGCGCTGGGTTGGTGGGAGCAAATATCGCATAACAACCAGGAACCATAATGCAGAAGCAAGCATACTAGACACAGTTGCTGACGGCGTGAGCACAAGATGGTGAGAAACAAGCTGACTCACGCTGTCATGTGACATCTTTTTTGACAGGTCGTCAACGGGACTTCACGCTTGTGTGCAGCTTGCTTTTTGCACTGGGGCAAGTGGCTTCCTGTAAGCTGGCCTAGTTCACAATGCAAGCTGCGCACAAGTTGTGAAGTCTCTGTTTGACGGCCAGTCGAAAAGAGACACGACGGACAAGAGGGTGGGGCTTAGCTAAAGGTCCATTAGGCTGCATAGAAATGCAGCATATTGACCCCTTCGTTATGTGCACCAGAGCACAGCATGCAACCTACTCGACAATATGATTGATTGAACTAAATTCAATGCAAGCTATGACTCATTACATTATATATATATTTTTCACACCATCAAATGTTTCCATTTGTCTCCTGCTTGACTTTTCAGAATGAGGACGTGCGCCCGCATGTTTCGAGAGCGATTCCGGCTTGCACGATCTGTGTGCCCCCTGATTGATCTGTGTCACAGACTCTGACAGGACAACAGGGAAAAAAAATAGACTGACAACAACGGACGTTTTTTAGGAAAAAAAAAAACAACAACTTGGATTACAAACCCTGACATTGCCATTACAGTTGAAATTTTAGCCTTTTTACGTATCTTTTTTTTTCGTTTTTGTTTTTGTATTGATTTTTTTTCAGCCCAACATTGCTTTAAAAGCGAAACATAAAAAGTTTTTTGAAGCAACATCTGGGTACAATTTTCTAAAATATCCACATTAGGTGAAATCACATTTAAGTGAGGACAAACCCAGGTAAGATTCCTGTTTTTTGACTGACTCTGGAGCTGGCTTCTGTCTCCATGCTAACAATGATAAGAGGTCACGGTGCTTTCTGAAATGGAATTGAACACCGGATAAAAGAGGATCTCCGATCATGACCCAGTCCCAAATTGTACTATCCAACCCCCCTGGTGCTCACTTTGTTGAGATAATGACACTCTTTGGCTACAGACCAATTTCAATAGGAATGACAGGCTTGTCGAAGGAATTGTGTGTCTGTGTAGTACTGTGTTTAAAAAAAAAAACAAAAAAAAACCTACATGGATTTTTTCCATCCCAGATGTTTTTGTCAAACTTTTAAACCTGTAGCCTTTGAAATCTCATTATGCATTTCCTCTGTAGCGGGATTGAGTTGTAGACTTCTTTCTGATGATACTGGTTCCATTTTTGTTTAAACACCCATACTTTATACATTATCCCCCCCCCCTCCCCCAAAAAAAGAATATGTAAATTTCAACTCTGCTTATCGAAGGCCTTTAGCGCAGTAGTAAAATAATTTGGGGTAGGGGGTTTTAACTGGGATATTCCACTGCATATTACTCGGAAAAAGGAGATTGCGTGAATCCAGAACATCCCATATTGTTTTTTCATACAAGTTCGAAAACATTGCTGGCTTCACTGTGGATTAAATATGGCCTCTTAAAGATGAAAAGAATTGGAAATCTTATCGGCAATTTAATATTTTAGAGCTTAGAGGGCATTCTTTTCTCTCTATCTTTTTTTTTAAGTGGTTATGTGTCAAAGTAATCGTGTTTTTTCTATATTGGTTTTTTTGATTTATTTTCGTTGGTAGTCAGTATTGTCTTTACTCCTAATCAAGTATTCTGGCAAAAACTCTGTTTTTTTTTTGTGTCATTTGATGGCTATGTCGGTAGCATTGTAGTATAACTATTGTAGCACACTCTGCCAGTGCGTCACCACAAAGTCTACCCAGGGTAGAAATCTATCTGGCCAGACCTTTTAACCATCCAAAACTGGCACCAGCAAACATACTGTCGAAAAAACGGTCGGCCTCACTACTGTGGTGTACAGCCTGACCAAGGCCCCACTACTTGTCTCAATGTTTTTTGTGTTTTATCAATCAATATTTAAACTCTACGTACTTTTTAAGAGAAGCCTTTATTGCAGTTGAAAGTATTGCATTTGAGAATGGTAAACTATGGCTATACGAATGTGTCTGTCCTATTTCAGTGTGTGGATAAGCCATGCCAAATTGGCATTTTTTTCCCTTCTCTGTTGTTTCAAATTCAAAGATGGATTGAAACGGTAGACAAGGGGAATTCTTTTGGTTATGGCATCCACGTAAGCCCAGTACTTAGAGGTCTAAAAAGCCCAGCCAGCATCTCTGTAATCTCCTGACATGGGTCTAATAACTCAACTCAAGGTAGTTGATGACAAAGAAATATCCAACAAATTTGTGGACATCATGGAGAGCTACTTAAATTCATGTGAGCCCTTTCGCTGTTTTTAGATTGTTATAATGGTTTAAAAAAAAATATATAAATATATATTCATTCTGGGCTGTTTTAATTTTTCATCATATTGAATTGAACTTCTTTGTAGCAAACGTTTTTGAGTGTTCGGGCTTGCTTGGGCTGCCTTGCACTTGCCATACAATTCCTCCGAATTTTTTCGCTGTTGGCATTACTATTACGGGTGTTAAATTATGTGTAAATTTGTTGCGTGTGATAACCCACAATTGTTAGGTAGTCCTAAAACGTAAAAAAAGCTGACTCAAGAAAACACAGCGCAAGCTATTCGAAACTGACAAAATGAGATTGTAATCTGGATGATAACAGTTTACAATAGTGAGTTTAAACGAGTCCAGCGATCAGCCTCAAAAAGCTTAAGCTGAATCTAGGAGTCTGTTATTTAAAACGATGTACAGTATATGTTGCAGTCGTACTGTGAGTCTTGTGAGTCTTGACTCCATGTAGTTGTTGCCCCATGAACAAAAAGGCTAAAATGGAGTTGTGCCCTGTCCGGAAAACTTCCCTGCTTACACACTCATGTTAGTGGTCCACTTGTTCTTTTTTTCTGAAAAACAGAAATGGATTGTATTGCAGGTTAAACTGTTACAGGGCACAATGTTATTGTTCATTCAAACTCAATGTTATGAGTAGACATGTCCAGACTATGAATGTAAATTAAACATGGGGTTAAGTCTTAAAGAATCCTTCATTTCCTTTGTATCTTTTTTCTCCTCCCTGCCTAATTTAACCCATTTTTGGGTGGAACGGGTTCTACTTTAGCTATTGGAAAAACAGCAGTTTGTAGCTCAGCTGTGTTTTTTGAAAAATTGTGAAAATGTGGCTGGCTCATCTGGTCAAAGTGACAGATGTGTTCCCCATAAATAGAAGACATTTGTAGAGTCAGTTCTCGGGTCTCAATGGGTTTATAAAAAAAAAAACTAAAAAAGGAAGATCAGAGCTTCCATCTGCTACATCTACTCTGAGTTTTGATTTGGAGACGAAGGAAAGTGCATGGGAGAGGGAAAAACGTCTTGAGATTACACCATGGTGCTTAGCCCAAAGCCCCAGCCCCCCATACCCCTACCCCCCCCAATATCCCATCCCACCCGCCACACCATCAAAGTACAGTATGCAAACTTCGCTGGCACAGTGTGCTGCGTGTGTATGTGAGAGATATCTGCCTATGCAGTCCATGTTTGGTTCTATTTCAACCCTCCTGACCGCCAGAGGGCGGTGCTTTAAAGAACCACCCCTCTGGCAGTCACTGGGTATTTAATAGAACCGTAGTTACTTACGTAACTTTTCGTTATATCCTCGGTTGGCTTGATTCTCCATGTGATAACATCAATTGAAGGTCTTGTGGGTGGGTGGGGGGAGAGGTATTTGATATTTTTTATCCAGCTCATTTTTATGTGCATTACCATTTTTGTACAATACGTGTTGTACAATACATGCAGCTTCATGTTTAAAAAAAATCCTTAAAGTAAGGAAAAAAAATCTTTTGTATTTTTTATTTCAAAAAGGCATGTCATATCTACTTTTATAAATGTATTAATGAAGATTTAACTTACATCAGATGGAGTGTTTTCTTTTTTTTGTTTTCTTACAAAAGATCTGTATGTATGTATGTTTTAGTTTAGCGCAACGTCACTGAACTGTTAAACTTAGCATGTAGAATACAGCTTGCTTCGTGGGAAAAGTCCTGAATTAAAATTTAATCCATGGCACCTTTTCTGCAGAAAAAAAGAGCAATTGTGTTTTAATTTTTTTCAGTATCCGTTAAAGCCATTTTACTTGCAAAACTTGCTGTTTGTGCTGAATATGTATTTAAAATTGCTTTAAAAGACATTGTTGTATGGCAAACAGGCTATACTATTGTAAAGTGTACATACAGTTAAAAATGAATTTCTGAAACAAAGTTTTAAAGTTAAAAAACCCTCTGCATGCTCTTTGTTTTCATTTCATTCTTGACTGAGACTGAACTATACATTTGATGGTCTGGGTATTAATATGTTCCATGACGGCATAAGAAGATAATAATAGATTATAATAAGGGTACCCAAATGTTATTTGAAAACTGGATGTATTTAAAGTTTTTCAGAAGAGGTTAATGAACAAATAGGCCAATCTTGTTTAAAGAAATGTTTGGTGCGTCGATATCCACTCTGAAAATGCGTTCAGTTAAGTGTTAGTGGGCGGTAACATCGAATGTATTCAGTGTGCCTTATTTACGAACGGCCAAACACTGACCAACCCCTTCTCCAGGGGTAGGCTTGAATGACCACGGACTGACCAACCCCTTCTCTAGGGTAGGCTTGAATGACCAGGCACTAACCAACCCCTTCTCTAGGGGTAGGCTTGAATGACCAGGCACTAACCAACCCCTTCTCTAGGTCTAGGGTTGCTCAGTGCCTGCACTAACCACACTCTGTGCATAGCGGATGGTATTTTCGAACGACCGCACACTGAATACACGAACAGACAAGAGAGCACACCGGGGGAACGGCACGAGTGTGAGGGTGCATTTCCGAATGAGCCCATAATTACAAGGACCCCCAAATGAATGGGCCAGTCAGGCCTATCTTCCACCAGGGCTGAACCGGTTCAATACCGTTTGTTTTTTAGTCAATGAGCCAGACCTCCTTGACAGACATGGAAAAGTTGGGGGACCACAGTACAGTGCTTAGTCGTTAGCCTAGTGTTTCGTTCGAAACCCACACCACGGGTGCGTTGAGTGGATGGGGTCAGTTGGCGGTGACGTCACCGAGCCTTATTTACGAACGAGCAGTTGAATCAACACACTTAACTCAAAAATGGTGAGAATCGCTGCCATAGCCTAGCTTCCTAGCTCACAACAGTTGTAGGCCTGGAGGTCTGGCCCTAGCGCGGGGGTCAGCAACCTGCGGCTCAGAGCCGCATGCGGCTCAAGAACACAGCCCTAGTGGCTCCCTGGCTGTAGCATTATTATATACACACTGGGATGATCACCAACATAATATAAACATTTCAGTCTTAAATCTTTAATCGAGCTTTAATCTGAACCACCCATTTTTAACAGTTTACTATGTCATTAGAGATGTTGTGTGGAGATAATTAAGAAGTTCTCCCCATTCTGTTTCCCAGAAATGGAGGTCTGAAAAAAACATAATTAATATGGTGAAACACAACTTAATGCATCATCAAGTGTGTTTTACACCATGTTAATGATCTTTTCTTTTATGACCTTTTTTCTGAGAGCGTACAAATGGAACCAAATGGACCCGCCAGGGTCCATTTGGTTCACATTTGTACGCTCTCAGAAAAAAAAATGGAAAATGGGTGGAATTCATCTTTAAGGGATTATTAGGCTTACATTTTTTGCGGCTCCAGAGAGATTTTTAATTTAGTTTTTGGCCAAAAATGGCTCTTTCAACATCTTGGGTTGCCGACCCCTGCCCTAGCGGGTCCATTTGGTTCCATTTGTACACTCTCAGAAAAAAGTCATTAACATGGTGAAACACATCTTGATGATGTCATCAAGATGTGTTTTTTCAGGCCTCAATTTCTAGGAAACACAGAAAGGGGGAACTTTTTTTTTTTTACCATGTCCACACAACATCTGTAAGGTGTATTAACAATTTCACTGCTAAGCATCCTGGAAAAAAGGGGTTTGAGCTGTGCTAAGCTCTTTGAGTGATGTCACTAGGGATGTCACTAATTGAAAACAAGGCCAATAAAAAACAAAGTCCTATAGCGACATATACATGCCATATACCGTCTGAAAGAGCACACTCGCTGCTTTCACAAGAAAAAAAAAATACATTTATACCACCTATCGTTCAGGACTTATTGCCATTTGAATGCTATAGAAACATGAGCAGTCTTGTAAAAAATACATTGTATAGAGACATTGACAGACAAATATAATATGAACCAAATGAAGATATTGTACATGCTATACACCGATTGACAGCCCTCTTAGTCCACTTTTAGGGGAAAAAAAATTACATTCATCCCATCTTCTGTTCATCTGTAATTGCCATTTAATTCAACTTGCCTCGTGGGCCAAAACCATATAATGTATGGAATAATAATTGTTCAGTTCTATATATATATGATTATGTTGCCAAAGTCCTATAGCGACATTTACATGCCATATACCGTCTGAAAGAACACACTCACTGCTTTCACAAGAAAAAAAAAAATGCATTCATACCACCTATTGTTCAGGACATATTGCCATTTGAATGCTATAGAGACATGAGCAGTCTTGTAAAAATACATTGTATAGAGACATTGACAGACAAATATATATATGAACCAAATGAAGATATTGTACATGCTATACACCGATTGACAGCCCTATTTGTCCACTTTTAGGGGGGAAAAAATTACATTCATCCCATCTTCCGTTTTCTGTAATTGCCATTTGAATTCAACTTGCGTTGTGGGCCAACACCATATCATTTATGGAATAATATTTTTCAGGTCTATATAATATAATTATGTTGACAGTAATATATAAAAACCATATACCATATGAAAGGGCACACCCTCTGCTCTAATAAGAAAAAGAAAAAAAAATATGCCATCTACATGCCATCTTTATTGAGGTTTTATGTCAGAATCCCTGCAATAGAATAGAATAGCAGAGAAAAGGGATCCGTTGCGCGTGTGCGTGCACGCGCGTGCGTGTGTGTGCGCGTGCGTGCGTGCGTGTGTGTGTTGTGTGTGTGGGGGGGGGGGGTGGGGGGGGCTGTTGTGCTTTCTTTGCAAAGACGTTTAGCTGCTAAACATAGCTAGCATTGAAGACACAGACGTGCGCGCGCGCGCACCACACACACACACACACACACACACACACACACACACACACACACACACACCCACACACACACACAACACCCCAACGAGCCAGATTTGCTAGATCGTTAGGGATCGTAGGCAGAACAGCTGGAGCTGCGCTCCGTCCATGCTCCCTCCGACAGATAGAGAGAGAGAGTAGAGAGAGAAATAGAGAAAGAAAGATGAAATTCCCATGCCAGTATCAACCACACAATATCCAGATGGCCAAAGTAAAACAATCTAATCCAATTGATGGAAAAAAACAAGCAATCGAAGTCCCGGTGCTGTTTTGCTGGGCAACAACAGAGCGCAGTAGTTAGCCTGTGCTACGTCCCCTGACCGGAGCCTTTGTTGCCTGTCTGTTTTTCTTCCTCAAAGCAGGGAAAAAAATGGGTAGGTGGGCGGAGTTTTGGTTGTGACATCGTCAGGGCCTTAAAGCAACAGTATACTACAGAACCAACTTGGATTTATGCGTTCACTTTTGTTTATTATTAATCAAATGCTGGTTTATTGATCATAATGCCGCAAACGGTTATTTACGTTCGCCGCACCCCGCCAAAACGTTCCTCCAAAACGTAAATACATGGATTCAGCAGAGAAATTGTTAATGACATAGTAAAATATCGAAAAAAATGAGTTGAATTGCCCTTTAAGACAATTCCAAAATGAGTGGAATTGCCCTTTAAGACAAATGGACCCTAGCGGGTCCATTTGGTTCCGTTTGTATGCTCTCAGAAAAAAGGAAACTCATTAACATGGTGAACACATCTTGATGATGTCATCAAGATGTATTTCACCATGCTAATGATTTCCATTTCTAGGAAACACAGAATGGGGGAACTTTTTCATCATGTCCACACAACATATCTAAGGTGTATTAATGTAAAATATTGAAAATAAGTGGATGCACACATGCATGCACACTGGCATTTGTAGTAGCATATTGAGAACGATTCTTTGCAATGCCTAATTATCAGTGATGGGCAAGTTACTGGGAAAATGTAGTAACCTACACTACTTGTTACTCTCGAAAAAATGTAGCTAAGCTACACAACAAGCTATCCCTAGTAAATTGTAGCAAGATACACTACAAGCTACATGACAAAAGTAGCTTGATGTAGCTTGCTACATCAACACTAGATATATAAAAATATATATCTCAACTTAATGTACAACTTTCTGAATAATAATCATAATAATAAAATAATATCAATAAATGTGTATTATGTATATTAGAGGGATGTATATTTTAGGTTTCTACCCATTAAAAATGAGCGGAATTTGAAAATGTGTGCGGGAAAATGTAGTAAGCTACAATCCTTGTTACTCAAAATAAGTAGTGTAGCTTTACTACAAGCTACTCGAAAATGTAGTGTAGCTTCACTACAAGCTATTCCCAGAACAAATGTAGTAAGCTACACTACAAGTTACGGGAAAATGTAGTTAAGCTATGTAGCTTAGCTACTTGTAACAAGCTACTGCCCATCACTGCTAATTATATCCTTAAAAGTAAAGGACAAGACAAAAACATGGGCCTACTTTTGCCCCAAAAATATTTTAGATGTTAGAAGTGGGGGGGATGGCGTCCCCCCGCGTCCCCCTTCCACTACACCCCTGGGTCTGTCTGGTCCTTGGTCCAGTCGGGTCCAGACTGTCTCAGGAGAGAGAGGCTCTCCAATTGGGAGTCAGGAATCGGGTTTCAGGCCGGAGGGCTTTGGAAGGAGTTAATCAACACGGCCCGATTAATATTTCAACACTAATGGCTGTGCTTGTTGCGAAATCCGTTCTGCATTTCACAGCCCTCGTTTCGCACCTACTTTTTTTTTCGCCGCTTGCCTTAATTACGCTACTTTAGACCTGGTATAGCGTTGCAGCACCGACACAGGAGGAGTTGAAGTGCCGGTGACGCATTACGCAGCAGATCCTCTGGAGCATGTGAACGGAATCACCCGTAAGTTACTCTAGAGTTGGCAAAGAGGAAGGGAGTGACAACTATCCTGGTAGGATGGTGGTGTGCATCATGGACGGTGGTGGAGGACAGTGATGCTCTGTAGATGCGATCCGTTTGTACACAGCCTGGCTCTGACTGTAGGCTACTCTTGACCACAATGAAAACCTGTAGTATTCTGGTCCCCCTGTTTGTCATTTTTGCGGATAAAGTCGGATAAAGGCAACCAGGAATACATTACTTTTTTTTTTAAGTAGGCTTTTGCCTGCTTTTGCTACCAGACAATGTGGCGTTCAACACCTGCTGCACTCTTCACGGCGTGCATCTTCTTTGGTAAGTAAAACAGGGGTTTTCAACCTTTTTGACACCAGGGACCACCATTTATTCGGGATTTGAGCCACGGACCACCATTTTAGAATTTTATTTTGCTTTTTTCCACAATTCCATGATTTGGGAAACAAAACAAGGAAAACATACATTCCAAAAAATGGCTAATTCACATGATGAATATTTTAACTCTTGAGAGTTACTCCGGTTAACCAACTTAGCTGGGGACCACCTGGAACCCTCTCACGGACCACTGGTGGTCCACGGACCACCTGTTGAAAACCCCTGAAGTAGAATATCATGAAATACCGTACTGTCCCGAATATAAGACGACCCTGGCTCCCATTTTTAACCCCCATTTTTCAAGGCCCATTTTGAAACCAGGGCCCACTACTTTTTCAGCATTTGAGCCACAGACCACTATTTGATGACATTTTAGCCCCAAGACCCCAAAACTAAATATTTATTTTGCTTGTGTCTTCTACATTCCAATCTTCTACATTCTCTAGTTGTGGACTTATTAGACAGATGGTGAATATTTTAACTCTTGAGAGTGTAAACATGAAACCAAATGGACCCGCAAGGGTCCATTTGTGTGTGTGTGTGTGTGTGTGTGTGTGTTGTGTGTGTGTGTGTGTGTGTGTGTGTGTGTGTGTGTGTGTGTGTGTGTGTGTGTGTGTGTGTGTGTGTAATATAGTCCCCAAATATAAAACTACTCAATTTTTTAGGATATTTCCATTGAAAAAAAAAAAAAAAAAAAAAAAAACATTTTCACCGTTTTTATCAAACCTTTCTTTCCAAAGCCTATTCAAGATGTCCAACTCTGAGTTTGGTATGAGGTCATTTTTATGGTTAAAAAAAAAAAAAAAAAAAAAAAAAAAAAGAGTTACAAAAGCTGATAGTATTGATATAGTATGCCTATAACGTTCTCATTGCTTTACAGTGTTTGCAGTAACTTGGCCCTATTGCTTATTAAATAGAAAAATGCATTTCCACGTTTGCATACCGATTTTATCCAAGCAGGACAGTAGGCTAAATTACAAAGATTAAGCAACTGGAAATGTAAGTGATGACAAAGGAAATTAGCATACAAAAACAAAAATTAAGCTGATAAATGGCTGATCTCTATTGCATGGTTGGTTGGAAATGTCACTCACCCATAAGGGAAAATTAATTTTATGATCATTAGGGATCATTAAGGGATTTTAGGGAGAAAACAGAATAGTGATGTCATGTACAGATGTTGTGTGTTAATTAGGCTACTTAGTGAAATGTTGAAAATGGATGGAAAATAACAACAAAAAAGCCTTAGTCAGAACCTATAATTTAATAACACCTAGCCTTTTTTCTGGTAGTTTGCATATTATTCATAAAGGGGAAGTCCATCCATTTTCAACATTTTACTATGTCATTGATGTACCTTCGAGGTGTGGGGTGGACATGATTAAAAAAAAAGTTCCCCCCATTCTGTGTTCCCAAGAAATAGAGGTCTGAAGAAAACCACTAACATGGTGAAACATCTTGATGACATCATCAAGATATTTTTGTTAATGGATTTCTTTAGACGCTTATTTTTTCTGAGAGCGTACAAATGGAACCAAATGAACCCGTTAGGGTTCATTTGGTTGCATTTGCTCTCAGAAAAAAAATGAAAATGGGTGGAATTCCTCTTTAATCAGTTAGGATTCAGGAGAGCAGTTGACCTATATTTTCTTTACCATAAATTTGATTTTCGGATCCAATTTTCTCATCACTTGTGTCATCACTTCTAATTTCACTTGTTTACATATCCTGAGTTCTCTGTTCTGATTCTATAATTGGTACCTGGGTCTAAGGCAGGGGTCGGCAACCCAAGATGTTGAAAGAGCCTTTTTCGACCAAAAAATAAATTCAAAATGTGTCTGGAGCCGCAAAAAATGTAAGCCTAATAAGCCCTTAAAGGGGGATTCCACCCATTTTCATTTTTTTCTGAGAGTGTACGAATGCGAACCAAATGGACCCTGGTGGGTCCTAAAAGAAAAATCATTAACATGGTGAAACACAACTTGATGATGTCATCAAGTTGTGTTTCAACATGTTAATGGTGTTAGTGCTGTCTGACAGTTATCTCGCCAGTTAAAGTAGTAGGCTAGTAGCTAAGCGGAAACTTGATGCGATAGTTCAGATGCAATGCGATAGTTCAGATAGTTCAATCTAATTCTATTAAACTCAAAACATTGCTGCTGTATGGAGAGCTTGAATTATTCTCTTTCTATCTGCAATGTGTTTGTTTCATTAAAAAAAATCCACTGTAGACATGTTGCTATGAGCTAGTTCTCGTCGAGAAATTCCTTCCCTAGATGTTTTTCATTTCTTGACATAAAGTAGTTCATAATGTTCGGATGTGTGTTGTTGACTGTTTTGTTTTCTCTGAAATCCAGCCTGAAATTGTGGATAAAAGGTCTGTGGGGCTAAAATGTCCTCAAATGACGGTCCTCCGTGGCTGAAATTCTGAATAAATGGTATGAAACAGGTTGAAACCCCTGGTTTACAGAGAGCTTTTTTCTCTTTCTATCCACAGGCATTCTAAGTGATGTTAAGCAGGTGTACTCCAAACCCCAAACCATCCATCGACAGAGACCTGATGATGACACTGCCGCCTTAGAGGAAAACATACGAGAGCTCATCATCCAGATTCAGTCTCTATCCAGAAATCCAGAAAGAAATGCAAATCCACAGGCGAGGTCTAGAGCAGGATGGAGGAGCGCCATCAACCCGACATCCAGGAGCTATGTGGATGATAGTCCCTCTCACCGGACCAGTATCTTCTCAATACTGCAAGGCGTCGACTTGAACGCATACTTTGCCGTCCTGAGCAACTTGTACAACGTCTATAAACCGCTTCTGAACCAAGGCTTCCTGGAAAACCTTCCCAATACGATAATTTGCATCTTGTCCGGCAGTGACGACTGCGGGATGGCGGCGGTTCTAACAAAGACCGTGGCTATGGAAATGGCCAAGCCGTTTCTGCAATTTCTGTCGCGTCTGCAATCTCGCACGTGGTGCGGCGGTGGTCCGCCGACCGGCGCGGATGCAGCAGCAGAAGAAGACGAAGGAGAATTAAGCAGCTTCTTCAGATACTACCTGCCGCAATCCACGGTGGTGAACTTCAGAGGGTTCGAAGAAATGGTCGTGACAGCGCTGTCGCAGATCCCGCACAACGAGAACGTGGAGGCCGTTCTGAACAGCTTCGGCGACATGATGGTGACGTCGTTTTCCAAGTACATGCTGACGATGATGCAAAGCCCGGTGGATTACCTGAAAATAGGAATGCAGCTGGGGATTAGAGTTCCTTCGCTTGATCACAGTGAACAATGCAGCCAAGGTATGGTAAACCAAAGGCATTCAAAATGGTTAAACGGCCACTTCACCTCCTTTTGCTACCATATATTATTTTAATGGCGTTTATTTAGGACACAAGGAACGTTTTCTTGCGGTTTTATGTGTATATATATATATGTAGTTTTTTTTGTTTGTTTGTTTTAAATGGATGTTCATGAGGTCAGGAACATCCAGGAAATTGCTTCCTGGACTACAAAGTCACACCTCCAGTGCACTTCCCCTCCTTGTGAAGAGACTACGTGGAGGTGAGACTTTGTAGTCCAGGAAGGAACTTCTATAAAGTACTGCAATGAAAGCCAAGACACCTATGGAGGAGTCCACATTGGTTCATGGGAGGAAACAGAAACGCGCAGTACATTCCAGGAAGTTTGACATTTGCAAACCATGCATGCCATTGGTCTCTTGGATGGTTTGACTTCAACGTTCCTTGGTCTGTACTGCGCATGTCTGTTTCCTCCCATGAACCAATGTAGACTCCCCCATAGGTGTCCTCGCTTCTTGTCCTTATTAGATAGTCATTGAAGTACTGTATAAATAGGACAGGAAGCGAGGACCCCTATGGGGAGTCCACATTGGTTCATGGGAGGAAACAGACATGCTCAGTAGAGACCAGGAAGTTTGACATAGCATGGTTTGTGAGAGCCGCTACAGACTATACTTTGCACAGTCCGTGGTTTTGGCTGAGCTGTGACAAACACTTTAGCCTTGTTCTGGTCTGCAGTCGGGCAGCCTTTTCCTGCAGCCTGCCCACGGTCCAAAATACAGACCGGAACAAGCCGGAAGTGCCCATTGAAACCCATACATAAATGCAGGACGTGACGTCACAGCTCGGTCCAAAACACGGACTGTGAACAAGGCAGTGTGGAGGCACCCTGTGTGTCAAACTTCATGGTCCGTACTGAGCATGTCTGTTTCCTTCCATGAACCACTCCCCTATAGGGCTCCTCACTTCCTGTCCTATTTATACAGTCCTTGGAACTTCCTGGATAAAATATGTAAAAAAATACATTACACACATAAAAACTCCCAGAAAGTGTTCCTTGTGTCCTAAACAGCATTAAAATAAGCCCTTGTTGCAAAAGGGGTGAAGTGGCTGTTTAAAGAGGAACGACCATGAATTTTACATTTTTCAAGATGTTTGGAGTTTTTACCACCCGCAGTCTATTTTTACATCCCAAAAAGTCTCTTAAACAGTCAAAACTACAGTGTATTGACATATCTGTGATTTTCTGTGCGTGTCTGAGTGGTGGCGCATGAATGGCCTCTCTCAGGTTAGTCTTTTCCCATCTAACTTTGCCTGCACCCTTTAACTTATGTTTTCTCTGAATCTGTTTCCTTGTTTATTCCATAGGAGATCTGAAGCAGCTACTTATGTGGTAAGAAGAAGTCTCATTCAATTTTACATCCCATTAAAGATACTTAAAAGGATCCCTGGCTAATAAGACAAATATGGCTTAAAACATTATACTTGCAGATAAAAAACACCTTCAATACTTTATTTCTTTCATAAATAGAGAATCTTTCACTCAATAGGAGGTGCTCCGGTCACAGGATGATGATGTCACATGAGCATGTTCATCCATATATTCCATAGAGCTAGACCACACGTGACATCATCATCCTGCGCCAGGAGAAGTTCCTGTTGAGTGAAATATTCTGTAGTTATGAAAGAAATAAGATGCCATTGGTGTTTTTATTTGTTTATTTTAGTTATATTGGTAAAGTATAATATTTTAAGCGATGTTTATCTTATTAGTCAGGTATCCTTTTAAGAATAACTTAAATCTCTGTGCGCTTATGGTGTGTCATCTTTCCCAATCGATTGCATTTTTTCTTAGGGGAATGAAGCACAACGTGACTTGGGTCTTCGGTGAATCCATCCTGGACATCTTCCTGGCCCAGCCCATGTGCAGCTATCCCGGATCAGAGTGCCGGGGACCACAATACGACGGCGCGTTCCGCTTCGCCGGAGACCTCCACGACAACAACAACAACACAGACATCCTGTTCAGCTGCGACCGCCACAACCTGTCCGTCATCAACGACACGCTGTGCGCCGACGTCATCGCCGCCGCTGCCGCTGCCGGCGGTTCCTCACGGCGGACGAGATCCTCCCCGTACGTGTTGGCCCTGTGCAGGGCTCTGAGCGTCCTCAGCCCCGCGCAGCTCCAGCAGGTGTGGAGCAACGGCTGCCGCGCCATCCAGGCGCTGGTCTCCCCCGTCCTCGGCAGGTCGTCATCGTCGTCGCCTCCTTCGTCCGACTGCGGCGGCGGCGCAGAACTCGACCTTCCTCCTCTGCCCACGGCCGACCTCCCGCCCATCCTCCCTCTCCCCGTGGCCCGCAGGGCTCGCAGGGCAGCGCTCAACCTCAACCTGCTCCTCTGCAACTACGCCAACTGGACGACGGCGACGTCGGCGGGAAGCACGGTGGACGCCGGCATGGTGACGCTCTGCAGCGACAACGACCGCGACGAGTTCGGCCGGCGCGTGTGCAACAACGCCGAGCTGATGGGGAGGCTGGTCGCCAACCCGCAGAACAACTGGCTGTGGGACTACTGCGCCAACTCCAGCGCCGACACAGCGCTCATGGTGCGCCACTTCTGCACCTACGAGAGCTGGATGGCGCGGCCCTCGGAGGAGGTGGACTCGACGCTGGTGGGCTTCTGCTGGAAGCAGGACGGCGAGCGGCTCAAAATGCTCGTCTGCGTACACGTGGGCTTCTTCACCATGCTGTTCTCCAACCCCCAGAACCACTGGCTGATGCCCAACTGCTCGGACGTGCCGCTGCCCACGCAGCCCAGCATCCCCGAGCAGGTGGGCGAGGTGTGCCGCTACTCGGAGTGGGACGACGTGACGCACATCGGCTATGACATACTGTCCCTGTGCATCCGCCAAGACCCCCAGTTCGTCGACGGCGTCTGCAGCAACCAGGTCTTGCTGGGCAAGCTGGTGAGCAACGAACAGAACGGCTGGCTGGAGGAGCACTGCGCCAACGTGCTCAGCGTCCCGCCCACGGAGCCCCCCGTGTTGTTTGACATCAACGACTGGTGCAACTACAGCACGTGGCTGGGAGACACGGTGGATGCGTCCGTGGTGGGGCTGTGCTGGCAGCACGACCAACAGGCCTTCCAGAAAAACGTCTGCTGCAACGAGCCCCTGTTTAACAAGCTGACCCAGCGGCAGCCCAACCAATGGCTCATCTCTGTCTGCAACAAGGAGACCACAGAGGCGCCACTGGTACAGTGCATAGTCTTAGGTCCTTTCAGGGGCGTTTTTGCCTCTAGGCAGACTAGGCAGTTGAGGGGAGGGGGCGACCACCAGACATGCTTTAAAAGGATACCAGGCTAATAAGCCTCATATGGACGAATACATTATACACTTATCCTCTATAACTAGAATTGAACATTTATGTTTAAAAATAGTTCCAAATTTTATCCCTTGGGGGGGCGCCATTTTACAGGAGATTTTCCCTGGAGCCCCCCTTACCAAATGGACCCTTACGGGTCCATTTGGTAAGGGGGGGCTCCAGGGAAAATCTTGCCTAGGGCTCCAAATTGCTCAGAAATGCCACTGGGTCCTTTTAAAGATGTTTATTTATTTATTTCATACATGTTTAAGAGGTGACAGTAGTTAACACAGTAACTGACCGTACTATTAGTGCCCATTAAATCCCATTAAGCCCACAAGGCAAACCAGGCACACTTAATGAACTGCTGAGGGAGCCCACATAAACACAACATTTTAACAATCACTACTGTTGAAAACATGCTCCCTCCTCAGAGGGAGAATTACAATGAGTGAAAAAGAAAAGTGAAAAAGATTATTGAGGGCTCTAATTGAGCCCCCAATAATACCTGATGAACATGTAGAATCAGGGCACTCCATCTTTACAACCCAATTTCTATATATTCTCTGTATCCTATACATTGGTCCAGGTTGATTTTATAGAAATAAACCCCAGAGATACCTCTGTACTTCATGCTATAATATCGTCTTTCCCTCAGGTGTGCAAGTACTCCGAGTGGAGCCGGCCCATCATCGTAGACATGACCGATCTGGCGCTCTGCGCCGAGCTCGACCCGGACAACTTCACCGCAAAGGTCTGCAAAAATGCAACCATTTTCCGGAACCTACTGGCCAACCTAGATAACACTTGGCTTGTGGGTCACTGCGCCAACGACTCCTCGGCCTGGACATGGACTGTGGCACCAGTTTCTGGAGGAGGAGGGGGAGGGGGAGGGGGAACCGGTAGCGGAGGAGTAGGGGAGGGGGAGGAGAGGGAGGGGGAACCGGTAGTGGGGGAGGGGGAGGGGGAGGGGGAGGCGGAGGAACCGGTAGCGGAGGAGTAGGGGGAGGTGAAGTAGGAGGGGGAGGTGGAGGAGGAGGGGGAACCGGTAGCGGAGGAGTAGGGGGAGGGGGAGGAGGAACCGGTAGTGGAGGAGGGGGAGGGGAAGGTGGAGGAGGAGGGGGAACCGGTGGAGGAGGAGGAACCGGTAGCGGAGGAGGGGGAGGTGGAGTAGGAGGGGGAGGGGGAGGGGGAGGCGGAGGAACCGGTAGTGGAGGAGGGGGAGGTGGAGGGGGAGGTGGAGGGGGAGGAGGAGGAGGAACCGGTAGCGGAGGAGGAGGAGTAGGGGGAGGTGGAGTAGGAGGGGGAGGAGGAGTAGGAGGGGGAGGAGCTGGAGGTGGAACAGGTAGCGGAGGAGGAGGGGTAGGGGGCGGAGGAGAAGGAGGAGGGGGAGGAGGAGGGGGAACCGGAAGCGGAGGTGCAGGAGGAGGAGGAGGAGAAGGAGGAATAGGAGGAGGAGGAGGAGGAACCGGTGTCTCCTCCACGGCCAGCCCCGCCACCACCACCACCTCCTACATGAACTTCCATCCCTCGGACTGCCGCTACTCCACCTGGCGGCTCTCCATGCCCCACGTACAGCTGATGGCACTCTGCTGGGACTACGACCAGGCCAACTTCGTCACCTCCGTCTGCCCCGACGCCCAGCTCCTCTCCCTGATCACCCAGGAGCCCGCCGGGGCCTGGGTGGGCACCCTGTGCGCCATGTACGGCCCGACCAACACCACCACCAGCCGCCCGCCCAACGCGCCGCGCTGCCTGGTCAGGGAGCTGGTGAGGAGGTTCAAGTGGACCTGCACCGTGGACTACAACTCGGTGTGCCACCCGGCCTTCAGCAGAGCCATGGCGGTGCAGGTGGTGCTGCGCTGCTGGCTGGTGGCCCTCAGGCCGCGGGTGATGCCGCTGCTCACCCAGAACACGGCGGTCATGGTGGAGAATGCGGTCAACCTGGCCGTGGTGCTCATGGTGGCGCTGGAGGAGAGCCAGATGACCTCGCTGCACGTCACGGAGAACATCAGGCACGGCGTGCTGGACTCTCTGGTGGTCTACATGCAGCGGGAGACCAACTTCGACAACAAGAAAGGATCCTGCATAGTGCAGTGCTAGTTGGGGTAGGTATGTAGGTGACATGAAAGCGTAATTTGTCAAAATCTGTTTAAAAGGTCAGGTAAGAAAATAATTAAGGCTGTTGAAAATAAGTTAAATTCATTTTGTTGATTAATCTGATTCAATTTTTTAACGCAATTAACTCATGTACATACTGACTGAACCCACTAAGCATTTTCTCATTGAAAAATTAGGTAGAGTGCGGTTTTATGGAGACATACTGTACAGCTGTGTGTGTTCCTTGTAACCAGACCCATACAGTATAGCTCGAGAGGTTTACAAGCATTGGGGGCTTGTACAGTAGATCACCTCTTTTGATAAATAATTAAGAAATACACAGATCTTTTTTTTCCCCAGATTTTTTTTTATTTTAAATGTTCAAATCCTGTGAAGGAACACAGACATATTTCGGATATAGTTCGAATGGTGATTAATCATGATTAAATTAATTTCGAAGCTGTGATTAATTTGATTAAAATTTGTAATCATTCAACAGCCCTAAAATAATATGATATGAATCTTTGATCCTTATAAGTCTGAGTGCGATTTTAGGCTGGAGGGGGATCTGAGAGACCAAACGCAACATCAGAATAAATGAGCCATTCCACGGAAACGGTACCATTTGCAGTCCCTCTGACCGTTTTAGCTGTATTTTATTGATGGAGTCACTGAAAAATATTTTTAAAAAGATTTTTTAATCAATTGAAATGTTCCCTTTAATATTGTGTAAACATTTGTAAACATTACATGGATTTTATCTTCATATCAGAAATTATCTTGCTTTCTTTCAGTAGACACCCCCTATTTTGTCCATTTTTCCATGTCCCCAGTGGCCTTCGATGAAAGTGTACTTGACATATGACTATTAAACGTCAACAAAAATCCAAAAAATATGACAGCGCAACTCTGTTACATGAAATAAACATATAAAACAATTACTTATAAAGATTCTGTTTGTTATTCCAACAATATATCTGATATCTGATTGGCATGCCAAGTCTTCTCTTCTTACTCGACTCAGTTAGAGTAGTGGCTACTGGCTATCTTCAGTACAAAAATCACAACTCCGTTATGAACCTGATTGGCTCAACTCCGTTATCAATTAACATGTTAATAAAAGATATATAAAAAATATATTGAATGCCTGAGATGGGAAATTATGTTTTTCTTATAGCTAAAGATGTCCTTAATATTGTGGGCTATTCAGAAAAGTAAAACCTTTCAGTCAAAATTTCAGAAAAAAAAAAAGGTCCAAATGGTACCGTTTCCGTGGAATGAGTCAAATATTGGACCCTATGAAAATGGTTGGAACAATATATGCAATTAAATATGCCAAGACAAGTACTTGTTTTTATAGACACTATGTGATATATTTACACTGACACGAGATAGCAATGAAGTTACAACTGATATATATATATATATATGTGTGTGTGTGTGTGTGTGTGTGCGTGCGTGCGTGCGTGCGTGCGTGCGGGTGTGTATATCCTCACACCAGAAAGTGGTAACCAGCTTAATGCAGACGAGCAGACATGTGACCACCGATGGTTCCTTCCTTCTCAAGGTAACTCACACCCTTATACTATTAAGCATGTCCAGATACTATACATACATTGTTGTTGGAGTATATTTTTACCTTTAACTTTGCACTCTCAGGAGTATTTCCGTATCCCCCTGCCGAAAGTGGAGAAGGTGCTCAGTGCTGTTGACCTCGATATGGTCAGACAGATCCTGCAGTTCTATAGGACCAACAAGGACACTCTACAGGTAACCAGGGGCGGATGTAACATTTCCCTATGGGGGGGGGGGCAGGTGAAAATGGTATGGGTGCGGCTTCATCGCCCGTGGCGCGAAGCGACGCGGGCGATGAAGCTGCACCCATACCATTTTCGGTTACAGGACTTTTATTAGGCAAGTAAAGCATCAATAATAACATCAGTTGTTGTTGAAGTTGCAACAGACACGCAGCATGCATAAAGCTAAAGGTCTGACTCATATCAGAGAGTTTTCTGTTTTCAATGATGAAATGCTGTTGGTTTAGTGGTGCCTCAGCTGTAGTTAGTTAGTAGCAGTAGTAGTGTTTCAAATCATTTTAAATGCAAGCACTTTAATTTGAACCCCATCTCCAGGGGTTAGGGTTACTCAGTGTGCTTTGGCAATTTTAGGGGGGGTGCCAGGGGGTCATGTGCCAAAAAGAGGAAAAGAAAAGAAAAAAAAAGTGCTGAAAAAAGAGAGTCCGCCCGCCCGTCCGTCTGTCCGCCCGCCCGCCCGTCCGTGCAACTGTTGCCTGCAGGGGTGAAACATACCCCACCTCAGCCGGTGGAGGCCTGTGCACAGGTCTCAGCAAGTATCACAACTGATTAACACAGATGTTCTCTCTCTCTCTCTCTCTCTCTCTCTCTCTCTCTCTCTCTCTCTCTCTCTCTCTCTCTCTCTCTCTCTATCTCTGCCTCTGTTTCCCAGCTGTCCGATGAGTATCTGTCCATCATGGTCTCAGTGATGTTCCACAGCCACCTGACCAAGGACAGCAGCCTGTTCATGGACCTGGTCCCTCTGCTGTCCAGAGCCAGTCCTGAGGACATCAGGTCTCTGCCTCGGATACAGACAAACGTCAACGTGTGAGTAGTGACACACCTTCCTTCTCCTATAGGGTATAGCCAGTGATCTAATAGCCTCGACACCCAGGCTTTCATTTTCGTTCGCCTTGCGCGAAAACGGAAAGCCTGGACTAACGCGCGTTGGAAAGTGGCCTTGAGGGGGGTGTCAACCTTCCGGGGTGGGCGTCGCTCTAAATGATGTGACGTAGAACAGCAGTGGACGGGAGGGGGAGGGGCCGGAGATGACGACACGTTAGTGAGATCAAATCAGAGCGCAGCACTTCCGCCGTGTGGATCCCAACACCCCCGCCCCCAAGGCCAAAATCATTGAGGGCTAGACCAGGCTAGTGATCTAACAACTTAGTTTTGAGCCGTCAAAGGAATGAATTACGATTGAAGTTGTGTCACTGTAAGCAGTGTTGTAGGAGGACCTTTAGAAGTGGGGGGACGCCTCTTAAAGGGGAATTCCACCCATTTTCTTTTTTTTCCCTGAGAGTGTACAAATGTGAACCAAATGGACCCTAGCGGGTCCATTTGGTTCCATTTTGTACACTCTCAGAAAAAAGGAAACTCATTAACATGGTGATTTTTTTTCTGACCTCCATTTCTAGGAAACCATGTCCATTTCTTGGAAACCATGTCCACAAAACATCTCTAAGGTGTATTAATGACATAGTAAAATATTGAAAATGAGCGGAATTCCCCTTTAAGACATGTGCATGCACACTTGCATTTGCATGCGCATTTGCGTGCACCTGCGCAACACACACAGACACGCTAGTGAAACAAGTATAGCATATTGAGAAAGATTGTTTGCAATGCCTAATTGTATCCATAAAAGTAAATGACAAGACAAAAAACATAGGCCTACTTTTGCCCCAAAAATATTCTAGATGTGAGAAGTGGGAGGACGCCGCCCCCCCCCCCTGCGTCTCCCCTCCACTACACCCCTGACTGTAAGGTCTGGGCTGTGGTCTGGCGGTCCATGAATCCTGGCTGGTAATCCACCTCCCAATCCCGACAGCCCTTACGTGTCCCCCCCCTATCTCTCCCCCACAGGGTGAACAGATGTCCCTCTTTTCGTGGGACAGTCCCGCATTTCTAAGACTTTTCAGGTGTTCTACAAATTGAGCTTCTGTCCAATATTGGGACTGACTTCACTGACTTCAGTGTTCAAATGCCCTAACACCTGGCTTTCTGTTGTCTATTTTACCTACTATAGCTGTGTTAAAGGAATATTCCACTTTCAGAAAAATCATTTGGTCATTTTATGGTCTACTCAGACTAGTGTGAACACACCAGACAGTTTATAAGTTACTCCATTCAGTATTTAGCATATTTGATGTTCATTATAGCTGCCTCGCCTCCTTCCTATACAAATCCATTATAACTTAAAACTCAATTTTAACCATGACAGATTATTCAAAAACAACCCATCTTTTTTCTGGTGACTGATATTGTCCCCCTAATATGTGAGAGGAATTTCATTTACAGTTTTCATTTATTTTTAAAATATTGTTTTGGAAAATGTAGCAAGCTCCGTATTTGGGACTGCCCACCCAAATTAATAAAACAATATTTTAAAAATAAGGAGGACAATTATATTATATTATTATATTAGGAGGACAATATCAGTCACCAGAAAAAAGTTTTAAGTTACAGTATAACGGGCTTGTATAGGAAGGAGACGGATGCGCTATAATAAACTTCAAAATCTAAATACTGAATGGAGTAACTTATAAACTGTCTGGTGTGTTCACATGAGACTGAATAGGCCATAAAATGACCAAAAGTTTATTTGAAAGTTTGAAAGTGGAATACCCCCAAGTCTGTTAAAATAACCTCAGCATTCCCCTGGTGCCACTATATCTCAACACTCACTCCAGAGAAGCCACATTGCATTACTGTCGTATCAAAAGATGATCAAAACGCAGCGCACTGCGATGCGTTTTGAGCTTGTGGATCAGCTATTTTTGATATATTTGAATCCTGAATTATTTTTTTTAAACATGCCCTCAAGATCTTAATAATTTGCTAATTGCTTTCCCACTTGTCCCACACATGCAATACTTCTGTCCTTCACATGAACAATTTAGATCTGGTCACCCTACTCTATAAAAATAAAAATACAATAAAGGCAAAAATCACCCAAAAAACTATTTTTAAAAGAAATTGCGCACTATAAACAGCTCATTTTACTCTACTGTATACACGCAGGTAACTGAAGCCGGTGTAAGGCTCCTTACTGGTAATGAGTCATTGTGTCCCGAGGTGTTGGGGACATGCATTATAGATACGCAGTGGAGTAAACTAACCAGATGACTGGATTTAAATCTAGAAAATCCTGAGTTCAGGAATTTCTTTGCGGATTTAACCACATGCAGGCGACGTGTTTCAAAGTATTTCTTTATTTGTTTATTTATTTTCAGCAGTTACAGCAACAAAAAAGTTCAGCTAGATTGAGGAATTCTATTTTGTCCAAGACACCTCTAAAGGGGTGTCTGGGAGCATCGATTTCCATCCTATAGCCGTGTCACATTTGACCTATTTTCTTTTTTGGGTCATCACCAACCTAGTCCTCTCATGTTTGACCCAGTTTCTTTCAGCTATTCAGTGATTTGTAAGTTACTCTACAACAGGAGTATCGGAAACCTGTTCCAGATGAAGTGCTGTGCCTTTATTTTCTTAATAGTCCGTGTGCCATAATTAGGGATGTCCCCATACTTTATTGGTATAGGGAAAAGTATGGCGTCTGACCCTTTTTGGTCATATCGGTATCGGAAAATACTGTATGGATATCGGAAAAGTGTCAGTATCAATGCTTGGGTCAGTGGTATTGACTCCTGAAACTAATTAAGACTTACTAAAAAAAACTAACTAAAAAACGAAAACTAAAATTCAAAAAACATTTGAGTTAACTGAAACTAATAAAAACTAAAAATGAATGCAAAAAACGATAACTAAACTAAAACTGTAATGTGGGTTCAGAAAACTAACTAAATCTAACTGAAATTATACCCCAAATACCCTTAGTTATAGCCTTTATAAAGCTTTTAAATCCAAAATGATTTGGTGACCAGCATGAGGAGGAGATGCTTCTAGATCTTCTATCCACTAGAAGATCCATGACACTTGGGGTAAAAATTGTGTTCATGTGGGAGAGTGCAATCATCCAATATACTAAGAAACTCAAAGCAAGGGTTGAATACCAACCATTTCCTACTTTGGCACATTTTAATCCTATACCTGACAACCAAAGCACAGAAAAAAATAAACTAAAACTAACTATAACTAAATAATTTCACCAAAATAAAAACTAAATAAAAACTAGCAAACGCACTCTGAAAAACTAACTATAACTAACTGAATTAGAAAATAAAATGTCAAAACTAACTAAAACTAAAAGTATAATAACCCTGATCCCCAGATGGTGGAGTTCATATAAGATCTTTTTTTCTTTTATATTATTGTATAAATCCTACTCTGTTATCGGTATTTGGTATCGTTATCGGCTAACACAGAAATTGTGTTATGTGTTCTCTTTTCTTTGTGGATATATGATTATTAGACTCAATTGTTATTATTATTATTATTTATTACCACTGTTTCCCCAGTCAGAGTTCAATGAATGTGAGTTTGAATTAATGTAGACTTAAGATGTGAGTGGACTTAATAGCATATATGGTAAATGGTGCATTTATACAGTGCTTTTATCCAAGGCGCTTGTCATAGCTTGTGCATCACATTCACCCATTCACACACACATTCATACACTGATGGCAATGGAAACCATGCAAGGTACCTACTAGCACAGGGGTTTTCAACAGGTGGTCCCCCCGAGAACGTTCCAGGTGGTCCCCAAGGCAAAATGATGGAATGTTGGTTAACCAAATGTAACTCTTGAGAGTGTAAAAATGAAACCAAATGGACCCTTGCGGGTCCATTTGGTTTCATTTTTACAGTTAAAATATTCATCTGAATTAGCACCACTTAATTAAGAAGTTTACACTGTTTTGTTGGCAAAACCCAGCCTGGAATTGTGGACAAAACCAAAAGAATTCTTTCATTTTAGGTCTTTGGTGTGAAAATGTAATCAAATGGTGGTCCGTGGCTCAAATGCTGAATAAATGGTGGTCCCTGGAGTCAAAAAGGTTGAAAACCCCTGTACTAGCACATCAGGAGCAATTAGGGGTTCAGTGTCTTGGGACACTGAACCCCTTAGTGTTAGTGTCGAAGGGACACTTCGACACTAACTCCGCAGGAGCCCGGGATCGAAACGGCAACCTTGCGGTTATCATCCGGTGACTCTACCCCTGAGCCTTTGACACCCTCTGCATAAAACTTAAAAAAAAAAAATCTAAATGTTATTCTCACTCTGAGATAGTCGAAATGCAGGAATGCACATCTGAGTGTGTCATCTGTGTTGTGTCATCTTCCAGGCGGGATGCCATCAACAGCAACCTGCCCCAGATGTGCCTGGAGCAGCGGCAGGCCTTCGGCCGCTGGTACGGCCAGGAGATGGGCCCCCAAAACATGACCAGGGCCGGCCCCTCCGTCATCGACGACACCGGTAACCTGATCGCCTACCTGCCCTTCCACAGCTTCCAACACCTCTCACCTGCTCAGGTAACAGCAGCCATCCTGAGCTCCGACACCTGGCAGGGAAACCCGAGCAGCCAGAGCCTCTGTCTGTCCGATTAGCCTCAGGGCACAGCTAAGCCACTTGTCACACTGGTCAACAGGCCTCCTCTTTCTCTTTCATCACACCACTGTACACTACGCACGTTATGTTTGTCCCTGACTGTGTAGATAATGTTCAATAAGTAAAGATAAGGCTCATGAATAAGAAATGGTTTCCGTGGGGTGAAATAATGGCTGACCTTTCACAGACGCTTGATATGCGTATGAATATTGTAGCAGGTTGTGTTTTGTTTTGTTTTTTTGGAAGACTATAGGAATGTTCAAAAAACACTGTTATCACATTTGGTGTTGTTTCCTCATTTAGGTAGAAGGTAGAGCGGTCATCATATAGCAAACTTTAATTACAGATGTGACTACATATTTTATTGTGACTTTCTTTGTTCTAAAATAATTGTTAAAGTCTCTCCGACTCTTCATTAATGTAGTGATATTATAACAGCGGTGTACAAAATATACTATTAATTGGAAATGACGAAAATAATGAGTTATTGGTATTAATTAATTTTGTTGAATTTTTTAACACAATTAATTCATGTGCACACGGAGCATTTTATAATTCAAAAAAAATGTAGAGCAGTTTTACAGATAAATATATCTTTGTCTCCTATAGAGCAGTGGTTTGCAACCTTTTTGATACCAGGGACCACTATTTGAGGACATTTTCACCCCACAGACCCAAAACTTAGGACTTGTTTTGCTTTTGTCCACAAATATACTGGTATATAATATACTCCTGAGAGTGTAAACATCCGGTTATCCAACTTTTCATCTGGTTAACCAACTTACCTGGGGACCACCTGGAACCCTCTCAAGGACCACTGGTCGAAAACCACTGCCATAGAGTATAGCTTACAAGCATTGGGGGCTTGTAGATACACATTTTGATACCTTAAAAAACAATCTTTTCTTTCCTCACAGATATTTTTTTTTCTTCAAATATTCAAATGCTGTCGAGGAAACCATGGCATATTTCCTATATAGTTCGAGTGGTGATCATGATTAAATTATTTTTGAAGCTGTGATTAATCTGGTTAAAATTTTGAATCATTCAACAACCCTATTTTTTCTTGTATACTATGTTTGCATGTTCAGCTGTTGGAAGGCCTGGACGTGCTGATGAGGAACACCTTGGGTTCTCTTCATCAGCACTTTGTAGCTCAGAGTGTTATTGGAACCTACAGGAATCTGACGGCTGAGAACTTCACCAGGTCAGTAGATATGAACATCTGAAGATCTGCCTGCTTTGGAAGCTTTTTATTAGATGCTCACTGCTCACGAAAACAATGAGGAGAGAAAATAGCAACCACATTTCTTATTGGTAAAAAAAAAAAAGTATTTGCAGATGTTCTATATGCAGTACAGGCATTCTTCAGGGGCAGATCTAGCCATGGGCATGGTGGGGGGCAATGCCCCCCTAAATGCCCGGTCTGCCCCACCAAACATGATGGCATGAAAAAACCCAAGATATTTCAAATTAAAGTGCTTATATTTTAAATGATTTGAAACACTACTACTGCTACTAACTAACTACAATTGTGGCACCACTAAACCAACAGCATTTCATCATTGAAAACAGAAAACTCTCTGAGTCAGACCTTTAGCTTTATGCATGCTGCGTGTCTGTTGCAACTTCATCAACAACTGATGTTATTATTGATGCTTTACCTGCCTAATAAAAGTCCTGTAACTGAAAATGGTGACACGGGCGATGAAGCCTGTGTCACCATTTTCTCCTGTGCAAAATTGGGAAATTTTACATCCGCCCCTGGCATTCTTATATCCACTTGCTGACTGGCTGTGGGTATTGGGAATTTCTTATATAGGGGTTTCTTGTGATGCTACAGTACCATTAACAGCAACTTTGCTTGCAAAACGTCTGCACTATCTTGGCGATTCCACTGTGCCCCTCACCTGATGACTGGGCACCTATTGCAGGTGTGCCCCTCACCTGCAATAGGTGCCCAGTCATCAGGTGATATACCAAATTTCCCACCCGTCAACCTGGTCTCCCCGCCTACAGACCTATCTGTGTTGTTGATCTAGTGTCTGTGCTCTTACAGGCTGGGTAACCTGACATGCTTGGCAGAGCCAGAGTGGCTGCTGCCCTACAGAAACACGGAAGCCTTCTCTGTCATCCAGGACAACATCTTAGCATGTGCTCGGCACGGCTTCAACATGCCCAGTCACATGGTATGTCCATAGTGCTGTCTGCTGCTTCCATTAAATATACCCATGGTCCACGTGCACACATTATTATTATAGCTATGTATGTATATATAGTATCAGTGTAACAATATAGATCTGCGCAGCCCCGCCTCCTCGTGACGACGCCCTGGTTCCAGAAACGGATTCACCATTCATTTTTCTCAGACTTTTCGAAAATGATTCATATAAAGACGATTGTGTGCAGTGCAGACAAAGTCAACTCGGGTCGTGACAAATAATTTCTAAGATGGAAGTGTTGTAGCCTCGACACCCAGGCTTTCATTTTCGTCCGCCTTGCGCAAAAACATAAAGCCTGGACTAACTTGTTACTCGAAGTGGCCTTGAGGGGGGAGTCAACCTTCCGGGGTGGGCGTCGCTCTAAATTATGTGACGTAGAACAGCAGTGGACGGGCGCGGGAGGGGCCGGGGATGACGACACGTTAGCGAGATCAAATCAGTTCAGCTCAATCTGCCGTGTGGATCCCACGGCACCCCGCCCCCCCAAGGCCAAAATCATTGAGGGCTAGACCAGGCTAGAAGTGTTGTATCCTGCTGTTTTCTACTTCTTGCTAATTAGATTGCATGATAATATTGTTTTGTTGGCATGATTTGTCACAACCTGAGTTGGCTTTGTCCGTGGCGCAATCGTGGTGTTTTTAACCATTTTCGAAAAGTCTATGAGGAAAATGAATGAGGATTCCATTTCTGGAACCAAGGCAACGTCATGAAAGGGGCGTGGCTGCGCAGCTGTATAGTATCTTATGTAATATTTCATCTGTATCGAATCGCTACCAATAGTACTTATTGCATTGTATTTGTAGCAATGCTAAGAAAAAAAACTGATCTTGTGTCCAACTATATACCAGGTCACTGTTTCTACTTATGTCCATTATAATACCCGCAGTATCCACATGTTTCACACATAATAATAATGGATTGCATTTTATAGCACTTTTCCAAGTGCTCAAAGCACTTCACAATGGTCCATTCATTCATACATTGGGAGGTGAAGCGGTGAGCATTCAACGCTCCACATCATCACTTCACACATTCACACATTCACACACCAGTGGTGGCAAACACTGGAGGCAAGGTGGGGTTCAGTGTCTTGCCCAAGGACACTTCGACATGTAGACAGGAGGAGGAGCCGGGATTCGAATCACCGATTCACGGATCACTGGACAACCTGCTCTACCTCCTGAACCACAGACGCACATATTTAATCGTTATATTTATTCGTATTTGCCAAATAGTTAATGTTTCGATTTTAGATCATTGAATTGAATTGGATCCAATCGTATCGCCGGCATGAACCAATATCGTCCATGTATCGTATCGTGAACAATGTATCGTGAAACGTATCGAATCGTTGTTAAAATGTATTGTCACATGACATCTCTAATCCAGAGGTTTTCAACTGGTGGTCCGGGGACCACCAGTGGTCCTTGAGAAGGTTCCAGGTGGTCCCCAGGCCAAATGATGGGAAGTTGGTTAACCAGATGTAACTCTTGAGAGTGTAAAAATGAAAACCTTGCGGGTCCATTTGTTTTCATTTTTACACTCTCAAGAGTTAAAATATTCATCATCTGAATTAGCACCACTTAATTAAGAAGTTTACACTGTTTGTTGGCAAAAAAAGGGTCTTTGGTGTGGAAATGTAATAAAATGGTGGTCTGTGGCTCAAATGCTGAATAAATGGTGGCCCCTGGAGTCAAAAAGGTTGAAAACCCCTGCTCTAATCTATAATATTGTTCCTAAATGCAGGTCTCCAGTGTGTTCGAGGCAGAGTTTGAGAACCCGTCGTCCCTCTCCACCTCCCAGCTGGCTGAGATGGCTCACTTCCTGCCCTCACTGGGGGTCAACTTCCTGCAGGGTCTCAGCCAATCACAGCTGCTGCAGACCCTCCCCAACCTGACCTCTGTGCCGTTCAGTCTGGCACAGGTACAGTACACAATTCAATTCAATTTAATTCAATTCGAAGGGCTTTAAAATTGGCATGAGAAAATATTCCTTTTTATTGCCAAAGAAAGAAGCACAATAATACAACATGGCAACAATACAAATAATAGAAAAAAGTATGTATGTGAAAGTCATAATCTTTGATGAATTAATTTCTATGTACCGCTGCCATCATACTGTACAAATCTGGCTGCCATGTTTGCACATTGCTATACTTCACCCAGCAGATGTCATATATGTCTGTCATATATGACAGACATACCATATTTTTTTTCCAGACCTATGAGTGCTTCTGAAACATTAATTTCATGCACCCCCAGTTTCACATATCTTAAGATTAGAGACCCCCTTTTAGAGGCATTCTTATATCTCTGGTACCCCAATTTATATTGGGATGCTGTCTGTTGTCGTTAGTCATGTTTTAGAAATCTCTGTGGCTGTTTGTACTGTGGGAAGTATGTGTCTCTGATGTCTTGGTACAGTGGACAGATGGTTAGGAATGGTAGCTCAAATTCCACTTCATTTTGTGCGCAGTGGCATCATAGTAACACACAAATGCAACATTTCCCACTTGGGGGAGGGGGAGGGGGGGGGGGGGCAGGAGAAACCGTTTTTGCTCAATAATAACATCAGTTGTTGTTCAAGTAGCAACAGACACGCAGCATCCATAAAGCAAGCTAAAGGTCTGACTCAGAGAGTTTTCTGTTTTCAATGATGAAATGCTGTTGGTTTAGTGGCGACACAGCTGTAGTCAGTTAGTAGCTGAGTACCCCCCCCCCATACCCATGCCTAGATCCGCCCCTGACTAAAGGACAACTGAAGTGTGCCTATAGTCTCACTAAGCCTGCGATTAGTCAGTCCAGTTGAGCGCACATGCAGGCCCGTATTTGTCATACATGGTTGGATTTTCTGGCAGCAGGTGGAGGTTCTAGAGTGTAACAACAGCTGACAGGCAGGTCTTTAAGGGACCCTGGTCCTCCTGAGGTGAAGATGCTGCACAAAGAATAAAGATAAGGCCAGGTTGTAAGAGGCCGTAGCTATGTTATGAAGCTGGCTCTCTGACTTCTACCTACAGCCTGACAGCTGCTGTCTGCTTCCCTGACCATATGTCACATGGAGTTATGCTACGATAGTCAGTAGAATAGAATGAATACCAGAGAACACACTGGGTTACAAAGTCATGGCAGTGAAAAGTGGAGAAACAATTTAATTAACAAAAAAACAGTATTTTTTTCTGACTAACAATTTTGAACATAAACCTTGGTTGAGAAAACAAAACAAAAACAAAGTTGTCCTTTAGAGGGGAATTCCACCCATTTTCAACATTCTAATATGCCATTAGTATATCCTAGAGGCTCCATTTTCGTTGCCGCTAAACCCCTTATCCCTTAACTACTTTGCCTTTTTAAACTATTAAGAAAAAACATTTTTCAATAGTTTAAATGGCCAGTCTACAAGCTCACAATGTGTCAATAGATTGGCACGTTGAGCTATTCCAAAAAGCTTTTCAAAATAGTATAAAAAAATGATAAGGGATTTAGGATAAGGGGTTTAGATGGTAACAAAAATGGAGCCCTAAAGGTGCTGGGTGGACATGATAAAAATGTTTCCCCATTCTGTTTTCCCAAGAAATGGAGGTCTGAAGAAAACCACTAACATGGTGAAACATCTTGATGACATCACCAAGATGTATTTTCACCATGTTAATGGATTTCTGTAGACGCTTCTTTTTTCCGAGAGCGTGCAAATGGAACCAAATGAACCTGTTAGGGTTCATTTGGTTGCATTTGTCCGGTTGCATTTGTCCGCTTTAAAGATAACCATTGTAGTAGGCCTATGTCAAACACTTTGAGCTGCATTCTGACATGAAAAGTGCTATACAAATAAAGCATATGATATTTATTAAATGCATAGATGATTATTGTCCATTTCCAAATTGGAGCAAATTATTTTGTGAAATTAAATGGTCTGCTAAATCAAGGGTTCCCAAAGTGCGGTCCAGGGACCCCTGGGGGTGCTTAAGGGAGTTCCAGTGGGTACCTATAGCCCTTGTTCACTCTCAGAGTTAAATCAACGTTGATTTTACAATATAAATTGGGTTACCAATTTTCATGTGAAACTGGGGTCCATAAAATTATTATCGGGGTCACTGCATTTTCTTTTTCAAGTGGGCGGTCTCTTAAATGTCGATTTGGGGGTCCTTGACAAGAAAAGGTTGACAAGAATAGGAACAGTCTTAAGGAAAAGAATGTATTGTCTGACTCCTACTCCATCTAGTGTAAACTCTAAAACTATACTCTCTCCACCACTCAATTCCATGTGTTTTAGAAGTAAAACTGAAATGCACTAAACCGCGGCAAGAAAAAATAGAATTTTAGCAATCATTTTGTGACTTAGGCCTAGATTTTCGTCACCGCTAAACCCCTTATCCCTTTACGTCTTGGCCTTTTTAAACTATTTTAAAAATACATTTTTCAATAGTTGAAATGGCCAGTCCAGAATCCCACAACATGTTAAGAGATTGGCACGTTAAACAATTCCAAAAAAGAGGGGTTTGGGATAAGGGGTTTAGCCTGTGGCGAAAATGGAGCCCTAATTGTCTTCTTTATTTTTCAGGCTCAGATCATTGTGAGCAAGCTGCCTGCAAATATCATTGTAAGTACTTATCTTAAAACATAAAAAATGTGTGTTTTGTGATATAAACACTGTGTTTATTTGACCCTTTATGTACTGAACGCGTTTTGGTGTTCAAAGCATTATGTTATTCATTCATTCATTCATTCAAGTTATATCAGATCTACAAGCTCACAACGCGCCACTCGCAGTGGCACGCTGTGAGCTTGTAGCTCTGATATTTTTGAAAAATTGTTGAAAAATTGAATACCGGTATATATTCTTTCGGAAGCGAATATTTTGAACTAATGTCGTTGCTTCTGGGGGATCCCTACAACAACATGTTTTCAGATGGGAGGGTTCGCAGCCAAATATAGATAATTCTGGTGGTCCTTGTCATGAAATATGTTAAGCATCACTGACACAGGAACACAGATTTTTTAGAGAAACTAGAATCTGTCAGAATCTAGCATCAGAAACTAGAATCTAGTGTCAGAAACTAGAATCTGTCAGAATCTAGCATCAGAAACTAGAAACTAGTCAGAAACTAGAATCTGTCAGAATCTAGCATCAGAAACTAGAATCTAGTGTCAGAAACTACAATCAGGTGTCAAATAGAATATATTCTTATGACTCGCATGCATCGTTTTCACAATTTTTTTGGAAAAATTGTGAAGAATGAGCTCCTAGATCTGATATTTTTCAATAGCTAAAGTGTAACATAATGCGTTGAACACCAAAAATGCGTCCGACAGAGTGACAGACGGTTTTCCTAAACACTGCGTTCGTTGGTTCATTCATTCTGTCCCTAACAGACACAGGTAGGAGGGCTCCAGTCTCTGGGCTCCCTGGTCAGCGGGGTGAAGGTAGAGTCTCTGTGGACTCTACAAGATGACATCCTGCTGTCATCCCTGCCCGCCATGGCTCTCTATAGGCCGGGCCTCAGCCCTCCGCAAGCCAACGCTATCGCCACCAAACTATGGGTACGATGCGCAGCGCACACACAGACAGACACACACACACACACAGCACTTGCTGAATCATAAAATAACAAACAAACTAGAACTGCACTCAGTAGAGTGCCAACTTGCGCATTGCGCACACAAGTAGGCCATGGGCAAATCGAGGCAAGTAGGGCAAGTACCCTGACATCTCCAGGAGATTTCCCACGTGAAATCCTATGTCTTATATTATTAGTGAGCCTAGTGTCTTGCCGTTAAGCAGATAAACTCCAGAGCCGGAATAGCCATCTATGCAGGGGCGGATGTAACGTTTCCCAATTGGGGGGGCAGGAGAAAATGGCATGGGGGCGGCTTCATCGCCCGTTGCGTGAAGCGACACAGGCGAAGTCGCACCCATACCATTTTCGGTTACAGGACTTTTACTAGGCAAGTAAAACATCGATAATAACATCAGATGTTGTTGAAGTTGCAACAGACACGCAGCATGCATAAAGCTAAAGGTCTGACTCAGAGAGTTTTCTGTTTTCAATGATGAAATGCTGTTGGTTTAGTGGTGCCACAACTGTAGTTAGTTAGTAGCAGTAGTAGTGGTTTTCAAATCATTTTAAATACAAGCACTTTAATTTGAAATATCCTGGGTTGCATGCCATCATGTTTGGTGGGCAGTCTGAGCATTGAGCCCCCCCCCCCATGCCAATGCCTAGATCCGCCCCACTGCCTAGATCGACTCGACTTCCTCCATTGACTTAAAAACAGAGATGCACTATGTTTTTATGTCAATGGAGGAAGTTGAGTCGATGACATCGGAGACGCTGGGATCACATCTAGAAAAACCATCTCTCTATCTTAGACTATACCAGGGGTCGGCAACCCAAGATGTTGAAAGAGCCATTTTTCGACCAAAAATTAAATTCAAAATCTGTCTGGAGCCGCAAAAAAATGTAAGCCTAATAAGCCCTTAACGGGGAATTCCACCCATTTTCAATGTTTTTTTTTCTGAGAGTGTACAAATGGAACCAAATGGACCCTGGCGGGTCCATTTGGTTTCATTTGTACACTCTCAGAAAAAAGGTTCTAAAAGAAAAATCATTAACATGGTGAAACACAACTTGATGATGTCATCAAGCTGTGTTCCACCGTGTTAATGATTTTTTTTTCCAGACCTCCTTTTCTAGGAAACACATCATTTTCATCATGTCCATCTAATAATGCTACAGCCAGGGAGCCACTAGGGCTGTGTTCTAGAGCCGCATGCGGCTCCTGAGCCGCAGGTTGCTGACCCCTGGACTAGACATTGATTAGATGTTTAACTAAACCTCTGACATGGTGGTGTGTGTCTGTCTGTGTGTCTGTGTGTCTGTCTGTCTGTCTGTCTGTCTGTCTGTCTGTCTGTCTGTCTGTCTGTCTGTCTGTCCGTCCTGTGGTCCACAGGGTTTTCCCCAGGTGGTCGAGTGGCTGGACGCTGTGGAGCCTCTGCTCCCCCACACGCCTCTGCTCAGCGTAATGTCCAGGACCAAAATGCTGATCACCAACAGCTCCACATACAAATGCTCATGGAATATACAACAGGTTTGTCAGTGACACGCTACGTTTGAGCCCGTTTCCACCTGAGCCTGAGGGGTGTAGTGGTGGGGGGACGGCGTCCCCCCACTTCTCATATCTAAAATATTTTGGGGGCAAAAGTTTGCCTACCGTATGTTTTTTTTTTGTCTTGTCATTTACTTTTATGGATACAATTAGGCATTGTAAACAATCTTTCTCAATATGCTATACTTGTTTTAACAGCGTGTCTGTGTGTGTTGCGCAGGTGCACGCAAATGCGCATGCAAATGCAAGTGTGCATGCATGCACGTGTCTTAAAGGGGAATTCCACTCATTTTCAATATTTTACTGTGTCATTAATATAATTTAGAGATGTTGTGTGGACGTGATGAAAACGTTCCCCCCATTCTGTGTTTCCTAGAAATGGATGTCTGAAGAAAATCATTAGCATGGTGAAGTACCAATCTTGTTGACATCATCAAGATGTGTTTCACCATGTTATTGAGTTTCCTTTTTTCTGGGAGTGTACAAATGGAACCCGCTAGGGTCCATTTGGTTCACATTTGTACACTCTCTTTCTGCTTTATGCTGAGACATTGTCCTGTACATCTCTGTTGTGTTGGCACGTAAAGGCATGTATGACACCGTCTGGATTATCTGCTGAATTATTTAGTAGTTGGAATAAAGGCTTTGGTTGTGCAGCCGTTGGGAGAAATAATTGGCTTTTTCTTTGTCAATGCATGTGAAGTGTAAAGTAACATTTAGCAATATATAGTATACTGCACTCCTATATGTTAATGTACTAATGATTATATTCTGCATGCTTTCTTCCATAGGCTATGGCAATATTCAAAGAGGTGTTACCTTCTTATCCTAAAGAACGTATTCCTAAAGAAGAATTCTTGTAAGTATGTGTGTTTGTGTGTGTGTGTGTGTGCATTCTCATATCGGTGAAATATTCTCATATCGGAATAACTATCACCAGGGCTGGCCATTTAATACCAAAAATTAATTTGGACGTCTATAAGGAACTAAGGCCTAGATTTTCGTCACCGCTAAACCCTTCATCCCTTAACTTCTTTGCCTTTTTAAATTATTAAAAAAAACATTTTTGACTAGTTAAAATACAAGCTTAAAAGGTGTCAATAGATGAAAAATAGACAAAAAGCGCTAAATCCCTCATCCCTAACTTCTTTTATTATGGATAAGGGATTTAGCGTGTAACAAAACTGGAGCCCTAGGCATCTATTTGCAGGAGGCTCTCATTTATTTTCACACCGACCTGCACTGGGCCTTTATTTGGTTACATTTGCTGTCATGCTTGTTTTCGTGCAAATTTATAAAGTGTGGTAAACAATAGGAGTTTACATCAGCCATCACCACACCCACGCTTTGAAATGTAGAGATGATGATGTTGTTCATTGGGTGTTCAGTGTGTTGCTTATAGTCCAGGACCTGGCTAAGAGTTGTATGCATTTCATTTAGGAGAGAATATCTCAACTGTTCTTGGCTAATATGGCCGCTGCGAACAACATGGGAACTGTGACTAAGCCTCTATCCGGGACGAAATACCCAAAATGACCACACCCCTTTTAAAAATGACCCCTAATTCAAACATGGCTCTAACTTACAAACCGTTGCAGCTACAGATTTTCTGAAGTGCTCAAAATGTTCAGAATACTCATTTGTGGTATCCGTGCCTGAGCCAGCAACACTCCATAGTCTTCATAGTGGCCAAATCCAATATGGCCGCCAGCCCGCCACCTGAAAAAGCGTTTTATCTAGAACGTCTGAACCAGATGAGCTATGAATGCAAACATTGTGTCTAAATCATGTGTTTTGACAATTAGAAACATGTTGGGGTGCTTATCTTCATGAATGTGGGTGTGGCTAAACATCTATTTTGCATATTTCAAATTAAAGATCTCAACGGGCCTGAAAATTAAGGCCCGGCCCTAACCGGCCCTAACAGTTCAGGCCCTAGGCCCTACCCGGCCCTACTAAATGGAATAGATTTTAGGCCCTACCCGGCCCTAAACTGTCGGGTTTGGGCAAAATTTGAGAATTCGCCACAGATTAAAAATGAAATGGCAATCAGCACCATCTGCATAATAGGTAAATACAGAAAATAACTATTATTCTTACTATATTAAAATAATTCAATATATATTTTTTCATGGGGCCCGAGGCCCTACCCGGCCCTATTGATTAGGATAGATTTTCGGCCCTACCCGGCCCTAAATGTCGGGTCGGGCCTGTTCGGGTTCGTCCTGGTCGGTTCGGGCAGAGTTTGAGAACTCTATTTCAAATACGGCGACCATCTGACAATCTGTTTTGCTTACGTTACTTTTGTCATTATTAGTAAACTCGCTGTCAATTGTGTGTTTTTTGAGCATTAGAAGTACATTGGAATGGAAAAAATGTTTTTTTTTTTTTTTTTTTTTTTTTTTTTTTTTTCAATTTGGTGCACCACAACCTGTGCAAAAATACTCTCCTGACTTTGCGGGTTGGGTGTGCAATGCAAGCCCTCAACAACACCACAATAACATAAATGACACACAACCAACCTCAGGGAGAAGCCTTTTCTTGTCAGATCACAATTCTATTATATCAAGCAACAGAATCCAGCTTTCTTTATGTCCAATAGGCTTACATGATTTTGCGGTCTCAGTGAAGTCGGATGTTGCAAACTTTATTGGCATCTACAAGATCCCGTGAGGATCTCTTTGAGTAAGTGACCAGCCTAAGCCTATGCGAAACCTAACCTTAGCCCTAAACCTAACCTCAGAAAAACTACTAAATCTAACACTAAACCTAACCTCAGTAGAACAATGCCTGAATGTAACTGGCATAAAAGGTGAAGGAGATAACTAAAGGTGGCAGCACATAAATTAAAAGGCCGCAGCAGATGTGGAAAGAGGTGGAGGTCGGGCAAATGATTAAACGTCGCAGTAAGAGAAGTAAAAAATCATGGCAGATAGTTAAAAGTTGCGGCAGATAAATGAAAGTTGTGGCTAGTGGCGGCTATTGCTTGCAATCTCACGATAGATACAGTATGTATAGATATGATACAGAGACCACTATAGAGCTGCGCAGTGACGTCACCGCCACCGCCCCGTTCCGGAAGTCTTTCCTCATTCATTTTTCTCATAGACTTTTCGAAAATGGTTAATAAAAACACGATTGCGCCGCGGCCAAAGCCAACTCGGGTCGTGACAAATCATGACAACAAACACAATATCGTCATGTAATATATAATTAGGAAGAAGTAATAAACGGCATGATACAAGACTTTTTGTTTCATATTTTTCATCTTAGAAATTATTTTATTGTCCCAAAAGTTTGTGTGTGTCATCATGATTCGTCACGACTCGAGTTGGCTTTGTCCGCGGCGTAATCGTCTTGATATAAATTATTTTCGAAAAGTCTATGAGAAAAATGAATGGGAAAAAGACTTCCGGAACCGGGGCGGTGACGTCACTGCGCATCTCTATACATATATAATATATATATATTATATATATATATTATACGTTTATTCAAAAATAATTACCATGTTGCACAAATACAATAAAACACTTTCGGGGTCAAGGACATCTTTAAATTCCAAACATCTTAACAGGGCTCTGGGAGTGTTTTACAACTGCCAAGTTGGGCTTTGATAACAAGGTACGTTTTGCGAATGCGAACACTGATCACCACATAATTCAGGATATATTGGTAGTTTGCAGTTTTGTAATTAAATAATCTCAACTAATCGCTTACCAATATTTGACCTGAGAAGTATTTTTTGGTCAATTAGAACAGACTGGTATATAGCATATCAATGAGTGGGTTTCTTAAATACAATAACTAATCGTCTGACTGGTGGGGACTGTCCGTAGATCTGAAGTCCCAGAGATCCTATACTGTATGTCCCATTACTCTGAACATGCACTGAATTCCACCATCAGCATAACGGTTGCCACCTTGTTTTAAGCACTGTGTCCACACTGTGACATGTTATGTTGAGGTTTAGAGATAGGATTGGCAGGTTGAAATTTGTCCAGTGAAAAAGTTCTGTTGTGTAAAATCTATGCGTGATTAAATGAGTTAATTCTTTTAATTGCATCATTTTTTTCTGTAATTAATTAATTTCAATGAATCCGTTAAAGATAAAAGATTGCGGGGGGGGGGGGGGGGGTCCCCTCATGCTGACAAATGAAAAAGGAGTCTCATTATTATGAGACTCCTAATAATAAGTCTCAGAGTCTTATTATTAGTGGTGCACAATATTATTATGTCTAATATCCAATCTCTGACATTAATGGTTGCCCACCTGCCCCTGGCAGTAAATGAAACTTTTGTCTGTTTTTTGGTATGACATAAAAATAAAAGAGCAAGCTTTAACTTTGATATGCTGTTTTTCACTGTTGCTATACTCTTGAATTTTGCTTATATTTTATAGTACAGGCTAGTGAATGGTCAAGTGAACATGACCTTTGGGCAAGTAGGACCTGACGTGTATACTTGCCTGCCGGGCAAGTGCCTCTGAGTGCCATTGTCAACCACTGGAAAAGCCAATGTATGGCTTTGCTATTGCTAAGCTCTTGCTGTATGCGATGATGACCATACATCAATATTGTATTAATGTCAGAGTTGATTTTTTCAGGCATCTTTCACACAGTCAAGGAAGTTTGATGTTGGTCAAACAAATGGTAGTCCATTGAGAACCTTCCTCTTACCCATGCTACTTATCAGCATGTGGAATTGGTACATTTCAAGTACAACTATACCAAAACTGTTGGACAATGCCATAGAGCATTACACTTACAGTATGTTATTAAAATAGGTCATCAAACTTTTTGAGACTTTACAAATACACACGGTGTGTGTGTGTGTGTGTGTGTGTGTGTGTTGTGTGTGTGTGTGTGTGTGTGTGTGTGTGTGTTTGTGTGTGTGTGTGGTGTGTGTGTGTGTGTTGTGTGTGTGTGTGTGTGTGTGTGTTCGCAGTGGTCTTATTAGCCAAAAACATTTGAGATATTCTCTCCTAAAATGAAGTGCATACAAATCTTAGCCAGGTCCTAGGAATCAAAAGGGCAAAGCATAACCGAGCTGGACTGTCTACAGGAAGTACTAGGCATATGCCCGGTGGGCCACCTCTCTGGTGGGCCAGTCTGGGCAAAATTTAATTGATAATTGGTCTGTTGGTTGTGTGTCATTTATGTTATTGTGGTTTTGTTGAGGGCTTGTATTGCACCCCCAACCTGCAAAGTCAGGTTGTATCTGTACACTGGTTGTGGTGCAATAAAACAAATTGCAAAAAAAAAAAAAACATTTTTACCATTCCAATGTGCATTCTAATGCTCAAAAAACACAAAACGACAGCAAGTTTACAAATATTGACAAAAGTAACATAAATAAAACAAATTGTCAGATGGTCGCCATCTTGAAATATGCAAAATAGATGTTTAGCCACACCCCTCATGAAGATAAGCACCCCAACATTTTTCTAATTTGTCAAAACACATGCTTTAGACACAAGGTTTGCATCATAGCTCATCTGGTTCAGACGTTCTAGATAAAACGCCTTTTCAGTGGCGGGCTGGCGACCATATGGATTTGGCCACTAGAAGACATGGAGTTGTTACTGACTATCAGGCACGGATACCACAAATATGAAGTATTCTGAACATTTTGAGCACCTCAGAAAATCTGTAGCTGCAACGGTT